>ML685864.1:2982814-3029359 GCA_007922175.1 Pelusios castaneus
CACTTCGTCAGACGCTTTGAAGATAGGAAAGTTACAGAGTGGGAGGAAATTAAATGCAGGGGAGTGTATGACAATTTCCTCCCACTCTGTAACTTTCCTATCTTCAAAGCGTCTGACAAAGTGGGATTTTCTCCCACGAAAGCTCATGCGATAAATAAATCTGTTAGTCTTTAAAAGTGCCACAGGACTCTGTTGTCTCACTAAGGTAGTTTTTGCAGCCTTTTCTGCACCCTTTCCAGTTTTTTAACCTCTTTTTTTAAAAAAAAAATCATGGACACCAGAACTAGAGGCACCATTCACGGATCAGTCGCACCAATGCCTGATACTGAAGTAACATCACCTCCCCGTCCCTGCTCTCAGCTTTGTCCTGGGAGTTTACATTCAGATGCTTGTCCGCTATGCACCCTAATCCCCTTTCAGAATTGCAGCTTTCTGGAATACGGTCCCTCATTCTGTAGGTGGGGCCGGCTTTCTTTGTTCCCAGCCCTGGCTGGGATTCATTTTGGCTTGGCTGACGCCATCAATGGGCCGTGTGGGATCTATGTAAATCGCAATCAGATATCCAGCAGTGAGCACAAAATTAATCATAAATTAACTGGGCTTCTGTATTTCCAAATGAAAAAATTCAGGCACTGGAAATTCAGCATCATGCTTGAGCTCAACGGCTTCTTTCCATTCCTTCATGTGAAGAGGCCCTTCCTGTTAGACCTTCTCATCTTATTAGACTCTTTTTATGACAGTCAGTCCCTCTCAAGGCCTTCAAAAAGATACTACCTGCTCAGTGGCAAGATGTCACTCTTGTTTTAACCAGGAAATTTACTGGAGAGCCTGCGTTGGGTGTGGTGCCCATCAAAACCTAGCCCTGTTTACTGGAGACATAGTAGCATCACATGGACAAATGGAAAAACCTTCACAACATGGAACATGCACGTGTAATATGACCAGACCTCTATCTCTGTTAACATGGGAACTTAAATCCCACACAACCATTCAGCAGCGATGGTTCTGATTCTACACTGTCTCACGCTTTTTTAGGGTTAGACGTTGGCCCGTTTATAGCTTGTCTACACGATGGGGATCGCAGTTGCATAGCTACGGTGCTGTAGCTATAACGTAGACAACTGTAGGGATGTGGATGGACACGGTATTCCACTGACCTACTGCACCAGGGGGCTAGGTTGGCAGATCTGAGGCTCGCAGTGGTGTGGATTTCTCATACCCCTGAGCACCAGAGATACGTCAGCCTAGGTTTTAAGTATAGACCAAGTCTAATGCACATCCATGGGCACACCAGGTGAGTGGTCCCAGTGGCTATGTCTACACTGGGGAATTTAGGGCGACTTAAATAAGTCGACTTTAATAAATCAACTTTAAGTCGACCTTATTAAGTCGACTTAGAGAGTCCACACTGCTTAAGTCGACTTAAAAAGTCGACTTAAGCTTCAAAGTCGACTTTATATGAGGTGTTATAAAGTCAACTTTGAATGTCCTTAGGTCGACTTAAGCAGCAGCTTAAGTCGACTTAAGGAAAGTGTAGTGTAAACGCAGGGTAAATTAAGTTGACTTAAGCAAGCTTAAGTCGACTTAATTTACAAGTGTAGACGCAGCCTTTGATTTCAAGAGAAGGATAGTTTAGCAGGAAGGTAGAGTGACCTAGTGGATAGAATATGGGATTGCAACTCAGGACACTTGGCTTCTCTTCCTACTTCTGCCACTGTCCTGCTGGGTGACTTTGGACAAGCCAATTCCCAGCTCTTTGCCTCAGTTTCCCCATCTACAGAATGGGGATAATGACCTCCTTTGAAATAGGGATGTGAAAGCTTAAATGTTTAAACAGTGAGCAGCTGTTATTATTAGTATCCAAAGCACTGGATTTCGATGAAGGCAATCCGGGTTGGAAATTTAACACAAGCCAAGGCTGTGCTGCATGTGGGCTAATTTCCGAAAGCTGAGGGAAATTACCAGCAAAATTGACTGAGAGGAAAATATAGGCAGAAAAATGTGAATGAAAATTGGAAGTTGTTTAAGAACAGTATATTAGAGGCTGAAAAGCCATAATTCAGGAAGAGGGCAACTGATGTTAAGAGGGGAAGTGAAGGGTACAATTAGAAATAATACATGGAAAAATTGGGAAGAAGACAGAAGTCAATCTAAATGAGACTTTAAGAAGTGTAGAAAATTAATAAAGGAAGCTAAAGACCTCAGGGAAAGATCAGTGGCTGGTAGGGCTAACAATAGTAAAGAGTTTTTTAAGTGTGTCAGGACCAAAATAAATCTTAACAATGATATAGCACCATTACTGGAGGGAGATGGTAAAACTGTTAATAAAGATGCCGAAAAGGCAGAAGTGCTGTTCCTGTATTTGGAAAGCAGCAGGATGATGTAATCATCTCATGTAAGGATGATGAAGTACTTTCCAGTGCTCTAATAGCTAAGGAGAATGTTAAACAGTATCCACCAGGAATAAATATTTTTAGATTAGCAAACTCAATACGTTTTCACCCAAAGTTCCTAAAAGAATTGTTTAAGGAGATCTCTGGCCCACTGATGCTAATTTTTTAATAAATCATGAAATATTGGGAAAATTCCTGAAGTTTGGAGGAATGGTAATGTTGTGTGAATCTTCTAAAATGGCAAGTGGGACAATCCATGGATTTATAGGGTGCACAATCCCAGACAAAACAATGGAAACGTTATATGGATTTCAATCAATAATGTATTGCAGAATGGGAATATAATTGGGGCCAGTCCCCATGGTTTTATGGGAAATGGGCCGGGTCAAACAAAACCGATTTCATTCTTTGAGGAGATTACAAGTTTGGTTGATAAAGAAAACTGTGTTAATATGCGCAGACTTGGTAAAACATTTCACTTGTTATCACCAATGTTCTGACTGATAAATTAACACTAGATAATTTCAACATAGCATACATTGACTCCGAGGCATTTTCTGAGTCTCCAGGGTGGGCCTGGTCACATGACCGGAAGCAGTGTGTCATGAGGATGAGGAGGAGGAAGGGAGAGACGCAGTGAGCGCCCAGCCGCTGCTACATCAGGGCCTCAGCAGCTGCCCCAGGGCTGGAGCTGGGAAGCACTATGGGATGACAGCAGCCCAACCCTGCCATGGCTGCCACAGAGGAGTTTGCGCCATTGTTAGACACTGCAGTGGGCGGGCCTACTGACCAAGTGGATGGGCCCAGGCCCATCCATTGCAATGCCCCTTCATTAAAAAGATTAGGAATTTAATAGATGACCGATATCAGAAAGTAGTTGTCCATTGGAAATCAGCATGGAGTGGAGATTTCTCACGGGGTCCCACGGAGATCAATAATAGGCTATTTAATATTTTTAACAGTGAGCGGGAACTCAATAGAAAATCACTGCAGAGAAAACAATTCCAGATGACATCAAGTTTGGCAGATAAATGATGCTAAATCATGATGAGGTCAGGGTAGACGGTGCAATCCTGATTGCTTATTGAGTTGGGCCTGTTCTTACAAAACATATTTTAATACAGCCAAATGCAAGATCATATATCTAAGTACAAAGAAAACATCGCGCTTTACCCTGCTTTGTTATGTTTGCTTCCTGTTTAATGTTATTATTCTGCTGAGCATATTTCATCTTCAACTTGCTGGTGAATAAGTGGGGGTTACCCTGTGCTTGGAATTTCTCTTTGTGCTGCACTGGAGATCCTACCAGGAAAGAATGATGGGGGTAGAGGCACTGTCAAGTCTAGCCATATGGGAGGGGAATAAAGAAGTTGCACTCTGCCGGTCTGGAGATGGCATGCAGATGAACCCATCCCTGTCCATCAGAACCCTTAAGGATACTGGGTGCGTCTACACTTGTAAATTAAGTCGACTTAAGCTTGCTTAAGTTGACTTAATTTACTCTGCATCTACACTACATTTTCCTTAAGTTGACTTAAGGAAAATTAAGTCGACTTTGTTAAACCTAGTTTAAAGTCGACTTTAGGCTTAAGTCGACTTTCTAAAGTCGACTTAAGCCAGTGTAGACGTGGAGTAGCCCTAAGTCGACTCTAACTCGACTTAGGGCTCTTCAGGACTCCCCCACTGCCCTCCTTGCCAGGGGGTGGCACAGGGAGAGCCTGGCATGTCACCCCAAAGGGCTGAGCCCTGCCCACCCTGCCCCTATGCCCTGCCAGGGTCCCTGTCCCCCTTTGCCCCATTGTATCCAGGTACAATGGGGCAAAGGCTGAGCCCCCTGGCACTTGTCAAGGGGTGCCCCCCCTGCCACCGTGGACCTGTCCCAGATCCACCTAGCCCCTACAAGTCGACCTAGGCATCCAATGTGGACGCTTTAGGTCGACTTTGTACGGTTCCCCCCTAAGTCGACTTAAAATGTAAGTGTGGACATGCTAAGATGACTTACCAAAGTCGACCTAAATTTACAAGTGTAGACATAGCCACTGAGTTTAAAGGAGGTATCCGGGTGAAGAGGAAGGCTGTGTAAAGATGGAAGAATTGCTAAAAGGCGCAATTGAGAGCTTTCTTAGTTGCTCTTTAATAGTCTAAAATTATGGCCACGTAATGCGTTTGGATAAAGTATCATCTTGTGCCAAAACCGTAGCCTATTTTTGCCTGCCATAGGTGGACTTTTGCCAGTTTTCTTTTATAGAGACTTGCTTAAGTAATGCTACAGCGGACAGGACAAAGATGATGTGCCGTGCTGGAAGATTTGAGGTAAAAGGAAAAGTTAATTAGTAGAAAATATAGCAGGGCAATGCAAGAGAGCCCTTTTACCGAAAAAAAAAAAACCCAGGTGCAGAGTGACATGAAACAGAAGGGCATGAACACTGTAGAAAAAGCTAATGTTGCGTAAACTGAAGTGTGAATTTTATGGATTTTGCAAAATATAATGCTTGAGGCTGACTGGAAGAAAGCTAACGTTATTGTAACGTGGACATGTACAAGAATCCAAGAGAAGGAGGGGCCCAGACCAGTGGTGTTGCTCCTGCTTGGGCACATGGGGCACGCACCCCGAGTCCCAGAACCAGTACCCCGAGTCTGGCAGGGACACGGGACCCACGGACGGCTGCCACCGGCAGTCCAATCCGGCCCTCGCCGGGGCCAAGGACCCAGATCCAGCCCCTGGGATCCAGGGCCTGGCCACTGCCAGTGGCTCAATCCGGCCCCCGCCAGGGCAATGGATCGGATCCCTGGAGGACAGATGAGGCCCAGGGGCCTGGGCCTGAACCTATTTTTGGGGCAGCGACGCCCCTGGCCTAGACTGGTGAAACAGTTGATCAGAAAACCCAACCAAGGATTAGAGAAGAGATCAGCAACCTATGTCGATCCCCATGCCAGCCCCTTCTCTCTGATCCTCAGCTGGTGCCGGCGGCCCCCTCCGCCAAAAAAGCATCTGCCACCTGAAAATGGGTGGTGGACACAGCTGGAGTCGGGGGTGGGAGAAGTCCCCAGGAATGCCCCGGAAAGAAGCCACCTGGAGTGGCTCCTCTCTGCAGCATGCCTGGGGCAGAGGTACCCAAGCACACTGCAGAAAGACGCCACGGCAGCTCTGGGCGGCTTCTTTCCGTGGTGTACCTCAGGATCCCGGCGTGCCTGGGGTACTGCCACCTGCTTTTCTGGGGCAGGAGCGGCACTTTTAGCGGAAGGCGCCATGCGCCGCTCCAAATCAGCTCGCATGCCACTGCTGGCACAAATGCTGGCGGGTTGCTGAGCCCTGGCAAGTAAGCCCTATAGTAAGACTGGGGAAAGGAAGAATGCTTTTGGATTCAAACCACCAAATTAGGGATTCAGGAGAGCTAGGTGAAATTCCTGGTTCTGCCACCAACTTCTGTTTTGACCTTGGACCATTTCACCATTGAGCAAATTTAGGCCACCAGGTAGCACTTCAGAAAAGCCTGACCTTAATTTCTCTGTGCCTCAGTTGCCCATCTGTAAAATGGGGTTAATAAATCTTCCTTTATTTTGTCCCTTAGACCGTGAGCTGTCTGGGTTAGCGATATCACGGAGCACATGGGACTCTCAGGTCTCGGTTGGCTTCTAGGGACTAGTTTAATAATAATAATAATAATAATAATAATAATAATAATAATAATAATAATAATAAAATCAGTTCTGGTTCAGGTGCTTTTTGAAATGCAACCTAGGAGATTTTTAATTCCATCGGGCTCCCAGGCAGGAAGCCCTTGTTTCACAAGAACTCATTATCTTTATAGCCATCTTTAAAATAACATCTAGGGCCAGGTTGCATCTCCTTCATTCTCCCATCTCCACTGAAATATGCCAGGGGTGAAAGGATCAGTGGCTGAATGCATTCTGCTAGTGGAGACTAGAGAAAGGCAGGCGGAGGGGATGTCACTGAGGATACATATCAGAGGAGCCAATCCTCCAGCATTTGAAAGGATGATATGTGTGTTCCGTCTAAACAGCCCATGTGCCAGCTACTAGCCAATGGAAAAGATGTGGGCACCTTTTCCTGCCCCTATTGTTACTCTGGCTCATGCTCTGTGCACCTTTCACTCTAGGGTTTGTCTTCACTGCAGTTACTTTGACTTTCACCTCATCCCAGAGTCCCATTCACATAACAGCCCCCTTGACTCAAGTGCGGTGGTGTGTGTAATTCAAGCTGTCGGGCCTGGGAGTGGCCATGTCTGGAGTGAGTCCAGCTTCTCAGCTGCTAACGCAACTTCTCTGCAGCACGCTTGCTCATCCTCCAATGCCATTCCACAGCTCCCCCCGAGAGGAAAGAGAAACAAGTTTCCCCAGACGTCACTGGGAAAGAATTCCTAGGATGGTTCTTCTTACCGCAGGGTTTAAGAACCATGGGAGAGCCCCACCAGAAGTGCTAATGACAGACACAAAGCAGGATGGCTCTGTGGATTGTGCCTTGGCCTAGTACTCTGGAGATCTGTGTTCCTTTCCCAACTTGGTCACTGGCCTGCTGGGTGATCCTGGGCAAACTATGTTGCTCCTTCTGGCCTCAGTTTTCCTATCTGTAAAATGGTGATAATGATACTTGCTTTGAGATCCACTGATGAAAAAGGCTAGATAAGGGTTAGTTAGTATTATTACAGTGCCCATGTAGATGTTATTGAGTGTTATTTCCAGTGTGGCCACTCTCTCTCCAGCTAGCGTAACTCGAGAGGAATATCTTGGAAGTTACCCCTGCAGTTAAGACATGCTATGGAGAGCAAGCGCCAGAATTCTGGCTTCCCCCTGCATGGGTGGGCAAAATGTGTGTGGGAGGGGGAAGGGTGGGCTGGGCATGGTGTGAACTCACATGGCAGTGACATGTCAGCACAAGAACAGCTGTGAAGATAATGTTTCCACACAGGTGTTACGAAGAGGACTCTATCCATTACTGGCCAGGCGGGCCACTTGGGAGCTGAAATCTGGGACCAGAGAGGGAATGGAGAAAGGCGCACATTGGGAAGTACATCCATGTTCAAGTGCACGATCCCACTAAAATCAGATCCAAAAATCCTTCTGGCTTTCCATAGGCCAGAGGGTGTAGTATTCCTCTGTGAACCCTTGGGAAGATTAGCTGTAGGGGGTTATCCAGGAAATGGATGAGGGCTACATTCCAAAGCAGCAATTTAAGACGTCTGGGCTGATGTCAGCGTGACAGAGCAGAACAAATCTGTATGCACGGAGGAATGCAGTTTCTCATCTGTAGAGCAGACGCGGTGTAAGACATGCTGGGGGAGTGAGAGGCATTCGCTACATTAAATGCCAACTCATGGGTCTGGCACGTCAGCCGAGCTCACAATTTTTAATCGCACCCTTCGAACAATATTATTTCTGCTGACAGCCCTTTGGCTCCCGTCCAGCCCCCAGCTCACGTATCCTGGAGGAGTTTATTTGCCACACGTTCGCCTTCAGTATTTTCTACACACAACACGATGCCATCATAATAGTGTAGAAAATTCAAATGACAAGGAGTGGGAATGGGTAACCGTCAACTTGGAGGTGCGTGAATGTGACAGGGGCTATCAAATTCCTTATGCATTTGATTCCCACTATGGGAAAGCAACATGGGAAAGCTGTCAAGGAAGTTTGGAGGTCACCTTGGGCCAGATCCTCAGCTGGTGTAACTCAGCAGAGCCCCATCAAAGCCAATGGAGGTAGGCTGAGTTACACCAGCTTAGAGTCTGACCCTTTGTATGTCTGAGGGCAAGAGAGCTCCTGGAGAAAATCAATTAGCAGTTGAAATTATGCCCTGGTTTTGAGATTATAAATTTTATCACTGACTTTTGGCTTGTAACATTGGAAGTGAAGGAAAAGGAGACGTTTTATTCACAGATACTCAATATCAGCGTATTATGGTAGGGTCATTTTAACACAATAATATAAACACAACATATTGGCTGAGTCTGTTGTGTGCCTGATGCCCCATAGATACCTCCTTTCAGTTAGGCCATAACAACCAATAATACTTTTCATTCTCAAAGGCCCAGGTGCAATCTGAAACGATGACCTGTAATCAGGATGGATCCGTAAAAGCTGATTAAGTGGACTCATGAGGTAGGCAGGAGAGTTTCAGGTTCCGATGCTCCCCAGATCTCAAAGCAAAACTCAGCCCAATCCCCTCAAACTTTTTCATGGATTTCATTTGAAAACATAAAATAATCGAAGCTTGCTCCAGTCTGGGCTTCTAGCCACTAAAGGAGATGCAAGGATCACATATCGGGAGCTTTAACCACTTAAAGGAGTGGAATGACATCATGAAATTCCAAGAGAGGCATTCCTGCTTTCTCCCAAACATGTTCTTTGGTGTGAGGTTTATGTAGATTTGGTTTATGCGATGTTGTAACTAAACACTACAAGGAGACTAATCTGAGACAATAGCATTATTTGCATACACATGCCAGGGCAACCCCAGGGGCTTCTCAATCAATAGCGTGTTTGAGTTCATAATTGCTACAGCTGAATTGTCAAGGAGAAAGCAGTTGCAAAATGCAGCTGTGATTAAACCTTGGGGGATGCTACAACAAACCTCAGAAAGGCTTGAGATATTGAGGTTGAAATCCTGTGCAGTGGGTGTGGTAGATCTAGATCTAGCATGAACAAGGCAAGAAGTAAGAATGAGGAGTACGGAAACAGACATTAACAATGGACAAAGCATAGATTCCCAAGGGGCCTCATGCACGTCATGCAGTTAGTTAATGAACGCAAGCAATATCTCAGTTTTACCTTTCCCGAAAATACTCCCTCTAACTCAATGTCCCCCAACAACAGGCTTCTTGGGCAAGCTGCATTTTGACTCTGAATGAAGACTGCTTCCTCTGAAGCTGCTGACCTCACTTCTCCTCTAGAGCAGGGGTGGACAAAAGTGGCTCACAGCTAGGCACAAGCAATTATACTTTTGGTCGACACTCCTCCATTACATTTCTGCAGTGGAGCTAGGTGACAGGCTATTAAAATGGTCACCATGGGGATCAGAAACATACATTTGTTGTGGCCTGCTCTAGGTCAATGACCCTTTTATCTAAGTAAATCCGTTACCTAGCCTAGTTTGATTTGTTCTGTGAGATCTACTAGCGGTCCATTTTTGTTTTCTGCAAACAGATTGGAGAAAGACTGACGAACTTGCAAAATACTAATTGATGCTTGTGCATGGCTGGTGCTGAAGGCAAAAAGGTTGAAATACTGGGGAGGAGGTGGGACTGGCAGGTGAACTGTTCTATCTTTTGAGGGATGCACCATCACCCTGGAAATGTCTAGCTTACTGTAGAAAGATGGTGGGTCTAGCAGGCTGGGCCCTGATCTGGGAGCTGTTGGTTCTGTTCCTGAATCTGCTCCTCTTTGCCTGTATAATCATAAAAAAAATTACTAGGAAAGCTACTTTGTCTCCTCTGAGTGCAAGCACTTTGGGAGAGGGACTGTTTTTTCACAGGCAGTGGACCAGGGTGAATAACTGATTTATTTTTCGTTCGATGGGAGTTTCAAAAAACAATTTTACAAACTGGCGAGGGTCAAACCGAATCTGAATCAGGAGAATCCCTTTGGAGGCTGTTCCAAAGCAAGGGTTTGAACGTGGACCTCCTACCTGAATGCCCTAACCAGGGAGCTGACAGCGAGAGCACCACCTCTTGCCGGTAGGTGAACGCTTGCAATCATTTACATCACGTTTGCAAATGCTGCCTTTTTTCTGGTGACTGATCTACTTGTCTAGAAACGTCCGCCCAATTCTAAAGTGCCTAGAACAACAGAGCTCTGAGCTAAGTCAGAGCCTCTTACTGCTACTGTAAAATACAGATAATAATCAGCGGCTGATTGATTCTAAAGGGAGTAATTTCTCCTCGTTGCAGGCCTCTGAAACTGCTGCTTTTGTAAAACAGAAATGGAGATTCACGTTGTTCTGCACACAGAAGATCCTCCCCCCACCACACTCATGCACCCTTGAAGGAAAAAGAAAAAGAACGAAGGTTTAAAATCCACCCTCCTATGAAAAGCACACTGAAGTGTTGTACAAGCGGCCTCTGACTTCAGCTGTGTAAAGCCACAAACACTGTAGTGTATTTTACGAGGATTTGCCCAAGAAAAAATTACCAGGGCACGTCATTCTTGATTTGCCCCCACATTCAAATGAACAACTTCTTAAAAAAGGAAGCTTTTCAAGACAGAATGTGAGCAGAACACATCATTTGGAGCAAGCCATCCCTACATCACAGGTTCCTTCTTTTCACCCTAGTCAAAGTTGCTGTAGGCAAGAAATGGGCAATCTGAGAGGCTATGTCTACACTTCTGAAGTTAAGTCAACTCTGTTAAGTCGACTTAACAAGGTCAGTTTTAAGTCAACTTAAAGTCGATCTTGTTACGTCAACTTAACGGAGCGGCTACACTTTAAGTCGACTTAAGTCAACCTTGTTAAGTTGACTAAACAGTAGACGGAGCCGTCCACACTGGCTGTAAGTTGACTTAATAAGATCGACTTAGCGCTATTCCCCGTCCTCACTGGCTTTAAGTCGACTTAAGAAGTCAACTTAAGGCTTAAGTCGACCTTCGGAGGTGGTGTTATTAAATCGACTTAAGGAAACGCTTAAGTCGATTTAATAAAAGCCCAGTGTGGACGCGGCTTCGTGAAGGTCGACTTAAGCCTCCTTAAGTCGACCTAAGCTGCCAGTGTAGATGCACCCAGAGAGTCCAGGATGAGTATCATACAGCCAGTGAAGGGTGGGGATCTAGGGGCAGCTGACTGGCTGCATTCACCACAACTCTTCCATTCCTTAGAAATCTTGGGCCATGTCTACACTGGCAAGTTAGTTCGAATTAAGGAAGCTCAATTCGAACTAACTAAAGGCTTCCTTAATTCGAACTAATAAATTCAAATATGCTATTCAAACTAAGGGTTAATTCAAACTAGTTAGTTCAAATCAACCAATGTGGCCATGTTAGTTTGAACGAATTGCTTGGTTCGACCTAACCGGCCTATTGAGCTCAATGCAATTCGCTAATTCGAACTAAGCAAGTACCATACATGGCACTTGCTTAGTTTGAACTAAATTTTGCTAGTTCGAATTCAGTTCATTCGAACTAACTAAAATTAGTTTGAATTAGTTAGTTCGAATTAACTAATTCGAACTAACTTTAGTAAGTGTAGCCATAAAGGGAGTCCAGAAGGAACAAAATGGCCAGCTGTGTTTTTAAGGGAGGCTGTTCTGTCAATCATATAGTCAACTCCCTCTTCCTTTACTCCGGCAAAATCTCCTCTGATGTGAGGATTTGGGGCCAGATCCTCAGCTGGTGTAAATCAGTATAGCTTAGGGCAGTGATGCTTTTCAGCTCGAGTGCCAGAAATATAATTTCTACAATGTGAAGGGCCACCGGTCTCCGCGGACAGCCCACCTCCCACCCACTGCAGCCAGAGGGAAGGAGTTCACTGAGGAGGGGCTTCAGTCCCCGTGTCTGCAGTAGGGAATGCCTGCACTCCGCCTGGCTCCCTAGATCAGTGCTCCCTTCCCTCTGGCTCCAGCAGGGACTCAGGAGCCTAGGGGCCCGGATAGAACGTTTTGCGCGCTCCCTGCTACAGTTAAAGGGAGCGGAGTGCTTTTCTCCCATCCCCTGGGCTGCAGCAAGGAGCCAGCACCTGCAAGATGCTCCACCCGGGAAATTACAGCAGCTCCCTTCTGCAGCCAGTGAAAGGGGAGCGGTAGGTCACTCTCATAGACCCCACGGTTGGAAACTATTGGTATAGGGTGACCAGATAGCATGAGACAGGAGGTGGGGGGGGTAATACGGGCCTATATAAGACAAAGCCCCAGATATTGGGACTGTCCCAATAAAATCAGGACATCTGGCCAGCCTTGCATAGCTCTGCTGATGTCAGTGGGGTCATATCCTCAGTGATGTAAATCTGAAGCTGAGGATCAATGGGTAACACCAATTGATGCGAGCTGAAGCGCTGGCTGAGCATATTTAGGACAGAAGGATTTGGCTGAGATTTAGGGGGATCAACTCAATTTCATGCCCAAGTTCCTAAGAATAACCCCTTGCTTAGATCAACACAACAGCAAAGGAATCTAAAATCTGCTTCTTTTTCATCCTTTCCACATTTCTTTTGTCTTTTCTTTTACTGTGCATTTCCCAGTAAGAGAAGACTGGTCACTTTCAATTTACATTTATTTTTAGTTTCAGTTCCTAAGTCTCTCAAGCAATGCTGGTGTGTTTAGCTTTGCAATACTGCAGAGACAGAGATAGGAACAATGGTCTCGAGTTGCAGTGGGAAGGTTTAAGGTGCATGATAGGTGAACTGTTTTCCCTAGGAGGGCGGTGAAGGACTGGAATGGGTTATCTAGGGAGGTGGCGGAATCTCCATCCTTAGAGGTTTCTAAGGCCTGTCTTGACAAAGCGCTGGCTGGGATAATTTAGTTGGGTTGGCCCTGCTTTGAGTAGAGAGTTGGAACAGATACCTCCTGAGGTTCCTTCAAACCCGCATCTGTTTTACCTAAAATAATAACAGCGTCACAAATTAGAGAAACCTTTGTATTTCAAGGTAAGTTTTATAAAACTCTAACATAACCACAACTGTAATAATAAGTAATATCTAGTTCTTATCTTGTGCTTTTTATCGATAGATCTCCAAGTACTTTACCGTATAAACATCATGCTAACAGAGCTCAGCATGACCTCAAAATATTCATGCTATTCATTGACCCAAAGCACAGAGCTATCAACAAAGTTCATGGCAAAAGACTGACAAATGAAGAGTTGCTGTGCCCATTCTACAGGTATGGAACCGAGGTGCAGAAAGACCAAATGTTTTGCTCGGGATTGCACAGAAAGTCACTTATGATAGTGGGAGGAAGACTGGTTTTGTGTCCCACTACTGGAATGAGACACAGGAGATCTTACTTCCATTTTTGGCTTTGCCACAGGATTCCTGTGTGACTTTGGTCAAGTCCCTTGATCGCTTGGGTAGTTCATCGAATTGAAAGCAAGAAAGCAAGTCATTTTACTGGATTATCTCTTGCACGTTTGTACAGCACTTACCAAAATGGAGTCTTGATTTCAGTTGGGGCTAACAAACGCTACGCTAAGGTAAATAATAAACCTGTTTGGCAGAGTCCAGAGTTGAGCCCAGTCTCCTGAGAGCCCCTTAACTATGGAACAATCCCTTCTCAGGTGAACAAGCTTTGTGAAGCTGGTTTTAGCTGAAAATGCTAACCACTGGACAATTCAGGGATCACCAGGAACACAATTTAGGCCCATCACTCATTAGCATTGTCCTTCCGCTGTTGCATTACTGTCTGGGACGTTGCACTGTACATACACCGGCCGCTGGAAAAAGAAGAGTAGCTGCATTATGCCGTGACTGTAACATCCATTATTCAATCCCAGTGCTAAACAGGATGAGAATGAGAAAGGATATAAAGGATTGATGTATTTCCATTTGCTCTCTGCAGGAAAGTTGAAAGGTCCGTGAAACAGCGATTTTATTAATGAAAGTTCAATGTGTGACTTGCCGTGTCCTTACCAGCAGGAGCCATTGGCTGACCCTGATAAAATGAATGCTAAATGCATTATTTTACAGTCACCATTTATCCTCAATGGCTATTGCAGGGAACTGCATCACGGCAAACAAAGAAATCAGCTGTCACTCACACCGGATGGGCCAATTCCACCCTCTGTGCAGCTCCGTCAGCCTCAATGTGTTTAGCAGGTGGCAGCAAAAATGAGGACGAGGGTTGCCTGTATGGCCAGGACATAGGGTGGGCAGCTAGAAGATTGATTTCTGATTCTGCCACAGCCTTCCTGTGTGACTTTGGAGAAGCCATTTATCTTGCCTTTAGTGTCCATAGATGGAGCTCATAATGGAAGAAGCGGGATGTGAGGCTTGGCTGATGTTTTCCAAGTCCCTTGAGATTCCAAGGAGCACTGTGCCCTGGGGTATTCACAATTTCCAGGGCTACACCAAGGAGTAAAAGGATCTGGGTCTCAAAATTCACACTCATATACGTAGCGGGGTCCACGGGTTCTATTTTTTCCCCTCTTATTTCAGGTTTCTGTCTTTGTTACCGGCGTCTTAGGGCTTGTCTGAACTGCAGGCTTGGCCTGGCTAGTTAGGTAGATGCGAAATATAGGAATAGGTGATAGCTCTGGACCTCATCAGAGTTTGAAACCAGGTGACCTCCAAGCAGTGCAAGTGGCATCGTTCCATGAGTGCACAGGACTTTTGTGTTGGGGCAGCTACCGGGATAGCTCGAACTGGGGCAAGTCATATAGAAGGCCGGATTGCATTTCCTCTGCACCAACTAATATCCTCTATGGAGCAGCACAGAGGGTGGGTCTCCAGTGGGTTACATTTTACCTCCGCAACCCATCCCATAGGGTAATGGTCTTCGCGTGGGGAAGCCATCATATTTCCAGGGAGGTAGCCGTGTTAGCCTGTGTACAGCAAAAACAATGAGAGTCCTGTGGCACCTTATACTATGTCTACACTTACAAAGTTAAGTCGATTTAAGACATTAACTACACTTTAAGTTGACTTTATTAAGTTGACTTAACAGCAGAGATAGTCGTTATATTAGCCCTAAATTGACTTAACAAGGTTGATTTAGCACTAATCCCCGTCTACACAGGCCTTAAATCAATTTAAGGAGTCAAATTAAGGCTTAAGTTGACCTAAAAGGAGGTGTTATTAAGTCTTTTTGTTAAAAAAATTACAGAAATTACAGAATATAACATTTAAAAATATCCAAACACAACAAAAATGTTTTAATGAACTCAAAATGGTTTTTTTCCTCCCCTGAAATTTAATTTCATAGGTAATTTTCAACATTTTTTTGGTTCCTTCCATTTCAAAATGGAGTAATTGATTAATTGATTGATTAATTATCTCTCTTTAAAGTAACTGAAAGTTAATGTTAAATAAGCATGCCGATATTCTGTAAACCAAGGGATGAAACTTTAATAGTAAATAGTAAACGTTAATAGTAAAATTCCCACTGACTTCAGTGAGGCCAAGATTTCACCATAGATATCCAAATTTCCCTAATCTGGAAATCTGAGTTTCCGATTCTCTACCACTTTGTGTCTCGTGCCATCATCTACTCATGCAAAGCATGCTGCAGTTGCAACATGCTATCAGATCAGAATGGGGATGTCCTATTTTGCACAGGAGTTATTAATTATTTGCATTATGGCAGGACTTAATCACCAAGATCAAGATCAGGGTTATATTATTCTCTGTGCAAACACGTAGAAAGAGAGTTTTTGCCCTGCCACAGCTTATCCAAACAGACCAAGAAAAGGAGTGGGGGGAGAGTCATAAATGACTCCACGAGATAGCGAAGAATCAGGGGCTGAGGTTTTATATCTCTTTCCAGAACTCTTCGCCTTCTTTTCAGATACAGCCCAGTCCTCTGCCTTCTACTTTTCCCTGTCTCACTGAGATCAGGATACCATTCATCTGTCATCCTGCTCTGCAGAGAAATGAAAGACAGAGAAATTAGAAAAAAAACCCAAAAATGAGGCGGGTTGAGTGTTGGCAGGAGGCCAGGGAATGTGGGGAGGATCTGATTGCAGGGTGAGAGGAATGCAGAGCTTCCTATCTTTTTTTCCCAAACATTCCCTTCTGCAGCAGACTAAATATTTTCACATGCGCTGTTGGAACACCCAAGTTCACGGCCATGGAAAAGCCGCTAGGTAAGGGCCCCCTTGACACTATTGTAACGCTGGCCTGCATTAAATGTTGGCCTCAGGCCAGCTGCCTAGCAGCTGGTGTCACATTGTGGTTTCCTTCCCTTCATCTCCCTTCTGGTGTTTATCCCATTTTCGTCTTTTGTAGGTACCTTCCCCCTGCTTTCCCAATTTATTTTTCCTGCAGTTCACTCCCCTGATTGTCTTAGATGTATAGTTCTTTCCATTTCCAGGAGGGGCCTCAGAGTCACAGAGACACCATGGCTTTATTTCCTGTCTCTGCTGTTCTCACATGACCTCAGGAAAGTCATTGACTTCTCCCATGCCTCAGTTTCCCTATCTATATAACAGAGATACCCAACATTACTATAAACACTGGTTTCACAGTTAAGTCATTGGATGGGGACCAGCAAAGTCAGTTTCAATTCCCAGTTCAGCCACAGGCATCTTGTATGACATTGGGGCCAGATCCTCAAATGTATTTAGGCTCCTCAATTCTACTGCTCTTCCACTCCAAAGCCTAAAAATCTCTGAGGAGCTGCCCCTGAGTTTCTCTTTGCCTCAGTTCCTCATCTGTGCGATGGGGATATTAGCAGGGCGTGTACTTCACAGGGCATTGAATAACATTATTTATGTTTGTGAGGCTCTTGAATACTATATTACAGGTACAATATAATAGCTGAGTGAACACCTTATGACAGAAGGTAGCATGGTGCTGTGGGTAGGGTGTTGAACTGAGTGACGTGGATAGCTGGGTCTGTCCTTCACCTTCAGTAAGTTACTTCACCTCTGTCTCACTTTGCATCCCACCCTTTGCCTCTTGTGTTTACGTCCATCATCTGCTCTATATGGCAGGAAATCTCTCACCACATGTATGTACAGCACCTAGCACAATGGTACCTAAGTATGAGTTGCAGCCTCCAGTTGTTACTGTTACAATAATAACACCACCTTTGAGAGCTAATGAGGACAAAGCTTGTGTAAAGACTTGATCCACGGCCTGTTTGAAGTCAGCGGAAGTCTTCCCATTCAGTTCTTTGGGATGTGAAGAAGGTCATGAATACAAATTATTATAAAGCATTTCATAGCTTTTAAGGTTGGACAGTTCCACTGTGATCCTCTCTGGCCTCTTGACTAACACAGGCCAGAAAGATCCATCCAGTAATTCCTGAAATGGAGGGAATTACTCTACAGGAACATGATGGAGGCCAATAACTCGTGATTGAACTACACCGCTGAATCTCTCATTGAAGGTCAATGTAAAGCCATCAAATGGTAATGAATTTACCAGCATTATTTCTTTAATTACATTGTTACCCTCTAAGGATTAGCGATGGATAAACCTATTCAGATTAAATAGGAACTGACTCTTTGAATTTTCCACTGAGGTTTGGAGAAAATTTGATTTATTTGGGGTTTTTTTCTGTCTTGAGGATAGAGTGATAGATGAGAACTGGAAGCAGATTTGCAGATACTTTAGGAGAAAAGCTTTTCTTGCAGGATTCCTGACCTAGCCAAAATTTAGGAATACGTCAATGAAGATTGTCCCTCTGAGATGCTTGAGTCTGATTGGCAGATCAAAAAGGCCTGGTGACATCTGGAGAAGTATTCAAATGTAGGGGAGTCAATAAGAAGTTTAGGCAGAGCTCTTCCAAGCCAGCTAACGGGTTCGGCTGCCCAAATCCTGTTAGTTACCAATAGAAAATGGGAGTTCTGTTCTCTTATCAGCTAATCTACATAAGTTCGTCATTTGTGTCATCAGCGTAGTATTTGAGAGCTCTTCAGTACTGCAGTAAATGACGTAACGTCCATCGGTCACATGTGGTTTGTATTCTCTCTCATCCTCTGCCAAGTGGGGGAATTATGTTTGGTTTTAGTCCAGTTGTTCGCGTGTGCGCGTACTACTCAGTGTCTGTGCGGGTGGCCAGGACACAGAAATGCACCTGGCCCTTGGAGTGGAAGGTGGCGAGGTTTGTGCGGTGGTTGAAAGTTGCGGGGAGGTCTTTCCACCATCTCACACCAGCCCCGGCAAAAGCTCTGGCTCCCGCTCTGAGAATCTTGTCTTGAATTTGCTGATCTCAAGGGACTTTTGGAAAGAGACATTCATACATGCCACAAGTGACTTCAGGCTGTAAAATCTGCTTCCATCTGGACTGGATAAGCCAGCTCAAACAGAAGGAGTTGCCACCTGATTCGGTGGCGTACTGTGGGTCTCCAGTGCATGAAGGCCAATGACTGTATTTGTGTCCCCTCGCCCCCCAGGGCCTTCTGTGCTGGGCAGGATGGGTCCCCGGTTGCCACCAGACAGCGCTGGGCCCAGGCTGCCTCTGTACCTCTGGGCCCGATTTCCTCCTCTTGCACCCAAGGGACTTTCTGGTGCTCGTGGTGGCTGTGGAACCCACCTACCGTTGGGGATCTGCCACCACTCCACCCACCACACAGCACCCACGTCTCCTGATCTAGCCCCACAGTGCAATCAGTCCGACGCTGGCAGCCCCTACTGGGCAGGGTAACCTCACCCCCCCGGCCAGGGCATAGAGGGGCAAAGAATTCCTCCTCCTGGTCACTACAGCTCCCTGTCTCCTGCCTGCCCCTGGGCTCCATCTTGCTGCCCCCAAAGCCTCCTGCACTCCCCCCCCACACACACACATCATGAAGGGCTTCACTGGCACCTGTCCCCCAGGCCAGCAATCAGGGTGAGCCTCTTGTCCCTCCCCAGTCGGGATGCCCCTGTCCTCCAGAAACTTTGCCCACACTCATATCCACGGGAAATCCACAGGGCCGGATCTGAAACCCTTGTTTAATATTTCATGGCAATAATGCCTCCCTCGTCCTCTGAAACATCAGGCCGTGGCTTCTTTTGAAGGAAGGACACCTAGCTAGGTGGACGACTGAAATCCTCATGGTAACACACAGATGCACATTTATGGACCTAACCCTGCAAGGTGGAGAGGTCCCTGAACTCCCTCTGATATCAGCAGCCACTGACTTTCTGGCCAGCGTGGGCTTGATGGCTCCATACAATACAGCTTCCACATGGGTCACTGGAGCTCATGGGAGTAGCTAACCCTTTGTTTATTTGTCAGCTTCTTAAATGAGAAAGCAGAGAGATAGAGCAACCCCAGGCCACCTGATGTCCTTAGTTCAGGATCACTTATTACACTATAGGTTTTATACAGGCTTCTTCACATGGCGTTGGCCCTTTGTAGCTCAGGGGAATATCAGCACCATGTGGAGAAACATCTCATCCTAGTCTAAACAGGCCGCACAATTTCCTCCTTCACCCTTCATTAGCTACACGAAGGCTTATTGATTTAGGTGATCATTTCATGGCTGCTGGTTGTTCATCTGGATCAGCCCAGGTTCCTCACAGTCTAAAAACATTCAAATGAGGGAGTGTTGTCCAGCACCTCCCTACAGATATCCAGTTTTCTGTTGGACAGCTTGGAGCCTATAAAACAAGTGCAGCTGAGAATACATGGAGGAGAAGAAACAGCTGTTTAGGTGATACAGAAATTGTTGTGGAGATAACGTCCTGTGAACCACATGTCTCCATGTTTCTCAAGGGCTGGAGGGCTCACCTTGAAATTCAGACAACTCTTATGAGTCCAGCCAGGAACAACTAGGCTGTAGCTGGAAGGACCTTTGCATCTTTTCAGCTGTGTGTGTGAACCAGCAATTCACATCTGTTCTCATATGGAGAAGAGAGGCTTTCTAATAGTGATCTCAAGGGAAATATGACTTTCTGGTTGGGGCACTGGAGTGGGAACTGGAGGATCTGGGTTAACTCCCTGGCTTTATTACAGAGCTCCTCTGTGACTTGGGGAGAATCATTCAGTCAGAGGCTTAATCTGTCCAGTGGTTTGAACACTAAGTCTGGGCTCTGGGAGCGCAGAGGGGGTCAGTCAGTGCTCTGCCACAGACATCCTGAGGGACCCTGGGTAAGTCACTTAGCCTCTCTGTGCCTCAACTCCCCATCTGTAAAATGGAACTAATACTTCCTCTGCCCGCCTTTATTTACACTGCAAGCTCTTCCGGTCTGAGGCTGTCTCTACCACTGTATTTGTATAGTGCTCAGCTGGTTATGAGCACAACTGCGATAACCGATATTAAATGTAGCATCTGAAATATTTCAACTGGATCATGGCCCTTGGACACATGGGCAATATTTTTTGGCTTTCTGCTGGGAAGGCCTTGGAAAATCCTTGGACAAGCAAAGGTTGTCTGGCTTCATACTGTATTCTCCTCCCCCACACGCCCACCACTTTCTTTCCACAGTGATATTTCGGGATTTCCCCCTCCACCCCACTGTTTTCAATCTGTTTGCCATTTCCTCCATTCATCCCACCACGGAGCAAAGCTGTGGAAAGGAGAGTTTCCTATTGGTTCGCATACACTGATACTGGAGAGCTGGGCTCCCAGCCTACAGGTCTCTTGAGAGGACATTTTATCTTAAGCAAATATTGAATTTCTGGGATTAATATTCTGGCTGGATATGATATGGAGTCATCTAACTCAGGGAAGCACTTGCTTATTGATATCAAGGCAGATACAGCGTATTGATTAAGCCTTGGTGACCCCTATTTAGAGATTTCTAAATATAGACATCTGCAGGTGGTAAATTATGAACCTCAGCTGATGATAACGGGTGTAGCTCCACTGAAGTCAATGAGCTGGTTTACTTCAATCAAAGCTCTGCCCATCATAGTCTAGTGTTCAACGCCTCTTAGGATCAACCCACTGATATTCAGACAAACGCAGAGGCAGCATGGTAGAGTGGTCAGAGCACACACCTGCAAGAGCAGGATTTAGTTCCTGATTCTGCCGTAGACTTGGGCAAGTCATTTCACCTCACCTCAGTACCATGACTTCCCCACCATTCTCCTGCTTCATGTTGGCTCCGAACCCTTCCATAGAAGGTGTTGTGCGAGTATAAACAATGGCTCCGATAAGGACCGCTGCGTGGACTCATCTCTGCTCCTGGGCACTGCCCATTTTGGAAGAAGTTGTTGGCCCCACCAGGAGTGGGGACGGTCGTTGCAGAACCTACCCCGAACCGAGACCAAAGAATTTAAGTGGACAGAGGGTAGCAACATGCTGCACAACTTCTTCCACATGAAACCTAGGTCCCCCTGATCCATGGATATTCAGCTAAAATTGGAACTTCCCTGCATTTCCCAACCCTGGGCCCACAGAACTGTTCTCCAAGAAGTTCAATCCCTTTTGCTCACGTGTCCCCCACTATTTTTCAGCCTTGGGCTTTTCACACAGCCTTAGGGGAAGGTCCAGTCCCTTATTAACTTTGGGGCCCAGCCCTCTTCCCTGCAGTTTATTGGCTTCCAACAGTTAGGCCTTATCAATGCTTCTTTGTTTTATGAGTCAATAATTCAATTCCTGAGGGAATAGGCTCCGAGACCAAAGGCTGAGCCATTCATGGAAACCAGGGAGACGCAGAGCAGCAATGATGTTTAGAATTTAAGTTCTTTGGGGCAGGGGCCATTTTGTTGTTGTTTGTACAGCGCCTAGCACAATGGTGTCCCAGTCAATGACTGAGACTCCTACATGCTACTGCAAACCAAAGCTGAAGATCAGGATTTCTGGACTGGCTCATTGGGTGGGATCACAGCGTGGCACCAACCAGGATGCCTCCACCCCTGGATGCCAACCTCACAAGTGAATCGAGCAAGAAGCTCACGTGGTAAGACGGCTTTTTTTCCGAAAAAGAATTGGGGCTAACACTATGTCTTTGCTCTTATATAACGGCCTGATCCAAAGCCTGTTACCTGCTTTGTTTTTTTAACCCTGATCTCATAGATCAACGAGATGAGGGCAGAGTGACTTGGCAAAAGTCACACAGCGAGTAAGGGTCCTGAATATGATCCAGGCACCAGAGCCCCCTAAGATGTAATCCTGGTTTTTTCGACGGCAGACTCCCTGCTCAAACGGCTGGCCTTGCGCTACCATTCAACATCAGCGTTAGCCCTGCCACTCATCTCATTCGTTTCCGTGGCTGTGTTCATGTTGCTTCCCACTCCCCTCACTACGGCTATGTCTACACTTGGAAATTTAAGTCGACTTAGTGAGTCTACACTTAAATTTTAAGTTGACTTTGGGGGGAACTTCCAAAGTCGACCGAGAGCGTCCACACTTGCCCAGTGCCAGGGGGCTCAGGCTTTGCCTCATTGTACATAGGTACAATGGGGCAAAAGGGGACAGGGACCCTGGCAGGGCATAGGGGTAGGGTGGGGGGGGGCATGCCAGGCTCCCCCTGTGCCCCCCCCCAGCAGGGAGGACATTGGTGTAGTCCTGGAGTAGCCCTGAGTCGACTTAGGGCTACCGAACGTCTACACTGGCTTAATTTGATTTTAAAAAGTCGAATTAAGCCTTAATTCGAAGTAATTCTAGGTTTAATAAAGTCGACTTAATTTTCATGAAGTCGACTTTATTTTCCTTAAGTCGACTTAAGCAAGCTGCTTAAGTCGACTTAAGAAAATTGTAGTGTAGACGCAGAGTAAATTAAGTCGACTTAAGGAAGCTTAAGTCAACTTAATTTACAAGTGTAGACGCAGCCTAGGTGACTCCCTGAAGCTTGATACGGCCAAGGATGTGAGACATCCTAGCATCCAAAGAGACAGGATTCCTGGTTCCACATGCAAGACTCTGGGGAAGATGTGTGGTTCATATCAAGTCACTGAACGCTGTCTACTGATTCCAGCTGGTGCGTTCGGCTTCTGGGCTTGGAGAAGTTTGAACTTCCTTCGTGGCAAGGCTGGGTAATGCCAGTTCTTGGGAGATTTTTCCAGCTTGCTGCAACAGTCAATGGCTGGATGATATTTGCAGAAGGGGGATGTACCAGATTCTCCATGGGCCCTAAATTAGCAAATAAAGTCAGATTCTCAGTTGGTGTAAATCCACATAGCTCTATCAAAGTCACTGGCACAACGTTGATTTACACCAGGGAAGCGTCGGCCCCATAGTTTGCCAAAGCTCAACTCTCCCTGGGCAGCAGCTTTCATTTGAAACGAGGGCCCCGTTTATACCGAAAGCTCATTGTGTCATCATGAAACACGTCTTCTTATTGCTTAAATTATTGTAATTCCTTCCGTGGGCTGTAAAGCTCCAGATATCGGTTTACTGCTTCAGAGTTATTTTAATAAGGGTTCCCTCAGGCCTGTCCAGACAGCAGATGGCATTGACTGAGAAAGGTAGACTCTTGAACCGAAGGCTGCACCCCTATTAAGAGGCTTATAAAGCACACCTGGAGATTTTAGGTAAAGTGGTGAGGTTTTCAGGCCCCATCCTCAGAGGTATTTAGGCGTGCAAATTTCGTCAGGAGCTAGACATCCATATACCTACCATGGTCTGGGTTTTAGTCAAAACAGTGCTTGCTGAATTCCCAGATACAAGAATCCCATTTGTTTCTGGCCATTAGCCCTCGCTCTGCCTGGCAGGACATAACCAGATCAAAATCACTAACTGCTCCCTCTTTTCAAACTTCATAACCATGCAATTTCAAGGCAACCCATCCATTGGCTACGTTCATTCTGTTCTTAGTGCTGAAAGGCAAATGTGAATTTATTGCTACAAGCTTTTAAAATGCTCTATGGATCTACACCACCTATGTAATCACTGGTGGTAGGAATCAGCACACAAGACCAGTGTGAACAGAGGACAGGTCTTAGAGCGTCTCAAAAAGGAGGGAAAGAAAAGAGAGAGACCAGCCAGCGAAAAGTTGCAAAATAGGTGATTCTTAAACTTTAATTCTTTGCTCATTTTTTTCCCACAAGAGTTCAGATGAGGCAGAAAGTTTATATTCCAGGTTGTCTTTTGCCCTTTTCATGAGATTTTTAATGATATAAAGATTTGAAGCTCTTCTTAAAGTGAAATCTGTACCACAGTGCTGGCTTCATCCATACTGGCAGTGGTGTGTGATGCATGGACAACATATCACAGTGAAAAGTGGGTGCTTCCACACTGGGGGTGTGTAGTTACACGTCAGGGAGAGGCTCCAGGACAGGGAGGCAGTGGAGAGAGATTTTGGCAGTCTCCTCTGCACTGGAGTCTTTCCCCGCTGCCTCCCCCAACCAGAGCCTTTTTCTGCCACAGTGAAGACGTGGGAGGTGCTGCTTGGGTGTGTAGAAAGCCGTACAGATTATATATCTGAAGGTTCTGGTGCGTTCTTCCTTGACTCAACCATGTTAGGGACCTGCAATATATGTATTCGACAGGCCACTATAGGTGTAGACAATAGCCTATAACGAGCACACCACTACAAGGTAGGATGTAACTTTTGATTTCAGCTCCCCTTCACGTTTTATCTGAACTTCAGAAAAAAGTTCCTTGTCACCAATTTTGTGGCCCAACGCTCTTCCTGGTTCCTAGCTGAGGCAGCAAGTGAAGCTCCCGGGGAGAAGACAAAACAAACAGAGTCCTGTGGCACCTTTAAAGACTAACAAATGTATTTATCGCATGAGCTTTCGTGGGAGAAAATCCCATTTTGTCAGACACTTTAAAGATGGGGAATTTTCAGAATGGGAGGAAAAGACAGTTCCTCTTTCCCATTTGGCCACCAGCACCACTAAAAAAAGGACCAGAAATCACAAGCTTATTCCTACATGATTTTACCAACAGCCCCGGAGATGTTGCTGTACAGGTTAGTTTCTGGGGAGAGAAGGTCATGGTAAAGGGCTAGTCTTTAGCAGGGATTACACCGGATTCTCAGAGGCTGCCGAGTTTTCCCACTTGCTGTCTTCATGCATTGCTAGAGAGTTCCCATTCATTTGGGTGGATCAAGACCCGGCTCAACCTTATTAGCCAGCTACTTAAATGTCTCCCTACCAACTCCATCTGATCACTGTCGGAAATGAACTCGGTTCTGCCCCTAGATTGGACATCTGTTTGTTAAGCATGAAATGTGCCTGGGATCCTTCTAAATATGAGACACACAAAGGAAACCAATTCCAGGGGGGGAGCTGTGTTAGTCTAGATCAGCAAAACAAACAAGGAGTCCAGTGGCACTTTGTTAGTCTTTAAAAGTCCCAGTAGACTCCTTGTTACGATAGAAACAAGATCAGTCACCAGTACCATTTTTGGATGGCCTTAAGCTTTCAAGAACCATCCCTGATATCACAGACCAAAATCAAAACAAAACAAAATATCTCTTTTCTTCTAAAAAAGCTTTCTTGCCCATGTCTGTGAGATTGGGGGGTTCCAAGAGTGTCAGATAGTTTCAGTGTTTGGGGGAGTGATCTACGCAAACCTCCGTGTTTTCTGAATTTGTCACCACCATGGAAACCCTGCATGCTATAAGTTCCAAAGGGGTAACCGTGTTTGTCTAGTGTACCAAACCAAACGAGGAGTCCTGGGGCACTTTTAAAGTCTAACAAATTTATTTATCGCGTGAGCTTCTGTGGGTGGAATCCCACTTTATCAGATGCTTGAAATGGAAAACTTACAGTGAAGAAGGGGAAAATAAATGCAGTGGGGGTGAGTGGCATGATTCCGCCCAAAATCCCTTTGGAGGGAGAGGGGACAAGCAAAAACACCCATGCAGTATTGGACTCTTTCCATTGGGCTTTGCATCAAACTTAAGTACAGTAATTTTCTGACTGCCACAGTTGGTCAGACTGGAATCTGGTTGCTAGCTCATTCGACTTTTCACTTTTCTCCATGGAAGCACTGGGAATCGACACAGGTGGATGAATCTGGGTTACGTCTACACTGGAGGCTCTGTTAAGTTGACTTAACCAAGGTCAACTTTAAGTTGACTTAAAGTCCACCTTGTTAAGTCGACTTAGAGAGTCCACAGCCCTGCGTCCACACTGGCAGGTGCCAAGTCGACAGAGGAGTGGCCAGGAACTCGGTGAGGGGGCCTGGAGGCCAATTAGGTTGACTTAAGGGCTATCCCCCAGGTACCCTGGCATAAGTCAACTTAATAAGATCGACTTAAGCCTTAAGTTGACCTTCAGAGGTGGTGTTATTAAGTCGACTTAAGGAAGCACTGAAGTCGACTTATTAAACGCCCAATGTGGACGTGGTGGTCTGTAGGTTGACTTAACTGTCCTTAAGTCGACCTAAGGCTCCAGTGTGGACTCACCCCTAGTAGAGGATCGCATGCTGGCACTTGGGACTGCACATCACTGAGTCGCGTTGTTATCCGTGTTAACACACTGGATTGTGTGTCAGGGAATGTGTTTAAATGTAGTTCCCCGCCAGAGACCCATTGTGACCTCAGGCAAATTACTCAATCTCTCAGGGACTCTCTTGCCACACTCCCCCACACTTATAAAATGGGGATAATACTTAAATTTAGACTTCTTTTCCTATCTGTTTTTACAGAACCTGGCATAGATGGTCCCCAGTCTCGGCCTCCAGGTGCTATCATAAGAAGATAAACTACATAGAATTTACAGCTAATCTATTTTCCAGCAATCCCCCACAGCTCACGTTTTTCTTTTTTTAAAAAACTCCACCTCTTATCATCATCCTTGTTCCAGCCAGTGCAAACTAGAGCATTTAGGGATTCCTCAAATGAAAGGGTAAAATAAAGCACCACACCTACATGGACTGGTTCGTTTCCACAGCGTGAGATTTATTGCAGGTGTTCTGGAGGCTGGGGATTGCACAAAGCCATTGACTAAGCTATTCTTTGTTACTAGAGACTTTTTTCAGCAGAGATATTTTATGTGCTCTAAAGTTCAGCCTCTTTCTTTCAGCCTGAAGATATGCCCAGGTTAGGGCGACAGAGAAGGTGGCACAGGAAGAGCACAAAGAATTTCTATCTGAGATTGGCCTTCAGGATAAGAAATGTCCCATGCGAATTAACTAAACTCCCCTAGAATCATTGGAGTTTGATTCTCCTCTCATTCATGCTAGTGACTTTCAAGAGCAGCCTGGCTGATGGAGTCACACTGGTATGAGAGGAGAATCAGGGCTTCTTTGTGGAGGACTCTTCATGGTGAATAAAACAAACAAGGGGTGCATCCACATGGGAGCCTGAGGTCGACTTAAGGATGGTTAAGTTGACCTATAGACTGCCGCATCCACACTGGGCGCTTATTAAGTCGATTTAAGCACTTCCTTAAGTTGACTTAATAACACCACCTCTGAAGGTCGACTTAACGCTTAAGTCAATTTTATTAAGTCGACGTAAGCCAGCGTAGATGGGGAATGCCCTTAAGTTGACCTAATTGGCCTCCAGGCCCTGGGGCAATGTGGGATAGCTACCCACAATGCACCACTCCTCCATCAACCTAGCACCTGCCAGTGTAAAGGCTGGCAGTCGACTGGAGTGTTCAGTGTGGACTCTCTAAGTCGACTTACCAAGGTCAACTTAGACTGAATAGAGCCTCCAGTGTAAACGTACCCAAGGAGTCTTGTGACACTTTTAAAGACTAACAAATTTATTTATCGCATGAGCTTTCGTGGGAGAAAAATCCCACTTCGTCAGATGCTTTGAAGATGGGTAACTTACAGAATGGGAGGAAAATAAATGCAGGGAAGTGTAAGTCATGAATGTGTTAGTCTTTATAAGTGCCACAGGATTCCTTGTTTGTTTTGCTGAACTAGACTAACACGGCTCCCCCTCTGGAACTTGTCTTCATGGTGAATGTAGGTGTTCTATATGGTCTGTGGGTCAGAGGCTCGGCTGCGATGAACGAGGGTCTCCTTTGACTTCAAGGGAGCAGCACCAAGTCACACCAGTAGAGAATTTGGCCCAGAGAGTGGGGCTACGTGGGGATTTGAGAATTCTCTCCCTGGCCCAGACCACTTCATTGGGGATAACGATCTGGAGCCATGGGGACAGGAAAACACCCCCAACATCCTCTCGGCTCAAGTCCTGCAGGGAGTACAGGATAAAGTTAATGCGGCTAGATGCCGCCGGCTCTGCTGGAAACAGCCTGAGGGGTGCCCTCGGGACAGCTGCCAACTCAGGATTCCCTGATCCTGAGAGCGGCACTAGCTGGGAGCCCTGATGAAGGACACCTAAAAGCCGGCATAAGGCATTGACGCAGATGGCTGGCCCTTGGGAGAAGAACCACTGATTATTCATGGAGGGGAAAAGTGCACTACAGGAGAACAATCCCCAGAGAATTCCATATGGAACTCTCCTCTGCTTAGGAATCTCTCCACAGGTATTTCTGCTTGAGTGAATGAGGGGACTCCAAGGCAGTTCTGTGCTGGTTGTTCACTGGTATGGACTTTGGGATAGATCCTGGACTCGAGAGAGCCCCTTTGGACTCCTCTGCCACCACAGAAGGGCCAAAAAGCTGCCACAAGTGAGTTGGGCATTCTCTTAGCATAGGGGAAATTGCCAGATGATATAGCTGGCTCTGTTTCCTCTTCCCTTACAGCCCCTGGCACAGGGGGTCTGGAATATCGGGTATGGCCGGCGGATGATCACATTCTGATAGACCCAATTCAATTCCCTGTTCTACCAGTGGCTCCCTGTTTGACCCATGGGAGTTAGGTGTCCAAATGCTTACAGGATTGGGGCTGTACTCTCCGTGCCTCAGTTTCCCCTCTAGTAAAGTGGGGGTAACATTTCCCTACCTCACAGGGCGGTTGTGAGTGTAGATACACTAAAGAGTTGAGAAGCACTGTGCTAAGAGGGGCTATGTAAGTACCATAGATAGAGACAGCCCAAGTTATGCTTTTGCTGAGAACGATCAGATATTACTTAAATAATTCCATTTCACTGGAGATATTTGCTGCAGGGTGAACAATGAGATGCTCCATTTTCACTTTTCCCTGGCAAAATTCAGAATTTAGATTTTTGCTTGACACATCTGCAGGACTTGCCAGAAGAAATTCCTAACCCAGGCCTATTTTATACAGCTAAATAAATACTGTAACATGAACAAACAGCATTAAGGATCACTGTTTGAGTTCAAGACTCCTGGGGTTTTGCAGAGCAATTTTTTTGTTCTTGCAAACTTCAGTTAAGCCTAACCTCATAGTCTGGTGCCCAACCTGAAAAAAGGACATGTGTTGCAATGAAAAATATTAATAAATCCATAATTATCCTTTACATGTGCATGGCATTGCAATTTCTTTCCCTAAAGTACTCCAGCCATTGAAATGCAGCCACTTCTGGGGTGGATACCAGCAGGTAGTGAACACAAAGATTAACATATTGCCAAGTGTTGTGATGGGCACCACTGCCCCCTACTGGATGAAACATCAGACCTCCAAGAGTGTGTGCTAGGATGTCCCCAGATTGTGTCTGGCACAAAGGTTATATGGCCTTTAACACTAGTGCAAAGAGAAGATGTTCTTCTTTAGCTCAGGTGGTGGGAGGTTGTGATTTTGGAGCAGAAGTTCTGGGTTCTAGTTTAGCTGCTGACCATGAAGCTTATGAAAGAGCCAAGAACCATGAAGGTTATGCAGCTCTAGAACAGTATGCTGTGTAAGAGGTAGGGATGAGTAAAGTTTAGCCAAGAACATTGGTGAAAATGCTACTCTATGGAGAAGCAGGGGGCTATAGGTCGTGTCTATTACAGTCTTTCCTTCCCCATGCTATAAAACTGTTTTAAAAAAAATAAATATTTATCTTGCAGAGAACAGCTTTCCTGCAAAGTGCTTCTTTCATTTAATTAAATAGTACAATAATCCTATGGAAGAGACACAGTTGTACCCATTCTTCCAGCTGGGGAAAGTGGAGATACAGAGAGAGGAAGGGCACTGTGTGAACACAATTTGCACAACTGGGTGTAAATCTGTTCTACATCTCATGCACTACCAATTCCGTAATGTGCTTTGATCTCCCCCACTTTGGAACAAGAGTAAATTAAAGCATAGGGTTTTCACAGAGACTAAGGTGGGGCTATGTTGACGCGAGATACGCAATCTGCATGCCGCAGAATGAGTATCTCCCTTAGACTTAGTTACTCTTACTTACCATGCTGTCTTTACTCCGGTGTGTTGACCGGCAATGCTCTCCCAATGATGCAGCGTTACCCCACTTAGAGGGGTGGAGTTATTGCATTGACACAAAGGCGCTTCCAGGATCAATTGAGAGGGTCTACACTGGCTGCTCAATTGATCTTACTGTGTTGATCCGTGAGGATCGATGCAGCATTCAGGTTGTGTCTACACTTGAAAAGTTAAGTCGACTCTGTTAAGTTGACTCAACTTTTCAAGTGTAGATGCGGCAGAAGTGGCTCCCCACTGAGAAGGGCCTCACGGGTCCCTTCCCCGGAAGCCGCAGTCCCTCCAAAAAGGGGGCCTCACTTCTCCAGCACATATCGAGGAACTTTCACCCTCTGCTACAGCTTCTCCCTAGGCCGGTTTGCCCTCTGCATTTCTTTCCTGTCAGCTGTAACAGAGCCTGGGTCAACAAACCCCACAACTACTCCTTGTTAACTCATCCTCTGCAGGGTTTACACAGCCTGCTCCTATCCCTCCTAATTAGGGCACCGGCCTGGGGGTTCCCAGAACCCGGTCACACAGGGGTAGTTCATCTTAGACCGGAAGGCCCTCGTTTACGTAGGCAGACCCGTGTGCTACAGTGAATACCACTGACGAGACAGAGGTTCTGCCCGTAAGGTTAGAGTTACTGCTGCGCGGAGGACAGTGAGAAACAGCTGGGGAATGCCTCCTTCCCTTTGTCAGTTCTCTCATTCTGGGTGATAACTAATAGTAACAGGCCAGCTAACTCCTAGTGGCACTTGTGAATCTTCAGCATACAATCCAATCTACAAACTAGCTGTTTGCCCCCTACTATATGAGTGCAACATCCTCTATCCCAGCAGCTACTGATATCTCCATCATTGAAGGTTTTTAAGAGCCGGTCAGACAAACACCTGTCAGGGATGGTTTAAGATGGTCCTTGGTCCTGCCATGCGTGCAGGGGACTGGACTCGATGACCTCTCATGATCCCTTCCAGTTTCTATGATTCGATCTCAATCCCCAGGATATCCACAGAGGTTTGAATAGTGGTAGGTGTAGGACACATCTGGCCCAACTGATCTATTTATGTGGCTTGCATAATCTAGTCAGATTGTCCAGAAACTCAGTTTTAATTAAAAAAACAAAAAAAACACAACTGGTTCCTAACCTGGTTGTGTCAAAATGTTTTGCAAATGTGACCTGGGTGTAAAGAACATGGTGAAGTCTTCCTGAGTCTGCAGAGAGCCTTAGACTTTGGCTCAGAAAAGTGAATTCCACTTCTCTTCCTTGGGGTGATAGCTCTAAGGGTCAACAACAGCTTAATATCAACCATAATTTGAGGCTAATCCTTTCAGCAGTGGGAGTGAAGTCTGTGGGGTATGAGAATTGACAGCAGTTGTAGGGAAGAACAGAGGGAAGGAATTAGAGAAGAATGAAGGAAGGGAAATGGGCAGAAACAGCACTGATTCTAAAGGGGTGAGATTATTTATCTACCTAGTGAGTAACACTGGGAAACTAATGGTATTTTTTTGATTTGTTGGCAATTTTGAGAAAGAAAAGTTGTTTCAGATTAAACAAAATGGTTAGTAATTATTCGTATGACACAGTGTTGAGGAACCATCTCCCCTGTGGGCCAGGACCCCATTGTGCATGGCACTGTACAAACACAGAACAAAACGAGAGCCCTGCCCCAAGGAGTTCACAGTTTCTTTGGCTTCAATAACACTGAAGAGATTTGTTTTGATTTAGACCAACAAAATATATTATCATAAAAAAAGGAAACTTTGAAATGAAGAGTCATTTCAAACCAACCCCCCACCACCAAATGTGTCATTTAAAAAAAACATTTAAGTGAAGCATTTTGATTTTTTCAGAACTTTGTTTTTTTTCGCCTGAAAGAAACAATGGGCAAAATCTACACGAATTTCCAAGAGGGTTTGGTGTCACCAACTCTGCATTTTTCACCGGAAATAGTTAACAGTTGAAAAATTCCTCCTCCTCTACTCATGAGGGTGCTGGGGGTACTTGGTCCTGCCATGAGTGCAGAGAACTGGACTCGATGACCTCTCATGGTCCCTTCCAGTCTAAGTTTCTCAGTGACATATTGTCGCATCAAACCTCACTCATAGAATCAAAGTGCTCATGGGATTAACGAAGACCTCAGTTATGACATAAGGGCCATACTCCATTCCGGGTCTCCATGCAGATCTTTGACATTGGTGGGACCTCGGCTGATGATGAAAGGCTGTAGATCAAGCTCACCACTAGAAATGCCTCTACTACGACATCACACATTGAGACTGGACTTTACCCTATAAGCCCAAAGGGGGGATGAGAAACCTGGAAGCAACCACCCAAGTTTCCCCAAAAGGCTACGGAACAAAAATCCTTCTCTACAGGAAGAGCTCCAGTTAGAGGTCAGTGCTAATCCAGAAGTTCAAAGTTAGCATGAAGAAATATAATGTTTCCTCCTGAGATGTCGCAGGGGAGAGTGGTTGACCGCAAGATATTAAAGGCTCTGGTGGTAGAGTGGCCGTTTATTGCCTGGGATGCAGCAAACACCAAGGAACGTCTGATTCCAGCCTGCCAATCAGGGGAGCAGGAAGGAAGGTGTGGTTGTGTAACTTTCCATAGCATTCTGTGCTGGGAACTGGGGTCTAATTGCACTACAGATTCTGGTGACCATAAAGGTGACCAGACGCGCTTGCTGAGGTCGCATAACTGACCTGGGTTGGCTTGGGACAGGCTTTGAATGCATGATAATGAACGTGCACCCATACTTGCAGTCAGTGTTTCCCCCCAAGGCAGAAAGTACAACCCCAAAATCTGTAGGCTCTGTTACCCCTCCCTGACACTTCACTGAATAAGCCATGCTGACTGCAAGAGTCATGTACCACAGTCCAATTCACAAAGTCAGTCACTGGTCATGACGTGTTGCACTCCCTTCTCATCGTGCAACTCCCCATCGTTCACTGACCACCTGCATGATACGGCCAGGGAAGTTCACACAATTCAGCCACTATAGAAGGAGGCACAAGGGGATGACTGGTTTGCCGGTTCAAATACACTTGCAATGCCAGGTGCAGCCATATGAATATCTGCTGTCTTCCTGTTAGTGGAGGGCAGGTGGGGTGGTCATTTTCTGTACAAGTCATGACCCTTCTTTCGCTTAGATCTTCCCAAAGCAGTTAATGTAGCTTTAGCTACGGGCCACAGACAGACATTGACTTTGGACACGCAGGTTAGTTACCAGCCTAGCAGTAATTCCGAGGGAGTCCAGAGCAAATAACTAACAAACAGCCAGTGAGGACAATGATACTCCCCTCTGTCATGTGACAAAAAGCCTACATAGGTCGCCCTCACCCTGATCATGTGACAGGTCCAAGAAATAAAATTTAGTTTCCCACCTGCTCTCCGGTGTGTCAGGCCCTACAAAGAGGATCATTTTGATGACCCATTGTGTTAGCTAAGGGCAAGGCTGTGCCTTTGACATGTGGGCCTGGAAATTCAGCGGGAGCACCAGAGGCCTGGAATCTCTAATCAGGCCACCTATATATAGGTGGCTATATATAAAGTGACTGTTTTTAGGCACTCAAGTCTGAAATGTTGTAAGGATGGGTGGGGCAAATTCTCAAAAGTCCATTCAGATAGATTGCTTGGAAAGTGTCGGGAAACAGCAACTTCCAGCGATTTCAAGCTTAGGATTTTTTGGAACTTGTGGCTCAGTTTCACATTTCAGGGCCAATATTGCCCTCATACGCATTAGGATTTTCACTGATGAACACATCCTAGGGCAGAATCTGGTTCTGGTTGTTTAGGGCAATAGAGTCTGCCACGCTGAGTCCTTTTAAGGAGTATCTTACTGTTTGAAGAGCTCCATCGATTGTTTGAGAATGGTGTTGATGTCTGAGGTTGGGAAAATAAACCATCAAATTATGGCTTCCTCGCTGATATTAAACAGGCTATCCGGGTATTGGCTTACAATTTGGGTTGAGGATGCTTCATGTTGGTCAGAAGCAGCTTTCCAAATCTATTTTCTCAGAGCAACTTTCATAAAGTGCAAGCACATGGGACTAATTGCCCACGAAAAATAGAAAATAACCTTCCACCCACTCAGCACACAATGACAGATGATCACCTCAGAATCCACATGGTTCTGGCATTCTTTCCACACGCTGATCCCCTACCACATGCCAAATAAGTGTGACGGGGGAGAGTCGATTACTGTTAGCCTCGTCAGGTCTTAAAAAATGTAACGAGGTTGAAAAATACTAAATAAATGTTGGCTTGGCAAAATGTTCCCTATTGTTTGTTAAGTTGTTGAAATAGGCTTCATTTCTTGTGGCACTGCAAGAGTTGGAAATAAATTGTTGACCCTTTTGACCCAAGCCCTGAGCCCAGCACGTCCTCCCACCCAGACCTGGGCTCTTGAGCCACACTTTTTCCTGTTATCAACCCTCAAGATGGCCTCCATAAAGTTCCAGGCCTTTCTCCCCCAAATCCCTACTCCTCTTCTTTCTATACCAGGCCCCTTAATATTCTTGCAGATCTCCTCCTCTCTCTTTCTCCATTTGCTTCCCTGTCTTTCATCTTTTCCAAGCCTACTACCCTCATTGTGACATTGCTGCTCACCATGAGGCCTGCAGCTCAGTCCAACCCATACCGCTGCAGAAAATGGAATTAGGACAACGTGCACCGGATATGGAGCACTTGGCAGGTGAGGTCATTCCAAGCCCTACATGCAACCCTGCAAACTGGCTCACTCCTAACATTTGGCACCTTGATGCAACCGCCCACAAATACCTGGGGAAGGACAAAGAGCCAGGTCTGAATCCATGGACCGGCAGCTGCTTTAGACGGCCTTCAGAATCGGATGGGGACGCAGCTGAGAAGGGCGTATCCCTCACATCACTCAGTGGCAGAGTCTATGGCCAAAGGCCCCTGCACACTTTCCACTCTGTGGCCTTTGCGTGAGCGGGAGGTTTGCTGAAGCTGGACATACAGTTAGCTGATCATGCTGGTCACAGAGCTGACATGGCTCCCGTAAAAAATACCAAAGACAGAAGTTTGCAGAGTTTCACTGAGCAATCTGCCACCAGACGTCCCCATACAAACACGCATGTTCGATTGTTCTCCCTCATCTATTGCTCAGGGGACGAGCCACCGAAAGGAAAAGTCAGAGGCGTCTAATGGGCTTGCCTTCTTGTGTGCTTTTCTACCTTCACTCCCAAGGGCTCAGCTGCTGTAGACATGAACCTTTCCCACTGATGGTGAAAATCCCTGCAGGATCTTTACAAATAATTATGGCTATGTCTACACTGGCAAGTTAGTTCGAATTAAGGAAGCGTAATTTGAACTAATTTAAGCCTTGGCCACAGTAGGCTTTCATTAGTTCGAATTAAGGGCTTCCTTAATTTGAACTAATAAATTCGATTATACCTTTTGAACTAACCCTTAATTCAAACTATTTAGTTCGAATTAAGTCAATGTGGCCATGTTAGTTCGAATTAACCGGCACATTGAGCTTAATGCGATTGACTAATTTGAACTAAGCAAGTGCCATGCATGGCACTTGCTTAGTTCAAACTAAAATTCCAGTGGGGCCATGCTAGTTCGAATTAAGTTAATTCGAACTAACTAAAATTAGTTCGAATTAACTCTCCCTGACACCTGCCAGGATTTAGAAACCCTCCCTCCCAATCCACTTGATGGGAGTTCCCGCAATTCCTCAGCTATCAGAGATTTCCCGCCGCCACCACCAGCATCTCCCCACACCACCTTCCTTTAGTCACAACTTCCATGGCAGGGACTTCAATAGATGCCCCACTCAAAGGTAACTTTGTTCTGAGAAAAGCAATATTAATGCCTACCGTCTCTCCAGGCTATCTGGGCCAATCACATGGCCTCTCTTGGAACTACAACCCCCAGCATTCCTCAGAGCTGCAATCAGGAACCAGGCCACCTATTTCAGCAGCTCCCTTTAAAGGGCCAGCACATCCTGGTCTAGAAGGGGGAACAGATGCCCCCATTTTATAGGGACAGTCTCACTATTTGGGGTTCTGTCTTTTATAGACACCTATTACCCCCCACGCCCATCTCAATTTTTCCCACTTGTTATCTGGTCACCCTGTGGTCTAGTCAAATAAGTTATAAAAAGTATTTTTTCCCAGCTGGACAATTTGTGTAGCCCGAGCTCTTATTTCTTCCATAACCTCATAACAGCAACATATGTCTTAACTTGGAGCTAAGGACACTTAAGGCCTCAGCAATTTGTAGGATCAGGCCCTAACGCTTTATTTTTCCACCATGGGGCCTTCTTCTTGGAAGTAGTAGGCGTTGGAAACTCTAAGAGGCGGCAGGTTGTTACTAGATTACTTTAGGAGCCCCATGGGGTTATTTTTCCTCCATCCCTTTACTGAAGCTGGAAATACCAGTTAGCATGTATGTGTCCAATTCTGAGATCTGCCTACAATACCACAGCATCAATGCATTCATTCTCCCAATGGACTCAAAAGTTGGTTAATACTTTCAAAGAAAGCGTTAGGGTCCTGCAGGCAAGAATAGTCTGGTTTCCCTAGCAGATCCACTCCTCCCTGAGAGCCATAGCCACTTGTAGTATTCTGAGAAGAAAGAGGGTAAGAGGGAAATCTCCTGGAACTGATGTTCAGAAACAGGCCCCAGGATGACATTTTCCTCCAAGTTCGGAATTGCAGTACTTGGATAAAACTATGCATGTGTGTAACGCTGACAGGTGCTGGCTGTCGGCATGCAGGATCGAACATGGGACCTAGGAAGCTTAGTGTATGAACTTTTACAGCCTGAATGACAAGCCACATACCCCTTAATTAAGGCGGTAGCAGACTCATCAATCTCTAGCTGGGATAGGTGCCAGAAGAGGGGGACAGAGCACCACACCAAGCAGGCGTGGGTTACTTATACCAACAATGGGAGGCAGTGTGGCCTGGGTGATCTTGGGCAAGTTATATCATCTCTCCATGCCTCAGTTTCCCAAACTGGAAAATGGGGATTATGAAACTGCCCTTTGTAAAATCCTTTGAGATCTACTGATAAAAAACACCATAAAAGACCAAGGTATTTGGCATGATTACTACTTATTATTACTACAGCCAGACCATTGGCAACTGCATGAGTCTGCAACTTCACCAAACATGTAGGTTCCGTTTTTCTCCCAATATGCTTGCAACTTGCAGTCTGTGAGAGAAAACAGCATGGTCCACACAGTCTATTTAATTGACAAGAGGCAGTTCATCCTTACTGCTAACTTCGTGTCTAAATTGTTGGTAGGTTAATAAAAAACAGAAGTTCTTTCCACCCCAATGGGGGTGGAACACGGCTTTCCCACTCAGTGAATATTTTCAAGTTTGAAATGTTTCCTGCCTTGAATTAGGATGAAAAATCAAAATCTCAAAATTATTCATGAACTGACCCCTCCCCTTCCCCCCCCCTTGTGGATCACCTGAAATGTTTCATTTGGATCGTTTAAAAATGTTTCATTTGGATTTTGACCTTTTGTTCTTCCTGTTTTAACTTTTTTTCAGTCTAATTAATTTAATTTTCAAAACAAAAAGTTATTTCAAACTGGAATTTTTTCATGTTGTGACTGTCAAAACAACATGTTTCGGCAACATCTCAATTTCTTTTCTCGACTTTCCTTTCAAGTGGGGAAATTTGATGACCCCCCAACTCTATTTCACAAACAGTTTCAGTTTTAACGAATTGGCATTTTTTGACTAAAATAATGAGCTGAAAATTTCCAACCCTATTTGAAGGGCCTGAAGCCCCTGAAGCTAAATGCATTTTGGGTAGATTTCTCTAACTGAACTTTAAAGATTTATTATTTCAGGGAAGTTTCAAAGCAAATTTAGTGTGGACTGCAGCTCGGTCTGATCTATACATGCCTAGTGGACATGAAACAGGGAAACCATATTGTTTTTGCTCTATCTATTTTGAGATAGGAGGGTCAGATCTGAACACAATATTTCAAGTGAGATCATCCCTTGATTATCTCCACCATCAGAGAGCTACTTTAATTTATGATTGGGCACCAGGATGATGTCTTGGACTCAGCTTTGTGCCCCTGATCCTGATGTAGGCTGTGTGTTAATCTGGTCAAACCTAGAGTCTGGCCCGTGACTTAAAGGAAAGCTAACCAAATGAACCAAAATCACACAAAGCAGCAGCAATATCCCTTGTGGAAACTTATTTGGAGCCCAATTCCTCAGCGTGCGGGAGTCAACCGCAGTTTTGCAATTGGTTTCACTAGACAAGGATCAAGCCCTCAGGATTTTTACTGGTTGCCCAGTGAATGAACCAGTGAGGACAAGAACACAGTCCGGGTGTGAATGCAAAACAGAGCAGAAACGGGAGGGGCTGCTTTTTTCTATAATTGCATTCATTGCAAGCATTCTATTTGTCTTCAGTCAATCAACTCCTACCTAATTATACTTTAGAGAGCCTATGGATACCAGGGTTTTCATGGCTGATTCCCAGAAACATTTACGATTCCGCCTTGCTTTTAAATGGGTTGAATTGTGCTGCTTATTAAAATAAATACACTTGTCAAATCCCTTTCTTCAGCGGCCTTGCCTTACACCTCCCTTTGACAGTCTAATAATGTTTGCAAAAACATCATAAAGGCCACTTTTTCCCCCTCCAAAGTGAGTCACAGGAGGGGCTGTGAGGTTTTTTTCAGAAGTGGGGTTGAGTGTTTGGGATAATGACATGGGGCCAGACTGTCTGGTGCAATTAATTGGCCTCGCTCGAGACTTTCTGGAACGCTTCGTGGGCACGGATCATGGCAGTAATATGTCAGCTATGTTGTGCTGAAAATCTGGCCCGCTGATCTTTCTCCTAATCCCAGAAATAGAAGGGACCTCAAGAGATCATCTGGTCCATCCACCTGTGCTGAGTCAGGATTGAAATATATCTAGACCATCCATGCCCGATCGCCCTCTATTTGTTCTTAAAACCTTCCAATGATGGGGGGTTCCACTCCCTGGAAACCTGTTTCTGTGTTCAACTATCCTTATAGTTAAAATGATTTTCCTAATATCTCACCTAAATCTTGTTGCAAACTAAGCTAATTGCATTGTGTCCTGGCCTCAGTGGACATGGGGGGCAACTGACTATCAAGGTCACTGAACCTATTTGAAGACCCTCATTGTGTCCTTCCTCAATGTTCTCTTCTCCTGCTACAAACATGACTTACTAAACCCAGTTCTTTCAACTTTTCCTTAGAGGTCATGTTTTCCAAACAGGGTGATCAGACTTCAGATAATATCAAGACCATCCCAATATTGGGGGCATTGTCTTATATCGGCAACTGTACCCCTCCTGAAAAAAAAAAAAAGGTGGCCTGGTTTTTCACACTTGCTAACTAGTGACTCGGTTTCCAGAACCGATTGGTCGGATATTAGGAAAAACTTTCTCACTAGGATGGTGGTGAAGCATTGGAATGGGCTACCTAAGGAGGTGGTAGAATCTCCATCTTTGGAGGTTTTTAAGGCCTGGTTAGACAAAATCCTGGCTGGGGTGATTTAGGGGGAATGGTCCTGCTTTTTAGCAGGGGGTTCAACTAGATGACCTCGTGAGGTCCCTTCCAACCCTATTATTCTATGAACGTCTTATTTTTATGGCTCTCCTCTGATTGGTCCACAGCTCTCCATCACTGCACACAGTGCTCTAGTTCCAGCCTCATCAATGCTGAGCTCCAAGTGGAGCAGAACAATTCTCTCCTGTTGGCTCTTCGTAGCACTAGACCCACTTGACGGGCACCTCCTGTTTTGGGGAATTAGTCTCAAGTGGCCCTGTAGGTGGTCTGTGCTCTGCCTCTTTCCATGCCGAACTCCCCCCTGAGTCCCTTTCTGGGACCTCAGACCTGTTGCCAAATCCCTTCTAGTCCACCCCTTCCAGGGTATAGTCCAACTCGCGGGTCATGGCTACTAAATAAAAGTCAATGGCCAGCAAGTGTTTCGCCTGCCTTGGCAGTCTGCGGGAGCAGGGAGGGACCTGGGCCCACCCTCTTCTCTGGGCCCCAGCCCAGGGACCCTCTGTACAGTGACCTCTGCACTGACCACCTCCTTCAGGCTCTCACTGCAGTCTGCTTCCCTGGGCCACTTTCCCCGCAGCCCCAGTTGCATGCAGACCCTCACCACTCTGGAGTCCAGCCACTGTCCCTTCCTGGCCTCCCTCACCTCTGGACCACTGCTCCAACCATGGCTGCCTTCTGGCTCTGGCCTGTTGTCCTGAAGTCCCAGCCACTGTCCCTTCCTGGCCTCCCTTGCCTCTGGACCACTGCTCTGGGCCTCTGTCCATTCTGGATGCCTTTTGGATCCCTGCAGCTCTCAGTGGCTCTCCAGGGTGCTGGCTACACCAGTCAGAGAGAAACAGTCTTCTCTCTTGGGCTTCCCAGGCCAACTGCCTGAGTTGCCTCTGCAGCTCCCTTTCTATATTGGGCTCCTGGCCCCTGATTGGCCCAGCAGCCTTCCCTCCTGATTGGATGCTACCCTCTGAGGCACAGTTAAGCCCTCGTATGCCATAGCGGGTCCACAACACTGCTACATCTCCCATGAAAAGAAGAGACAGGTAACCCCTGATGTTGAAGGACAGCAGCTTACATTCCAGGTTACTTTTTGCATATGGTTCATTACTGTTACAGGCAGCTTGTTTTTTCCTGGATGAGCTCCCCACACTAGGATAGTTGGAAAGCAAGTTGTACATATAGCCCAGTTCCCATGCCTCCACTTACCGAGGACGTAGACCATGCTGAGCACCCACCTAAAAGGTACAGACAAGCTAGTGCACAGCGAGGTGAATCTGTTCCTCATAACTTTGTTTTACATCCTGGTTGACAGACCCACCTCCACCCATCATGAGGTCCACCCACCCACTGCTTCTCTGAAGAGCGCTGACTGTTTTTAGGCATTCTCTGGGGCAAAGGGGAAGTGGTAGGAGGTGGGGATGTCCCACTGCAAAGTTTGTACCCTCATGTCATGACATTGCAGGACATGGGAACAGCTCTTCTGAATGGGAGTTCCATACTCACCTGCCCTAGATAATGAAGATCCTTGTCACAGCAGCTCTAACAGGACCCCCCGCGGGGGTCAGGACTCCAGTGTGCTGGGTGCAGTCCATGCACATCGTGAAGCAAGAAGTGTACAATCTGAATTGGCCAGGGTGGGAGAAAGGGAGACAACATGCCAGCAGGAGACTGACAGGGAGAGAATTAATAATTTGACCAAGTCATATGGGAAAACTGTTGTGGAGCTGGGGCTTGAATTCAAGGCCCCACTGCCTTCATCGCACGGCCATTCTTTCATACTGCTATTGATGAAACAAGAGATTTAAAGCAGCAGGAGGGTAGGGACGGGGTGGGAGGCTGGGATTCCAAGGTCGCCTGTTAGTAAGTGTTGTAAACGTTCCTGGTGTGCTCCAGATTTAAAAGACGGGATTTTGTCTCTTTGGAATCAGGATTTCAACGGCTGGGGAATTTCGTGCGTTGGGGGCTGCGTCCGTTTCCGGCACATCCATATCTGGGGCATATTCCAAACAGCAGAGCATATATCGGTGATTAACCAACAGGCTAGATGAAGGTCATTCAGAGTAGCCCTGTGAGCAAGTGAAATAAACAAGTCCTCACGCCTTGAAATCCAGTGTACAGTAGCGGGGAAGATGCGCGATGGACGTGATTAAAAACAGGACAGACTGTGCCTACTGAGGATGCAGCCCAGTGGGTGGGCATGCTTCCTGTGCCGAATGCGCAGAACAAACCTGTAAGGTAGGTGAGAGCAGCTACCCTGAGACAAGCTTCAGGACCCCATCCCAGCAGGACATTCCCTTTTGGTTCAGATGGCAGAACCAATGGATAGTGGTTATGGGAAGGAGAGTCTTGTGCTTACAGCACTGACCTGAGACTCAGAAGATCAGATCCTGGTTCTGCCACAGCCTCCCTGTATGACCTTCGGCAAGTCATTTAACCTCTCTGTGTCTCAGTTCCCCATCTGTAAAATGGGGTTACTTGTGATGCCCAAATCTCACAACCTTTTCTATCTGTTTCTCTCAAAGCCCTTCCGAGCAGAGCTCAGAGACATTATCCCCATTTTACAGATGAGGGAACTGGCACAGAAAAACTAAAAGATTTGTCCACGGTCACCATGCAGGCCAGCGGTTAAGCCAGATCTCTGTAAGGCCCAGTTCAGCTTTGTATTCACTAGCTCACACTATCTTTCTCCTTCCTTATAATACGGTCGTGTTGGGAGGACACATACATCAAAGATCACCAGGCGCTCAGACTACAGTGAAGGGGCCATATAAGTACTAGACCCAGATTGATGTCGGCTCCCATGACAGAGGCTGTGTGTCCGTATAACACCTGGAACAATGGGGTCCAGCACTCAGTGACATCACAAGAGCTATGTCTACATGTGTTCATTTAAGTCATCTTAGCATGTCCCCATGCAAAAATTAAGTCGACTTAAAGGGGACCTTGCCAAATCGACTTAGAGCATCCACACTGGACACCTAAGTCGACTTGTAGGAGCTAGCTGGACCTGGGACTGGTCCACGGTGGCAGGGAGGCACCCCTTGCCAAGTGCCAGGGGGCTCAGCCTTTGCCCCATTGTATCTGGGTACAATGGGGGCTGAGCCGGACAGAGACACTGGCAGGGCATAGGAGCAGGGTGGGCAGGGCTCTGTCCTGCCCTGTGGGGGGGCACACCAGGTTCTGCTTGTGCCAGCCAGCCTGTCAGGGAGGGCAGTGGGGGAGCCCTGAAGCCCTTTAAGTTGACTTAAAGTCGACTTAGGGCTATACTGCGTCCACACTGGCTAAGTCGACTTAATAAAGTCGACTTAGCCAGGAAAGTCGACTTAAAACGAGGTTTTATAAAGTCAACTTTATTTTTCCTTAAGTCGACTTAAGGAAAATGTAGTGTGGACACAGATTAAATTAAGTCGATTTAAGCAAGCTTAAGTCGACTTAATTTGTAAGTGTAGATACACCCAAGAGAAATCATAACTTTGATACATCTTTGGGTTGGGCCAGTGCTGAGCAGTGGACCAAATGCCTGTCCGGTGTAAGAGCGGTGATTGCGCTATTGACTCCAGCTGAATTGCATCTGTTTACACCACAGCTGGATCTGACCGTAAGCAGCCTAGCTAACAACAGTAGAGTTCCAACCTTCCTCTTGCATTGCCTTGGGAGACAGTACAACAGACGCACCAACCCACGCCTATCCCGTTCGGAGCAGCCAAGGTGTTAAATCACTTCCCATTACCGCGGGAGGGATGCAGAAAGCAACTCCCTTCTTGTCCCCCCTCAGGAGCGGCTGGCTGAGCTAAGTGACAGCTTTACAAATCACACCTGAAGCAAATAAAAATGCCACGTCCCGAGCGCCGTCTTATCGCCACTTGTTTGCGCTTGGCTATTTCTTTTCTAAAGGTCACCGGGAGAAGCAGAAGGAGCCGTCGCAGGTTGATGGATGTTTGCCTTTGGCAGTGGAGAGTTAATTTGCTGTTAGAACACAGCAGCAGTGAGAGAGGTGGAGGGCAGGTTGTGAAATAAACTGACACTTTTTTTTTTCCAATTTGTGTATCTGTACAGCGTCCAAAAAAGCCTGAAACTCAAACCAGCCATGCAAAGATTGGAAATGACAGCACTAAGTAGCCGGGTTGCTGTGCTACAATCTATGGCTGGAGTCCATTTTCAGTCCATTTAAGAGGCAGAATGACAAGTGCCATAAGATAAAGAATTCAGCCCATTCTGGTTTAAATTTTATTGCTATGTGCTGGTTCGGGGCAGCCAAGAATAGAACTCTGTTGGGAAAGGTCTTGTTTATCCCACCTCTCGGTTCTTGTACAGCTCTTTGGGTTAGTGACTGCCTTATTTTACGGGTGTCTTCAGCACCTAACATAATAGGAACTTGGCTCCCTGATCAGGGCCTCTAGATGCTACCATAATATTAAAAATAAGGCTATCTCTGCATTTAAATAGCTGTAGAGAGTAGACAATTGTTATAGCAGGGGTGGATAAACTACAACTTGCAAGATCCATTCATAAGGCCCTCCAGCTGGGCCTTGCTGGAGCACGCAGTCGCTCTCCTCTCCCAGCTCCACATCTTTCTTCTGCCCTTCTCCCACCCTGTGCAGCGGTAGCTGGCGATACCCTGGCCGGAGTGTGATGACGGCTCCTCTCAGGGCCCAATGGCACCCTGCTCAGCGGCCACTCCCTCCCCCTCCCTCTAGCCTTTTCCTCCCCCTATAATGCGGGCACCCTGGCCAGAGTGTGGGATCCACTCCCCACTCCCACCCTTGTCCCTTCCCCCACCCCTTTCTGGCCCACCTAGATGCAGATGTGGCCCTCAGGCCAAAACGTTTGCCCACCCTTGTACTACAGTGAGAGGAGCAGATTTCCCATTGCTTGTCTGAATCCACATCCCCAAGGTGTGGTTGACAAAAGACTTCTTTCGGCCTAGCACTGTCTACACAGTGACTTAGGATAACTCAACTAGATCAAGAGGTCATAGGTGGATCAATCTCATTTTCTAGTGGAGACCAGCCCTAAGAGACTGAGGGACCTCAGCAGGGACCGTTATGATCATCTAGTCTGACCTCCCGCTGAACAAGGACAGAGAATTCCACCTGAAGACTTCTGCATCAAACCCAATAACTTCCAGTTGGGTTAGAGCGTCTCCTTTAGAAAACCATCCAGTCTTGGTCTAAAGATTTCAAAGGATGGAGAATCTACCACAGCCCTAGGTAAATATCTGCAGCGGTTCTTTATCCTCACTCTTAGAAATAAATGGTGCCTTGTTTCTAGTCTGAATTTGTCTAGCTTCAGCATCTAGTCACTGGATCTCATCATGCCTCTGTCTGCTAACCCGAAGAGCTCCCTGCCTTCAGATACCTGGAGAACAACACCACAGAGTGAAGTCTCAGCATGTTGAGCCCCCAACATGTACAAAATAACAAGCAATCATTTATGCAGCTCCCACCGGAAGTGCCTCTGTTGAAAGTAGGCTTTTCTTCATTGAAAATCCCATGGGCCGGCTGAGGCAAATAGATTTAGTCATGTCAGAACTTGGTGTGCAAGCGCATCATGCATTGACCATCTCAGAATTTTACAAGTACATGTCCCAGAGAGCACAAGTTCCTCTCCAGTAAGCTCCATTGGACAGAATAACCCCTATTTCTTACAGAGCACCTTTCATCCACTGAATTTAAGTCATTTGACCGTGGAGGCCAATACCTTCAAGGAGAAGAAGGGAAGGGTCACTGAGCCAAGACTAGAACCTAGCTTTCCAAAGTCCTACTCCACTACTCTATCCACCAGGCCCACAAGAGAGATGCTTTTAAAATCCAACAAAAGGTAAGAAAAAATGCAGTATATGGAAGCTTTAAACAGGTTCCTCCCTCTTCCATACACGCACTTTAGATGTTCACCAATGAATTCTCTTCTACAGGTTTTCTTCAGAAGGGCCACTGAAGTTAGTTGAAAGACTTCTGCTTACGTCATTGTGTTTCAGATGAGGCCTTTATACCCGAGGAACATTTAGGTAGGTTGTAAATGCTATGGGAAAAGGTCCATCATTTTGTTCTGCGTTTCTACAGCCCTCGGCGCAGTGGAGTCCTGGGCTATGATTGAGACTGCGCGATGTTACGGTAATATGACTAATAAATAAGAATGATAGCACATCTTGGTTGTGAATCGTTGTGACTGCATTAGATGCTGTGCTACACCCACCCATACACACAAATGATCAACTTGAGGATCATATTTTCCCTTTAGATGATTTTGTACTGCACACATGAAAACCAATTTCACTGCCTTAAGTTTTCAAAAGCATCTAGTAATTTGGGGCACCTCTGTTTTCTACACCGCAGCGTGATTTTGGCGGTAATCAAAGGGAGATATACAAAATACTTAAAATACCGTGCGTCTCCCTCCGATTGCCTATTGCCTCCTTAACCACAAGGTCCCCACGGCGCTGAATTCAAATACTCAGCCTTAGGCACCACCTGGGAGCCTACTTTTCCAGGGGTGAAAATTCAGCACTTTCAGAAACCTTCACGCTGCTTTCAAGGGGTCTCTTGTCAGGTATCCAAAATCACTCATTGCTTTTGACAATGAAAGGCAATGCTTATGTCACTGTCCCAGGGACAGAGCACTGGAACATGGTGAATTAATTCTGCCTCACTGAGATAGGTGAAGTATTGCTAGCCCCATTTAGAGTGGAGTAAACTGAAACACGGAGATTTAAGTGACTCACTCAGTGCCACAGAAAGTGGGGACCAGGACAGAACTGGGGCTCCAAAGTCCCTCCTTTGTAAGCTTTATCTCACATTTGCATTTTAATGTAAAGCAAATGCTTTCATGGGCTATGTCTACACTTGCACTTTAAGTCGACTTAACTAAGTCGACTTAAACTCGGCTTAGTTAAATCGACTTAGTGTGTCTACACTTAAAATTAAAGTCGCCTTAAAGGGGAACTTACAAAGTCGACCTAGAGC
>ML685864.1:3029759-3053599 GCA_007922175.1 Pelusios castaneus
GAAAGAAAGAAAGAAAGAAAGAAAGAAAGAAAGAAAGAAAGAAAGAACACAGGGAGAATTTGGCACAATTGCAGCTGGATAAAAGAATTAAAGAGTTGGCTGGGTTGCAGAAACAGGAAATAAACCATGTTTTTTGAAGTGCGTAGAATTAGTTCCAATGCCCTGCACAGGCTGCACAAAACAGGAGCTTAAATGTCAGTGGGATAAAAGAGGAAGAAAGTGAGAGGAAATAACCATTGAAAAGTGGCTAGTCCGACTCATCAAATCTAAGGCTTGCTCTACATGGCCTGTGAAATTTGATGGCAGTTGATGGGAGACACACAAGCTACTCTACATAGCTTGTGTATCTCCTTTTGATTTCCTAACTGCTACCTACTGCGGTGTCCCCACTACACAGAGCCAATGGGAAAGGCCTTCCAGTTGTCGCAGCATTGATCTTTTTACAGAGGTGGATTAAAACCGATGACTTCCGGTTCGACTAAGCAGGTCTTCACTCCACTCAGTTGATCCCACAGAATCGATCCAGTGGTGCCGACAGTATCCCAGTAACCCTAGTGAAATCTGGAGGAGCAACAAAAAGAAGCAGTTTTAAACTCCCAGTGCAACACAGTGGCCAAAAAAGTGAACGCAATTCTGAGATGTATAAATAGGAGAAACTTGAGTCAAATTGAAAGGTTATTTTACCTCTTTCTTTGGCACTGGAGCAACTGGTGTTGGAGCACTGTGTCCAGTGCTGGTGCTCACAATCCAAAAAGGATGTTGATACATAGGAGAGGGTTCAGAGAAGTGCCGTGAGAATGATCGAAGGATTAGAAAACCTGTCTTATAGTGACAGACTCAAGGAGCTCCATCTATTTAGTTCAACAAAGACTTGATCACATCTATAAATACCTGCAGGTGAACAAATCGTTGATAATGGGTTCTTCCGTCTAGCAGTGGAAGTTCTAACATGATCCAATGACTGGAAGTTGAAGCTAGAGAAACTAAGAGTGGAAATAAGGTTTTAACAGTGAAAGTAGTTAACCATCAGAACAACAACCAGAGGTCATTGTGGATTCTTCCCCACTGGCAATTTTTAAAAAATGAAATTTGAATGCTTTTCTAAAAGATCTGCTCTGGGAATTGTCCTGGGGATGTTCTCTGGCATGTATTATGCTGGAATCAGACCAGATGATCTCAGTGGCCTCTTCTGGCCTTGGAATCTAGGAATCTATGAAAACAAAATACATTCAAGCAGATGAGCAAGCGAGAATATATATATATACACACACAGGTGTATTAAAAACAATTCTAAACCTCATGCACCTGAAAGAAAAACAAGCCTTTATTTTATTTTATTTTATTTTATTGAATGGGACAAGGAAAGCAGGATGAGTGTCTGTTCTGTGTTTCTGCGGCTCGCTCATAGCCCTTTGTTAGCCTCCCAGGGTAAAACTGCTCCCACTTCACTAATGAATGTGGGAGTGTGAGGCAGTGGTTTCATCCCTTGAGATTTTTATCTGGAGTGTCATGGTAATTAATGCTTTCCTTAAAGCTGCAGCTCTGGGAGCTGAGAAGCTGAGCTTCCATTAAAAAACCAACCAAACAACTTTTAACCTTCATGGTTGTGGAGAAAAGTCTGGAAATGGGGACATGATTTTTAAGGCCAGTTTCAGGATTTTTTCAGGGCGTATGGTTGACAAAATGGGTGATGGGCTAGAAGCTTGTCTGACAAAGAGCCAGTGGAGTAGTTACCTTCAACCCCTGTCTTTTATGGTGAACAACCCATGTTCCAACCCCCTAGAGGAAACTTCTCTAAGAACGGTGTGTTGTCTTCAGCGGAAGGCCCAGCCTTGAAGCTCTCTGAAGGACATGAGGGGGAATGAGTGAAGTTACCAGGCAGCGGGCGCTTTGCATGTGACAGTGGGGGTCACCGTGGCTTGTTGGGAGTAGACTAACAAGGAAGGAGCTCATGGAAGACTAGCTGTCGAGCAGACCCACATGTGTATATAGATCTAGTGGCAGAAAAGCCTTGCTGAGGTAGGGCAGTGGATGTCATGGACCTGCAGATCATTTGGGCATAGCAACTCCATCCTGATGCGTGCCCCGGCAGAACAGGCATGTCTCTGCAAACCAAAGACAGTTCGTGAAGTCTTCTCCTCCTCCTGCTCATTACGAGATGTCAGGGGAGAGCTTTTTCAGACCCTGCTTATGTAATAGATGGGGCACAAAGACATGGAAGGGCTCAAAGTCCCCCAGCAGCCAGAGGTGGGACGAGAACTCAAACCTACTACAGTACAAGCCAGCACATCACCTGTAAACTTACAGCCAGTCCCTGAAGGCTGCCTAGGGCTATGTCTACACTGGCAATTTAAGTCGACTTAAGGAGGCTTAAGTCGATCAAAATTAAGCCACATCCACACTAGGCTTTCATTAAGTCAACTTAATGAAAGCTTAAGTCGACTTTGTTACTACAACTTATTAAGTCGACTTAACCCTTAAGTCAATTCTTTAAGTCGACTAAAGGACGGTGTGGACATGGAGTAACCCTTAAGTCAACTTTATTAAGTCGACTTAAGGGTGATTAGGTAGACTTAACAAAGTGAACTAAGTCGACTTAAAGCTAAGTCAACTTAGTCCACTTTGTTAAGTCGCCTTTAATAAGGTTGACTTTAAGTCGATTTAAAGTTGACCTTATTAAAGTCGACTTAACTTTTCTAGTGTAGACATAGCCTAGGAGCTTTACATCAAACTTTGAAAAGAGACAGAGAACCACCCATGGCTCATCACATACTAGATGCCAGGATCTTTAGAGGGCAGGCTGCCTTTTTGTTGATCTAATGCAGTAATCCATGCTTGGGGAATGTAGGTGCCATGTGAACACAAATAATAAATGAAGAATATTTATAAGGTAAATGGTAAATCAAATTTTGGAGATCCCATTGCATTATACAGGATGCATCACATATAATGGCAAACTTTAGCCCACAGGGAATGATGGTTTGGGTTGGGTTAGGAAAAAAAATAACCTTGACAGATTTACAGAGGAATCATTTCCAAAAGGTGTCTCTGATGAGGTAACTATTTTTCTGCCACACCTTATTTTAGGTTTATATGCATGTGCTTCTCCACCTCACACTTCCATAGCTGTCTACAGAGACAGATGGTTGTGACGCAAGTAGAACTCAGTTGCTGTGTAAGATTTATTTCTAAAGTTTCAATTTAAGCCCATTCAAACATTTAACATTTTTTTAAAAATCTGCCTGCTCACGTAATGGAAGAGTAATCACAAGCAAAGAAACATTTTGGACCATGGGCGAGAACTCATGACTTATGAATTTCAAGGGGAGGTCTGAAAGCTGGGGAGATTAGGAAGTTTTGAGTGAGTGGATGGAGAGATGTTATAATACCTCTGATTTTAAAAATGGGTTTAACACCCCTTGGAAGGATTTCATTTAACTTCCGAAAGGAGGATTTGCCATTAAGGGCGTTAGCTCTCTTCTTTACCCACAGTGGGGGTGGGAAGGTGTCTAAAATCACCCACCCAATATTTTTATTATGAGAGCACCTAGATGCCCCGTTCTCATTTGGGGCCCATTGTGCTAGGTGCTGTACATACATATAGTGAGATCATTCCTGCCTCAGAAAGCTTACATTGTGCACAGACAACACAAAGTATCACACATTTCACAGACACATAGGGTCATCTACACTGTGGAAAAACAAAAACTAAAAAACAAACAAACAAACAAACAAAAAACCCCAAGTCACAGCCTGGATCAGGCAGGGCCAAAAACATTAGTGTAGACATTTAAGTTGAGACTGGAGATCAGGTTCTGAGACCCTTCCCAGTTGTGGTTCTGACACCCAAACCTTGGGTCTTGTGTTGCAGTACATATAACCATTGACTTTAAGGTCATAATGATAATCCAATCTGATCTCCTGCACATGGCAGGCCACAAAGCCTCACCCATCCACTTCTGTAAGGGATCCATAACCTCTAGTTGGGTTACTCAAGCCCTCAGATTTTGATTGAAAAACTTCAAGCTAAAGAGAATCCACCAATTATTCAACTTCTGATCATGAAGTGACCCATGGAATATGATGCAAAGGAAGAAAACAAACAAACAAAAAAACAAATAATAGGGTCTTTGCCAATCTGACCTGGAGAGGAATTCCTTCCTGATCCCAAATATGGAGATCAGTTAGACCCTGAGCATTTGGGAAAGACCCACCAGCCAGACACCTGGGAAAGAATTCTCTGCAGTAACTCAGAGCCCTCCCCACCTAGTGTCCTAGTACCAATAGATAACAGCTGTGGATGGGATGTAGGCAATGGCAGCTGATCAATGGTAGAGGCAGTAACAAAGACCATATCCCGTTTTCTAGCGTGATGTCCTATCGACTGGGTCGCTCTTCCTCTAGAGCAGTGGTCTTCAATGTTTTTTGGATCAGCGCCCAATTTTTCAATATTTTCACATTTGCCCACCTACATAAATGGTTACTTTTTTATAAATTGCCACTGTCATTAAATTAATTGTTACATAGTCGTACTGTTAATCGTTAATTATAATTTTAAATTTATTTGAATTTTAAATTCAGATATTTTAAATAGGATATCAAACAAATTTCATTCAAATAAAATTTATTCATTATTCATACAAACTTTTTATAAAGGACAGCTGGATGAGCATGGCCTTTATCTCCTTCCTTCATTTTTGTAGCGCTCACCAAAAATAAAAAAACGCCCACTAGTGAGCGGTATCGCCCAGGCTGAAGACCATTGCTCTAGAGACACGTCAGAAACTGTAGACCTCAACTCCTTTACCACCTTATGATGTCATTCACGCCTGTCCTAGGCAGATGTAAATACACTGCCAAAGCAGAGCTGTCCACCTGCTCCTTACACCATCCCGCCCTTCTTTGAGCATGTGTAAGTGTCAGCACAAGGCCAGGGCAGGATGGAGTTGCGCCCAACAACTTCTGCTAGCGTCGGACGGACCCTTACTTAGGCAAAGGTGCCACTGTCAGGCAGCAACGGGAACCTCAGATGCTGAGTGTCTCTGGAAATCAGGGACCTGAATGGAGATTTAGGGGCCTCCAGGTTAGGCAGCAGTTGAAAATGTTGGGCAGAGGATTCTAGACTAGCACCTGACAAGAAGATGACCAAGAAACCTTGTCCAGTTAGTCCATGGTCCGTAGACTCCATGATCCCTAATACAACACTTCCCCACCCCAGGGGACAGGCATGATGACTGGGTAATATTTGAGTCAACATAGTGTCTAGTGGCCACCATCAGGAAGGGATCCCCTAGGTCATGAGCCCAACCCCTTGCTGTTGCAACCATGGAATCCTCTTCATAAATCTATCAAGCTGCATCATAAAACTAGACAGGTTGTGTTTCCCCACTGTTCCAGAACCTCCCTCTTCTGACTGTTAGAAACATCCTTCTAATTCTGGACTCGTTATCCCTCGTTGGCTTTGTGCTAACCTGCTCCATAGCTTCCATAGCTCCTGATTGGGGCCCCACTGCGTAAGGCACCACACACACCTGTAACAAAGAGAGTCACTGCCCCAAAGAGTTTACAGTCCATGACCACCTGCCTCCTGTGATCTGCTGGGCAGAAGAACCTGGAGGAGGTAAGCTTTGTGCTCAAGAGGGGACTCACACCCTTTGACATCCAGTTTCCTTCTACAACACTTCAGATGCTTGGGACATCTCTACACCCACAGTGACCGGGACTGGATTCTGGCTTAATGCCAAATGTGCAAGGGGGCAAATTTTGCACTTGAACTAAGATAGTACATGGGTGGAGACCCCAATGGGTGCCTTCATGCTGTTCCCTCCATTGTCTGTGAAATCGGAAAGTGGAGGAAACACACCATAAACAAAACAAGGAGACTAGAGGGGTAACTCAAGGAGATGGCTTAACAGCCAAGCAAAGCTACTGATTGATGTCTTGTGTTTTATTCCATGGTTTGGGGCTGGGATGTGATTCTACATACATGGAATTAGATCCACAGCTGAAATGTAAGTACAAGAACTCCCTCTTCACTCACAGGCTAACTTCCTCTCTTCAGCTATTTAAAGGGTGTTTGCAGCAAGCTGTTTAATAGCCGCCACTCTCTTCCCATTTCAATGGTGGGGAAATGGTTTTGAAGTGACTGTTCCGCCTCCATGTCAGTTACCAGAGCTGAGCGAGGAGGGAAGGTCTGTTTTGTGAAGGATTTTGAAATTTCAAAATTTGGCTTCTCTACAATCCCCCATCCCCACAAATGTCAAAATTCTCCCCAAAGGAAATTCTGAGAGGAGAGAAAATCATTTTGGGGTCAATTAAAAAGCTTTGTTCATATTATAATGTTGACAACAAAATGAAAAATTAGAAAAAAATTGAAACAGAGTCATTTCCATTTTTTTTCAAAGAAGCTTTTTTTTTTTTTGATTTGTTTCTAATAATATTGAAATAAGATGTTTTGACATTGTCGGAACTATTTCCCCCCAGTTTTCTTCCAAAACGAAATCCCAGTGAAATCTACCCAAGTTTGCAAAGTGTTTAGACTTCGGTGGATATACACGTTCTAAAAGAACATGGTTCCAGTCATGTTTCTCTGACTGGGATGAATGGCTACATTAGTGTAAACATGGTGCAAACATTCCTCACTATGGTGACAAGGGTTGTATAAGAACAAGAACAGAATAATCACAGGTTTGAAGTTCCACTTTATACTGGTGTAGCAAATCTATACTGGGGGTGTGTCTACACTTGTAAATCAAGTCAATTTAAGCAGGCTTAAGTCGACTTAATTTACTCTGTGTCTACACTGGAGTTTCCTTAATTCGACTTAAGCAGTTCCTTAAATCAAATTAAGGAAAAGTTCGTTCGAATTAGTAAAACCTCGTTTTACTTCGAACTAACCCTTAATTCAAATTAGTTAGTTCAAATTAAGTCAATGTGGCCATGTTAGTTCAAACTAACTGCTTAGTTCGAACTAATCGGCACATTGACCTTCATACAACTGACTAATTCGAACTAACGACACTTGCTTAGTTCGAACTAGCATTCTAGTGGGGCCATGCTAGTTTGAATTAAGTTAATTCGGGAACTAACTAAAATTAGTTCGAATTAGTTAGTTCAAATTAACTAATTTGAACTAACTTTTGTAAGTGTAGACATAGCCTGGGGGTTTGCACTGGGATTGCTTCATTGGTGTAGCTACACAAATTCCAAGAAAGACACACACTCATAAATTGCACAGCTCTTCTGGATGTTTCTCAATATGAACCACTGAAGGATGCAACAGCTTTTAGACTATGTCTACACTGGCAAATTAGTTCGAATTAAGGAGGCTTAATTTGAACTAACTAAAGCCGTGGCTACACTAGCCTTTAGTTAGTTCGAATTAAGGGCTTCCTTAATTCGAACTAATAAGTTCGAACAGGGTATTCGAACTAAAGGGTTAATTCGAACTAACTAGTTCAAATTAGCTAATGTGGCTATGTTAATTCGAACTAATTTCTTAATTCAAACTAACCGGCCATTGAAATGAATGGGGATCACTAATTCAAACTAAGCAAGTGCACTTGCTTAGTTAGAACTAACTTTTTCTAGTTTGAATTAAGCTAATTCGAACTAAGTAAAATTAGTTCAAATTAGTTAGCTTGAACTAACTAATTCAAACTAATTTTAGCAAGTGTAGACATAGCCTTACATTTTGAAGCGCAAAATGACACCTTTCTTTAGCTCTTTCCAGGCTGCGAGGTTTCTGGCAGGAACAGAAGGTCAATGAGCTATGTCAATTTGCACCAGCCAGAGATTTGGTCCACACTGTGCATACTAGTCACTGGATGTTGCATGCTGAAATGAGCATTCAGTTTAGCTGATTTTATTGCACACGGTACATGCATAATGGGCATGCACTCTTGCAAATTGATCTCCCCAAGTCTGCCATCCCACATAGTTTTAGGGGATAACTTTTGTATTCTAAGGAATGATATTCAAACAACCTTGAAATACTAGGCACTTGTGAAACTTGACTTGATTACTTGGCTGATGCTGGAAGGAAATCCCTGATACATTTCCCAGCTATGTCTGAAATAAAAGCCCACAAAACATAGCTGGAAAACGCTGCAATCTACAGCCATAGAAATTAAAATAGGAGCCGGACAGAAGCAATGTTGAGTTAAATTCCACACGAGTGATTGTATTTTGGAGTTACATGCTTTGTTTGGAACACTGATCATAGTAACATAAAAAGGAATATGGGTTTTTCCAACTCAAATATGCCCCAGACAAACCTAAATTTGCTCTCCGCCCCCAACTGTGCCAATGTACTGAATTTAACTCTTTGCCCGCTGGAAATAGATTAACACATGCACTGAGGGAAAAGCCACCATAGCAGACAAACCATTCACAGATGAAGATTAGGGTTGGAAGGGACCTCAGGAAGGTCATCTAGTCCTACCTCTGCTCAAAGCATCATTAACACCAACTAAACCATCCTGGGCAAGCCACCACCTCCCTAGGTAACCCATTCCAGCTTCTCCAACCCTCCTAGGCTATGTCTATATTACAAAAAGTTAAGTCAACTTTGTTAAGTCGACTTAATAAGGTCGATTTTAAGTCGACTTAAAATCGACCTTATTAAGTCGACTTAACAAAGTGCTGTCCATGGACGTGGACTAAGTCCACTTTGTTAAGTCGACGTATCTGCCTTTAGGTCGACTTAACAAAGTCGACTTAAATGTCCACACTGGGCTTAGGTCGACCTAAAGAAGGGTTAGGTCGACCTAAGCAGGCTTAAGTCGACCTAATAGGCGGTTCTTATTACGTCGACTTAAGGAATTTCTTAAGTCGACTTAATGAAAGCCTAGTGTGGGCGCGGCTTAATTTAAGTCGACGTAAGCCTCCTTAAGTGGACTTAAACTGCTAGTGTAGACATAGCCCTAGTGAAAAAGTTTTTCATAATATCCAACCTAGATCTCCCCTGCTGCCACTTGAGACATAAGAACATAAGAACATAAGAAAGGCCGTACTGGGTCAGACCAGAGGTCCATCTAGCCCAGTATCTGTCTACCGACAGTGGCCAGTGCCAGATGCCCGAGGGAGTGAACCCAACAGGCAATGATCAAGTGATCACTCTCCTGCCATCCATCTCCATCCTCCGATAAGCAGAGGCTAGGGACACTATTCTTAACCCCTTTCTGGCTAATAGCCATTGCTCCCAGTTCTGTCTTTGGCCACCATCGAGAACAGCCTAGCTCCATCCTCTCTGGAACCCCCCTTCTGATAGCTGAAGGTTGCTATCCATTTCCTCCTCTCTCTTCTCTTCTGTAGACTAAACAAGCTTAGCTCCTTCAGCCTTTCCTCAGAATTCATGTGCCCTAATCATTTTTATTGCCCTCTGCTGGACTGTCCAATTTGTCCACATCCCTTCTGGAGTGTGTGTGTGGGGGGGGCCCAAAACTGGAAACACTACGCCAAATGAGGCCTCACCACTGCCAAAAAGAGGGGAATAATCACTTCCTAAATCTGCTGGCAACACTCCTACTAATGCAGTTCAATATGCCATTAGCCTTCTTGGCAACAAGGGCACACTGTTGAGTCATATCCAGCTTCTTGTCCACTGTAACCTCAGGTCTGTTTCTGCCAAATTGCTGCCTAACCCCCAAAGGAAGATTTTAGATCTATTAGGTCATGTAGTCCATTACCCAGGTTCTCTACAAGCTATTTATGCATGCTTGGCTTGGTTTAATGTTAGAGCTTCCCTTAGGAAACTAACTTGATTAATTGATCTCATGATTAAGCCAACGGAGAGCTCCAGAAACTGTTAAGTCACTTGCCTGACGATTTGACCCAGCCACCCTCATTTATATACATGAAGCCAGAATATCACACTATGTCAGGCGGAGGTAACTCATCCTGGTGCATACAGGCCTGAACCATAACCTTAGCTCTAATCACCCTCTAACATTGCTTTTCTGGCCCCTGAACTTCACAGATAGGTGAAAATGCAACCCCTCTGGGTAAGCGTCCGTGGAGCTGAAGGCACACTGGTCAGGTTTGAAATGGTTCCTTTGCAGAAGCTGACGAAATGAACTATTTTGATTTTTTTTTCATGAAAAAAATTGTTTCCATTTGTCAGTCTGCTCTAGTCCAAGTCGCCTGACTCCAGAAAGATCAGAACGTTTAGGGCTTTAGAACACGGGTCTGCAAAGGACCTGCTGGATCATTGAGTCTAGCCCCCTTCTATCACAGAGCCTTGTCACATCACATCATTATCAAACTCCATCTTCAAACTAGTTAGGTTGTTCCTCCACTGCCCGACTCCTATTGGAAAGCTGTTTCAGAACCTCACTCCATTGATGGTGAGAAACCTAATTTCCAGTCCCAGGTTATTCATGGCCAGTTTACTTCCCTTTGTTCTTGTTCCAGCATTGTCCTTAGCATATAGAACTTTTTCAACTCTCCATGAGATAGGACAATTCATACAGCAGAGTGCATTAACATTACATTTCACACAGGCATTCCTTCCATCTCAGTTGTAGGGTCTGGTTCCTGTCACAATTACCAGTAATTACTTCTCACTGATGGTCATGATCTAGATCCTGTTCCCTGCCCCTCACCTGCCATCTTTCATCAGAGCTTTCTCCATGATCTTCCGCTCCAAACTGTGTGCTCCTTGCTAAGGAGAAGTGACTATAAAGTATGAACCATCTTTCAATCCATGCCCAAGCTTAGCGGTGGATTTTAATCTGGCAGTATAGGGCATCCAAGGTCACAGCAGAACAGCAATGGGCTTTCAAAGTGGCAAGACCCGGTGGGGAAAGCTGCTGCTGAATGAGGAAGGCGGTAAGCAGAGGACATTATCCTGTGGTTAAGGGAAGAACGTCCAAAGCAGAAGCTTGATAGGAGGCAGCCGAGAGACCTGTTCCTGCCAAGAAGTAGAGGCAGGGGTACACCCTCAAAGACATTGGGAGCTGAGTGGAGGTAAGGGAGTTGCAGATCTACATGACTCCTTCCAAAAGCAAAATTAGGTAGGAGATTTTCTCAGAGCCTCCTTCATGGGCAGGAGGTTTCCTGGGTATAGTTTTTTGAGCTTCCCACCAGTCTTCACCATTCAGGAGTGAAATTTCGGAGCAGTCTCCCAAAGGAAGCAGTGGGACAAAATTCCTAACTGGCTGTACGACTGAGCTGGATAAGTTTATGGAGGGGATGGTCTGAGGAGACTGTCTGCAATGGCATATTGCAGATTTGGAATTGCTAGCAGAAAATATCTCCAACAGCCAGTGATAGGACACCAGGTAGGGAGGGCTGTGAGTTACTGCAGAAAATTCTTTCTCGGGTGCCTGGCTGGTGGGTCTTTCCTACATGCTCAGGGTCTAACTCGTCAACAACCATATTTGGAGTCAGGGAGGGATTTTTCCCCAGGTCGGATTGTCAGAGACCCTGGAGGGTTTTCACTTTCTTCTGCAGCGTGGTGCATGGGTGACTTGCTGGCTTAAATTAGTGGAAATGGTGGATCTTCTTAATTTGACATCTTTAAACCATGCTCTGGGGACTGTGGTCGCTGAGCCAGAGCTGAGGAGTCTATTACAAGAATGGGCAGGCGAAGATCTGTGGCCTGTGGTGTGCAGGAAGTAAGACTATATGATTCTGCTGTTCCCTTCTGACATTAAAGTTTATGAATATAGTACCTATCTGTCAGGAGCCCTGGGTCTATTCCTGACCACAGGCACATACTCTCTGTCTCTCTGTTTCCCCTTCTACACAAGCCTGTCTTGCCCAGCCAGACTTCCAGGCAAAAACTGTCTCTCACTAGATGGATATACAGCATCTAATATCACAGGGAGCCGATCCCAGCTAGAGCTTGGGAGTACTTCTGTGGTGGATTTCAGGAGGCTGTTGTGAAACATTACAGAACAAGTTCCAAAGCCCCAAACCATGCAAAATGTGGAAGCTTGAGTCTTTGAACCTGCATCTCTGACAGGCCCATCCAGCCTGTGCTGAGATTCACAGTCTCTCATCAGAACTGCATGGACTGTGCTTGAACGAAGCCATGTGGCCAGAAAAAGTAAGGAGAGGAAACTACATTTTTGGGGGACTGGGGCCCACGAGGCTGGGGGAAGGGTTTTGTGATGTCAGTCTTGTGCTGGCTTAGAAGCATCTCCCATTGGGGCCCCCTAGGGAAGAATCATTTACTCTTCTCTTTCTGCTGAGAATGCCAATGTGGTTCGGAGGTTTGGGGGAAAGAAGTGGCAATGAAGCCTGGAAGTTTTGATGGGTTGTACTTTGTGTCAATTAGGCACCAACAGCTTCTTTTGCAGAGGCCATTGGGAATAGATCTTCATGATGCTGCCGACCCCAGCCAACGTCAGAACCACTGACCTGGAGTGGCAGATGGAACTTAAAACCCACTTGCTAAATACTGGGTTGGAATTGTTTTGTGTCTTTCTCTCCTGCAAGAAGGACCCCGTCAGACTACGTCATTGAATTACTGATGCCACATCTCACGCAGGGGCGGTAATTACACATGATCTGGCAATAGGCTTTGTCTCTGCCCACGCGGAGCAAATAGGATTAGAATCCTTCCATCCGAGTCGGCAGTGCAAATTAAATGTTTGCTCTGACATGTAGGGAAAATGTCAGCTGGTTTAAATTAACGGGGCAGAGCTCAAACAATTGGGAGTCAGAAAGGAGAAAAGACCCACTTCTTGCTGAAAAATGTTCTGATTCTCTCTCTCTCTCTCCAGTGAAATCCCACAATTTAACACGTTAATGTTTTTATTTTAAATACAGGAAGGTGGCCCGAGTCATTAATGATCATTTTATCTTTATACCCCCATGATTCTAGGCATGAAGGGACACTGTTGTCATAGAGGGCTCCAAATGACACAATCCAGGTAAAACACTTGACTGGGAGCCAAAACAGCTGGATTATAATCCTGCTAAGTGACCTGATGCCAGTCATTTTATGACTCTGTGCCTCAGTTTCCCCATTTGCAAAATAATAACGCTTACCTATCTCGGCAAAGAGCGGACCCTTTTGGGTGAATATGGTGCTTCCACCATCCACTGAGGCACTTTGCCACCTCTGAGCAGGATGACTTATCCATGAAGATGATTTAATGCAAAAACAATATCGTCCACAAGAGCTTTTAACATTAGGGGCCAATCTGTCCTTACTGTAGCTCCATTGAAGCAAAACTGAAGTGAATTCAGTCCAGTGTGCTTCCAATAAGAAGTGAAAAGTAGCCACAAAGTAAATCTCTGTCTAGGCAATTTTGCCTTCACCCTTTTCATCTGCATGAGGTCTGGCTCACGTTTTGGAAGTCCTGGATGAATCTGGCCTTCGGGAGGTGGAGAGGAAAGGCAGCCCTCTCCCCTTTGCAAAGCTGACACCGGACCACCCGGCTACTCAACGAGCAGCATTTTGCTAGGGAGCAGTCTTGTTAATTCCCCATCACTGGCTGAGGAGTGAGAAGCCACATTTCATTTGTGAGGGAGAAAAGGGGCTTGGCCTTTTGGGTCAGCACATGTGCAGAGGCACCAGAAAAGATCTCAAGCGTGAGCATGACATCATTGCACACTGGCACAGCATCGCAGCGCTTTGCCCTCCAACCATGGTGCTACGTTACGGTTCCTGGCAATCCAGTCCCGCCCATTGCATGGCTCTAGAAATGCTAGGGGTGGGGCTGAAAAATGGCACCTGGGACCCAGGCTTGCCCACTGTAGATCTTTGTCCCCCTCTAGTGGTTGGATTATGTCTAGCGGTTAATGAATATGTTCCTGCATCTCAGATTGGAGCAGATCCTTTATCTTAAGCATGCTTTTAGATCCAGATGTCCACGTTGAGGCTCAGAGACAGATTGGTTTCATCAAGGGGGAAATCTGCCCCCAGTAGCAGAATAGTGTACCCTTCTCATATCTGCTGTGGAGTTTATGGCTATAATTCAACTGTAATTTAGAGCAACCCTGAAGTTGCTCTAATTTACTCCAGCATCTACTCCCACTTCCAGACCAACCCAGACTGAGGAAGGCACAAAGGTGGCATTAAAATCAGGAGTGGCTACTGGGAGGCTGTCACACGGAGCCTGTTCTTTACATACAATGCTCATTTCACACTCCCTACACCAAACACATCATATAGGACAAGTAGCCATAAAGTGTAACGTCTGATGTCTACAGAAAGCTCATAACTCAACAAGATTCCTAATCCGTACGAGATGTATGTACAGGTGCCATGTAAGGGAAAATGTATTCCTATGGAAAGAATGCTTTATGGGCTGGGGGTAAAAGTTAGTCATTCAGGGGGCATAGTGAAGGTCTCGGTGATGGCCCATTCATGCAGGAGGGAGATGTCATCCCACCCTGTTGAGCCAGAGATGCACTGCACGGCACAACCGTTCAGCCTTGTCCAAGACTTTCAATGGAAACCCGTCAGAGGCAACAACAAACAATCAAAGCTTTCGGAAGGGAAAAAAGGAACATTACAATAACAGAGCCATTTGCCGTACCTCTGACTAGAGCAAAGATCTTTCCATATTACACAGAGATGGACGGGAAAAAAAAGGAGTCTCTTGGCACTTTTAGAGTACGTCTACACTGGTAAGTTAGGTCGACTTAAGGATGCTTAAGTTGAACTAAACAAAGCCGCATCCACACTGGGCTTTTATTAAGTCGACATAAGCATTTCCTTAAGTCGGAAAGCTTAAGTCGACTTAAGAACACCACCTCCGTAAATCGACTTAAGCCAGTGTAGACGGGGATTAACGCTAAATCGACTTTATTAAGTCGACTTAACAAGGTCAACTTAACTTTTCAAGTGTAGACATAGCCTTAAAGACTAACAGATTTATTTATTGTATGAGCTTTTGTGGGAGAAAATTCCACTTGTCAGATGCTTGAAGATGGGGAAGGAGGCACCCTGAATCCTTCCGCTGACAAGGCATCCTGGGGAGCTCAATGGACTCATACAAAACTGGCTTCTGGTTCCTCCAACAGACTGAACTTCTATGGGGCAGAGCCCCCCCCACCTTTGCGAGAGAAGAAAGGGAATTATTAAGAAGTGCAGATCCAAGTTTGCATTTGCTGATTTTGTTTTGTATTGTAACTGTTTGTTTCTACCACTCCCTCTTGGTTTCTTATTGAATCTCTCTTCTTTCTGAAATGAACTGCCTTTGGCTTTATTTTAAATGGTCTCACAAGCATTGTGTGTTAGAGGGGGATTTAGGACACAAATGGCAAATTGCAGTGCATAGCTCCTTTGGGACAGAAGATCTGGGACTTCCATGGATAGCCAGGGTCAGGGGCTGGAGACCACAGAGGAATGACTCAAAGGGAAGCTGGACAAGGGTTCACTTCATTTTAACCTACATGGCTAAGAAAGGGCTGGCACCACAGAGAGAAAGTGCTTGGGGGGCTGAACAGCTGGTGGTATTAGCCACCACGGGCAATCTCTCTCATGCTGGAAGCAGGGGGGAATAAGGTGAATCACATTTCTGGATAGCCTGAGAAACAACACAGCAGCTCCAGACAGAAGCTGGACCCTGAATGTTGAGTCTTGCCCACAGGGGACCCCAGTGATGGGCACTGGAGCAAGCTCAGCTCGATGGACAGTGACTGCCTCCCTTCTGATGCTGGCAAATAGTATCACGCCCCCCTTCTGCACAGAGATGGGAGATGCAGCTCCACTTTCCCTCTCTGGCAAATTCAGCATCTCCGGCTGGACAGCTCAGGCCATTGTTTCAAAGAGCTGGGTCAGAAAAGGTGGAGGGAACTGCCGGAGGGCGATAAACATGGATTAGCCTGCTCCTTCGCAGCCTTCCAAACAAGGCTCTTGAGACACATCTGAAACTCTACCCCCTTTCACACCCACACACGCTCCGCTCCCCAGGGTAGCTACAGACCCTTCGCACCCGCGAGGAAATTGGCACCACTTCCACATCTCATCAGCATTCACGCCCAGCTATGCTACACCCGAATGCTGCGAAAAATCTTGACAGATATGGCCTGGGGCCAGGCAACAGCTTGAATGGCAGCAATTTTACAAGCCCTTCGTTGTGCTGCTATTTTCATACCCCCTTCCTCACTCTGGGAAACGCTAGGGGACAGCCATAAATTTGGGAAACATCATCGCCAGCACTCGAGGCCGAATGCAATATTCCCTTAGCGAGGCTTCATTAAGAGGAAATTCATGCCTTAAACACCTTACAGGCCGCAGTTTTGACAAGTCATCACATTTTTGCGTGCCCTGCTTTATTTTAAAGCCCCCGTGGTAATGACATTCCTGGCCGGGGTCTGCTGTGCAGTTCGCCGAGGGGCGCCTTGTCAGCTGGGACTTGCGGAGGAGAAAGAAAGCCAAGGCTTTGCCTGGGTGGAAGGGAAAATCATGCTTGGTCCTGCAGCCATTTGCTCGGGAAGGAGACCCTTTGTCCTGGATTTGCGCAGTCCGTGGCAGTGGGAGGCTACTGGTTTGAGTCCCCAGCTGGGCAGGGAGGTTGTAGCTGTCGGCCATGTCCATGTGGGGTGGGAGTTAGGACAACTAGAGATTGATGGGCCTGTGACAGCCTTGACTAAGAGCTGGTCTGCATTACAAATCTAACAAGGAGTTTGGTGACGCTTTTAAAGACTAAAATGCCACAGGACACCTTGTTTGTTTTGCTGAAATAGAGTAACACAGCCACCCCTCTGGAGCTACAGATCCAGAACCACGTCACTCAGGCCTGTGAAAAGTTACAAACCCTCAGCGATGTAATTAAGACAACCTGAACCCTAGTGTAGACACCCCTAAGTTGACAAATGATTTCTTCTGTTGACCTAGGTACCGCCTCTGAGAGGTGGATTTACCACAACTCCAGAACCCCAAGTGTTTGTGTGACGTGTCTACATTACAGTGGCGCAGCGGCGTCCCTGTAGCATTTCTAGTGGGCACATACCTTAAGAGAGGGAGGTCTTCTCTCTTCGGCAGTAGCGGTTTTTACAATCCCCCTGTCCTAGGTTCAGTCTTCACCACAGAAGACCATGTTGGGCATACCACCGTAGGTGAAGTTAGGCCTCATCTATTAAAGTCAAAGGTACTGTTATCTGGATAAGAGAAAAGGCCTGATTCGAAACTCAGGAGAAAGATTTTCACTGAGTTTTGTAGGTGTCGGCACATACCCTTCCCCAGCATCTTTTAATTCCAGAATTATTCTCAGTAAACTACCTGTAGACTTATGTCCCAGCAAAGATTTCCAAGCCCTTTACATAGGCAGGTAGCTAATATTTTTCACCCTTACTTTTTTACGGCCAGGGAAACTGAGTCCCAGATCAATGCAGTGCCTTCACTCAGTTATACAATGAGGCGGTACACAATTTCCAGGCCCTGGATTTATTGGTTCTTGCACCCATAGCTGGAAAATTAATTTCTCAAAAACAGAGTAGAGCAAAAATCAATGTTATAGGGACTTTTAAAAAATAACAAATGGGAACATGTTGTGGAACAGAGGAATCTGGTGGCTTTTCCTCATGGAGAAGACAGTTCTCAAGTCCACAAATCCGTTGTTGAGAACGCTTTACTATCATGCTCCCTCTCTATCCCATGTAGAGAGAGAGGGCTACCACTTGAAACAGTTGGGATGATCAAAGCATTGAGTGGGGAGGGAAGTTGGGGGCCTCTTAGGGTGCATCTACACTTATAAATTAAGTTGACTTAAGCAGGCTTAAGTTGACTTAATTTACTCCACATCTACACTGGACTTTCCTTAATTCGATTTAAGCTGCCCCTTAAGTCGAATTAAGGAAAAACTAGTTTGAATTAATAACACCTTGTTATGATTCGAACTTGTGTCTAAGTCGACTTTATTAAGTCGACTTAGCCAGTGTAGATGCCCTAAGTCGACTTGGTCGACCTAGGGCAGGGGGAACAAGGGAGCCCCGCATGGCTCCCTGACAGAAGGGAGCCACTGTGGCTCCGTTGTCCCCTGGGGAGCCCCTGCTCCCTTCTCCCCAGACCTGCAGCTTCCCAGCCTGTGTGGACTCTCTAAGTCGACTTAATAAGGTCGACTTAAAGTCGACTTATTTAAGTTGACTTATTTAAGTTGACCTAAATCCCTAAGTGTAGACATAGCCTTAGTGAGATGACGAGACTCAAACCATTTAGAGTGTCCTAGATCAACACCCGTCCCTAAAACCTTGGCCTGGGAACTGACTGCTAACCTGTGAAGAGCTGTGGTGTTGCCAGACACCACCAGAGTCAGACCTGCTTCCAAAAACCGTCGGTGCAATTTCCAAATGGTCTCATGGGGAAGATCAAGCCTCCTGTTGTCACCCATTCTTTGTTGTCTCAAGGAGTCCCTCTTTCTAGGAGCAGGAGGTAGAGACATCTTCTTGAACCAGAGAAAGGGTAGATGGGACCACATATGGTCTCAATAAACCATAAAGTAACAAAGGTTAATGCAGATCCACGTGGACCATTAATTTTGCTGTGCTTTCTAAGCACCGTGGGATCCATATTTATTCTTCATCAGTGGCTTTCAGGTCAAATGTGCTCACTTTTCAGGCAAAACGCCCCCCCCCCCGGCAAGCCCCCGGTTTCTTTTGCAGACAGTGCCATGAACTCACCTTGGGATCTGAGAGTCAAGCTGGGTTCTTTCCACTCCTGTGCGCCCACCTCAGCTTGCAGGTTTGCTGATGATGCAGGAGAAAGAATAGATCCCAGCTTTTTCTCTTATAACTGTATTGGAAAAGGATGGAAGCTGCCAGATCAACAAGATCTGGGCCATCTTAGTTGTAAATGAGGATTGAATCAAGAACCTCCAGAGCTAAAAGCACAAGATATTCCAGCTTATGCTAAGTGACTAAAACCCAGTCAGTTGCTGTCACAGGCTCACATCTGCTCTAGCTCAAACATCAAGTGAGAATGTGCAACACCCCCCACACAGTGGGGTGCTTTCTTGCCTGACCATAATCCACTGAAATTGGAGCAGCTGGGAAAAGACCTACCCGTTTTAGGACCACCTACCCCAGCATCAGGACAGATTTATTTATTTATTGCAATATCATGTCTGAAATTTAGTCCAGGAGTAAGGAAGGAGAATGTGGGAGGGGAGAGAGGAATGGGGTTTTCAGGATCTGGTCCTGTGAACATTTTGGTTGAGTTAAAAGGAAGTAAAGAATTCTAAAATTATGATTCGCTGTTTTCGAACCCAGCAAAGTCCCTCGTTGCGGCGACGTCTTGTGGCAGTCAGTTTCCCAGGCCGATCTCCTGGTGTAAAAAAAAGGATTCACAATGATTTTTTTTAAAGGTACAGACATTTATGCTGATATCAGGACTATCCAGAATCATAATAGCAAGGATTAAAAGCAAACAAGAGGTTAAGGCAGGGCAGAAATCCTTTTGCTTCTGGGCTTTAGCCAAGCTCTAACTAAAGGGGGCGAAAGAGAAGTCTTCCCTGTTCTGCTTGCTGTAATATTGCTCTTAACCCTTCCTCTGAAGGAGCTGGCACTGAAAGCAAACTGGCTTAGATGGGAAACTGAGGCACCAGGTAGATTAAGTGAGTTGCCTGAAACCATACAACCAAGACTTGAACCTACTTTTCCAGGCCTCAGAGCACTAACTACTGCTCTCTCAGCTCCTCTGGTCTCCCAGAGCTTCAGAGGGGTGGTTTATTTTTCTCTCCCGTCTGCTTCCCCGACTTCTATCTCAGCCAGTTTCATATTGCTTCCCAAGATGTCTCTGCTCACTTTCTGTGGGGAATTCAGAGCTCCTTGTCTTTCTTTCTCTGGATTTTCCCCTTTGCTGGCACTTCTCTTTCCACTCACCTCAGTGACGGTCAAAACGATGGAATAAATCAGCAAGTGGTTGCTCTTGCTAGTAACTACACTTAAGTACTACAAAATCTATTAGGTTTATTCCTGGACTTGTCCCGTGCTGTCTTTCCAATAGCTTTTCTCTTCAGTAGCTTTAATTTCCTTTTCCTTATTAATGTCTTTTCAGCCCTGGCAACCAAACCTTTAGGTTTCTGCTAATTAGCTGGCACTAGCCACCTCCCATTATTCAGAATGTGCGGAGAATGTTTGCTTAGACAGACACAGTGGGGCATGCTTCAAGAATAGCCATCCCATTAACCATTAATTCTTCCTTTCCCTCCAGATCCACATACGGGAGTTCAAATTGGCTCCAGAAGTGCTTGACGGCTGTTTTTACAAGGGATGGGGATAAGGAAAGCAATTTGGTGGCGTTGTTTTACTCAGGAAACCAGCGCTTCTTGCCTGATGAATTTGCAACATATGTTCCCTCTCCTGCTGGGGACAACGGCACGTCTTTTAGGTGAGCGACATGGGTCTGGAGCACCTGAGGCTGCAAACCAGGGTGGTGTGTGAGCAAAAAAAGAACTCTTCGCTCCCTGTGACACGTATGTAATGATTTGCAAGCCTCCTAAATAGCTACCAAGTGCACCGATAGCTCAAGCAGTTGTTTTCGCTGGCTGCCGGACTGGCAGCCAGCCCCAAAAGATCCAGCAAACCCCTCCCTTCCGTGTCCCTCGCCCAGAAGATGCAACTCGTTGGCATTTGCCAGTCACCAGGTGTCTCTTTTCCCTTTGCAGGAAAACAGGAAATGAGTCAAACACACACAGAGAAATCTGCTCACTCGCAAGCCTTGAGCAGAGCCAGGCGCGGAGGTGTTTATTATTCCTGAACGAGAAGGAGGCATCTGGACACTGTTCTCCGAGGCGGCGTGGTTGCAGTCTGTCGGAAAGGGGTGGGGACAGGTGGAAAAAGCTGGTCGCCTATGACACCTTGTTGGCTGTAGCCCACCTGAGGGTTGTGCAAACCACTTTTATGCCTGTAAGGTGACTTTCAGGAGCATAAGATTTGAGGCACCACTTAACCCCTCAAAACAGGGACCCAAGTGGTGTGACTCCTCCCTCAACTCCCCTGGGTTGGGACTGTCATTTTCATACGGGGCCAGTTCTGGAAGGAGATTAGTTTCCTCAGGGGTGTGAAAATGGAGGGGGCTTGAGACCATGTCCTGGGGCGGCACATCACGTCGGGCTAATAGGCAGTGCCTATGGGCTCTCCCTTGAGGAAAGGGATGAGGAAGGGTTTACACTTCAGTGCCACTCAGCCCCAAGCCGCTCCTTTTGTGTCTCTGGGGAGGCTGGCCATTTGCGCTGACCTACCCCCACAATCACCCCCTCCATCCCACACAACCTCTGCACATGGGCATGCGGGGTAGAGTCAAGATTCAACACGTTCCCGGTCCGGGCAGCTCGTGCAAAGTCACACGACGCTGGTGGCAGACAGGGACCGAAGCCAAGATCTTCCATGGCCCATGCCTACTCCTAGACTGTTGAATCCCAAGTGGCATTTATGTGTGAGAGACTGAGTTCTTGCACCAGAGGTGGCCTTTGGCTATTGGGGGCCCTAGGTGAAGGACCATTGTGGGGCCCCCTATAGGCCCGTGAGAGCTCCCTATAGGCCCATGGAAGCCCACCTTGTGGCCCCAGCTCCCTCCAGCAGCCCCGACCCCAGAGGCCAGCTCCTCTTCCTGATGCTGATTGAGGCAGACGTGGCTTTTGGGATAGGTGAAAAAGGCGATGGGGCCTCTTCCTGCTTGGGGCCCTAGGCGTGCGCCTGCTTCGCCTACCCCAAAAACCGCCTCTGCCACTATGAGACATAAGGTGGGAGGAAACGACAGGCTCGTGGCCTTCCAGAATTTCCCTAGGACACTGGAGATCTGACTTGGAGCTCAAGTCTCCTCACCAGCTCTTTTCTTTTCTATCACTTACTGGGATAAAAGAAGGCCTCATGACATCTGATATTCACTCCATAGAGAGTGCATCCTTTCTCTGGTCCTCCTAATGTGTCTCTCCCCCTCTCTGGTATTAGGAAAGACAATTTCACAGTTTTGAGAGAGTAGTATTCAATTCTTGTCACAGCCACAGACTCTCTGGCAGCCTTGGGCAAAGTGCCGAACCTCTCTGTACCCCATTTATAAACAGGAATATCAGGATTGCCTTTGTCTGTTTCCTCGAGTTAGCTTGCACAGCACCTGACATACAAAGCACCCATCATCTCAATACATGTATTTGTCAAAGGCTTGCCTGAGCCTGGAGCCCCATGGAGTAGGATTGTCTCAGGTTTTATAGAAAACAAATTAACATCACAGTCACAATAGCCACATGGATATTAAAGTCCATAATATCAGCATTAGTCCCTCACAGAGACTCAAGGCAAACATTTTTGTGGTTAGTCTTCTGACCAGGCGAGGTAACTTGGATGAAGGCAGAGATAAACCCAGAGCAACGAGTCTTTTTTATCTGGCCTTCTGGACCCTGACTGGCCTTCAGCTGCACCCAGCCCTTCTAGACACCTGCGAATCCACTTTTGCTGGTTCTGCCTGCAGCATGGGAAGACACTGTAGGCAATCCCTGGAAGTCTGAACTCGCTGCTCTTCTCTTTTCGTAAGATGTCGCTTAGGCGGTTGTGTTCCAAAGCAGCAGAGCCTCCAGGAGGGGGCAGCAAATGCCTGATATACTTCATCAGTACTTCTTTTTAGCTATCTTAGCACATCCCACACTTCAAATGAGAGATACTTCCCAATGTTGAGTAGCCCTGGATTGTATTTTAAGCACATCCCGAGGTCTTAGATGTGGGAGGAGGACGGTAAATGTTTCCATTTTTCTGTTTTTCATTTCAAACAATAGTCCTGCCTCCATGCTCACAAGACGGGAAGGAAAAGGAAAAGTGAGACTGTTTCCTGAGATAGGGCCCTTATCATCACCCTAGACCTTGATCACGAATGGAGAGGAAAAGGAGGATGTAGTCAAAGGAGAGCAGAAAAGAAATGAGCCCTTGGCACATCAGATGCTTTGGTTTATGCTTCCAAACATCGATGAGCCAGCGTGGAAATCCCTGCCATTCTCAGACACCTAGAAAGGCTTCAGAAATGTCCTGCCTAGTGCACTAATGGGGTTACTGGGCGTACCTCATAGAATCAGAGACATATAGGGTTGAAGGGACTTCAAGAGGTCATCTGGTTCATCATCCCGTGCTGAGGCAGGGATCAAGAAACCCAGACCCTCCCATTCAGATGTCTGTATAACCTCTTTCCTAAAAAACTCCAATGATTCAGCTTTACCAGAACCAAGAGCCGCTAGCACCAACTGTTCAATATTGCTTCCAATGAGCAATCACAAGGTGCCGTCTATTAAGACCTCAGCATTCGCAACAGCAATTTATTGGTCAGTTTAAATCTGGTCCTTTGATTTTGCCATCTCATATTCGTTATCCTGGGATCACATGGGCAGCTTGAGCTTTAAATGACCTCTCTAGTACCCTCTTCCCTTGGCATAAACATATTTCTGTTCTTTTATTTAATGAGGGAAGAAACTGGTTTTTTTTCTTCAGTGCAAGGAGCAGAGTTAGCTATAGCCGGGGCTCCTGACACAGATGACATTTGGAAAATGGGAGGAGCCTCGCTGGTGAAGACTAGAGCAGGGTAAAATTTTTCACACGAAACTTATTTTCAGAGGAAAATGCAGGTTCAGCGACACCAAAATGTTTTGCGAGTTCCTGTCAGTTTCGCTGAATTATTTTGGCCCAAAAAAGGGGGTGGGGGAGGAAACATTTAGTTTCAATCTTTTCAGAACAAGCCATTTTGATGTTTTGGTCCCCAATTTCCTTTACTTTTATTTATTTATTTATTAAAACAAACAACATGTTTTAAAAATGATCAGCGCTAAATCAAATCCTGATTATTTTTAGATTTTCTGACGTGTGTGAAATTTCAAAAAAAATCATTTTTGGTTCAACCCAAAACTATCTCCTTTTCTTTCTTTCTTTCTTTCTTTCTTTCTTTCTTTCTTTCTTTCTTT
>ML685864.1:3053609-3115618 GCA_007922175.1 Pelusios castaneus
TTTCTTTCTTTCTTTCTTTCTTTCTTTCTTTCTTTCTTTCTTTCTTTCTTTCTTTCTCAGATTGGCCAGTGAACCAAAAATTCTGGCACTTTACTGTGCTGGAAAGGGTAGCACCCTGGTCTCTTTTCTCTCGGAAGCTGTTAGATCTTTCCAGAGCAGCGGTGTCTTTGTGTAGGTACACCTCGCACATTGTGTCTGGTAAACGAGTTTTTGGAACCACTGACGCTCTGTAGGTTTTTTCAAATTTTATCTGTTGCCTAAGAGAAAAAGGCAAAGCAAACCTAGGCTAAGATTTTCAAAACAGGAGCATCAAATTAGGCTCACAAGGCCATACTTTGACACCGAACCTTCAAAAAGGCTGAGATGACTGGAGGCTGCTGACTGCTCGGCACTTTTCAACATCTGGGCACTTGAGGTGGCTAAATATGGACAGAGGAGCTGAAAATCTTGTTGCTTGAAGCTCTTGGCTTGTTTGTAACACGGGACAGTCAGGATGAGACACTCAAATAACAGCGGAGGGCACAAACTAAACAGCACCTGGCCAGTGAGGTCCAGTGATGTTGGAAGGATCCTAGTAGATGAGACATTTGGGTTCAAATACTGTCTTAGTATGTGACTTAATCACTTTGAGTGCGTCTACACTTGTAAATTAAGTCGAATTAAGCTTGCTTAAATCGACTTAATTTACTCTGCGTCTACACTACACTTTCCTTAAGTCGACTTAAGCAGCTGCTTAAGTCGACTTAAGGAAAAATTAAGTCGACTTTGTAAAACCTCCTTTTAAGTCAACTTTCTGCTTAAGTCGACTTTAGAAAGTTAACTTAAGCCAGTGTAGATGTGGAGTAGCCCTAAATCGACTTTAAGTCGACTTAGGGGGCTCCAGGGCTTCCCCACTGCCCTCCCTGCCAGGGTGGCTGGCACAGGGGGAGCCTGGCATGCCCCCCCAAAGGGCAGGGCAGAGCCCTACCCATCCTGCCCCTATGCCCTGCCAGGGTCCCTGTCCCCCTTTTCCCCATTGTACCCATGTACAATGGGGCAAAGGCTGAGCCCCCCTGGCACTTGGCAAGGGGTGCCCCTCCTGCTACCGTGGACCTGTCCAAGGTCCCCCTAACCCCTACAAGTTGAACTAGGCATCCAGTGTGGACGCTGTAGGTTGACTTTGTAGGGTCCCCTCAAAGTCCACTTAAAATTTAAGTGTGGACATGCTAAGTCGATTTAGCTAAGTCGACCTAAATTAACAAGTGTAGACATAGCCTAACTTAGTATGTGACTTAATCACTTTGTGCCTCAGTTTCTTTATTTGGGACATAGAGATAAGAAGAGTTAAAGCATTTAAAGGTTTAGTCGAGAAGGGGTGGGTGGCTGGGAACTGTGGTGCAGAGGTGCACGGATTCTATTCCAGTTCATAGACTGGATTATACCTCCAGGGATCTCTAAGGATTAGCCCATGTAAATCCCTTCTCTCACAGCTCTTATTCATTTGGCCCTTTGCACTCAGGGGGCCGGGTTTCACCCTGAATAACTAACAACTGGATTGTACGAGTCCAGGAATTACTATAGTAGAACAGAACAAGTACAGTAACCTGTGCCAAAATGCTGCAGAGAGAAGGAGTGAGAACAGCCCGAGAACAGGCTGTTCTCAGTGGTGGCAGATGACAGAACAAGAAGCAGTGGTCTCAAGTTGCAGTGGGGGAGGTCTAGGTTGGATACTAGGGAATTTTTTTTCACTAGGAGGGCTGTGAAGCACTGGAATGGGTTACCTCGGGAGGTGGAGGAATTTCCATTCTAGGAGGTTTTTAAGGCCTGAGTTGACAAAGCCCTGGCTGGGGTGATTTAATTGCAGGTTGGGTTCGATGACGTCCTAAGGTCCCTTCTACTGCTCATGTTCTATGATTTTAAGGCGTGCACCCCCCAATAAAGATAGCAATAATCTGCTGTGTTTATACCAGGCAGATTAATTTCTTCCTGATCCCCTACAGATTTGCAAATCCGAGGGCCTAGTCCAGTTTGTGGTATAATTTTGCAGAGCCCCACATGTAGTTTGCAGTTAGACAAATAATCTTTGCATTTTTAAACGGAGCCCATTCTATACGTGCATGAGGGAGAATAGAAGGGGACCCCACAGCACCATTTTCACTGTCATGGTTCTCTGGGCTAGATCCTGAGCTGCTATAAATTGGCCTAGGCCTATTAAGTCCTGCTTTTAGCAGGGGACTGGACTAGATGACCTCATGAGGTCCCTTCCACCCCTAATATTCTATAAGTCATTGGAGTTACCGTGACTCACCCCAGCAAAGCCTAAGACCCTAGAAAGTCTGCCTCTGCTCTGAAGGAAAAGACGTTTAATCACCCAACTTGCTCTTATGTGCATAACTTCACTGTTTGGGCATCAGATCATCCAGAATTGGGGTGATGATATAATTTAAACGAATGCTGAAGTGCATATTTCAATTGCACAGGACTGTAATTTAAGCAACATCAGAGAAGTGCACAAGAACTGCAAAGCTCTGTGGGAAATCTACCGGAGATGGGAGAAGTTACACCACTACCGAGTCATTTTCCTCCAGAGAAAGTGTATGGTTTAGGTTTATTTTGCTTTAATTCGGCGTAATCCTGGTGATGTCTAAATGGGCATGAAATATGGTTTCGTCAGCTGGGGGGGGGGGCATATCCAGACTGCATCGAGACAGTCTTTCAAAACTATATTTAGGCCACATTTTTAAGCTATTTTAACAAATTTCTAGCTGTTCTTGTGCTCGCTCACAACTGCGTGGTGGTAGCAGGGATAAAACCTACAAACTCTTGTTCCAAAATCACACATGCTTGTCCCGGAAGATGAGGCAGGTCTCCATTAGCTACTTGCAGTATTGGATATCGGACACATACTTGTGACATTCTTCTTTCATCCACTAGAGATCGAACCAATGCATAAACACTAGCAGGCAAATAATTATAATACGGTTCTAACAGAGGTTCATCCCATTATGAAGTATGATAGCGTCATTTATAGCCTCTAGGATCCCCACTCATGGAGCAGGACTCCATTGTGCTAAGCGCCATACAAACCCACAACAAAAACATGTTCCCTGCTCTGAAGAGTTTATAGTTTCAGTATAAAGCAAGAGGCACTAGATGGATACAGACTGACAAGTGATTCATTCCATCTGATTACGCTGTTGGCCTAACCCTGAAAGCACTTATTCATGTGAGATGTGTTAATCACGCAGGCCTTCTCTCTGACTTCAGCAGGTCTACCTGCGGTGTGTTGAGGACTGTGTTTAACTTTAGCTATCGTTTTAAAGTGTGTGCATATGTGTCAGGGGTGGGTGGGTTCCTGGTCCTGCTAGCAGGTTAGGAGGTCTAGAGTGAAACATGCAATCAGTGGAATCTGGAAGGAACTAGCCTGGGAAAGGGGAGTGGATGATGCAGCTCTGCATTAGGGAGCAGCCTGTTTTGTCTCTCTCTGGTTTTTGGTTACTGAGTGTTATCGTTCTGTGGGGCCGTCCATGGGGGAGGTGAATGGCGTAATCACCTTGAGCCCTGCGATTACGTAGGCCACTGCCCCCGCCTCCAGTCCCACTGCTGTGCTTGGCCCCACTCCAAAGGGAGAGAGGCGGGGCGAGAGTGCGAAGCCCGGCCTGAAAGCCAGCCCTCCCTGCCCCCAAGGTGGAGCAGCTGACCCAGGGAAGGGGCGGGTGCACGGGCCTGGCCTCTCTGAGCCAGCCCGCCCGTCTCCCCCATGCAGGGTGGGGAGGGTGGCAGGTGCCCCGCACAGGCCAATTGGCCCTGGGCCCCACCACACCTTAGGGATGGCCCTGTCATTCTGAAGTCTAACAAATATAGCTGTGTTATGTTGCAATCTTTCAATAAAAGTATTTGATGTTTTAAATCCCTCTGTGTATACTGTGTGGACATAACACAACCCACATAAGTAAAAGCTATTCAAGTAAGCCAGAAGGCAGGACAAGATCCTATACTAAAAATGAGTTTAGCTGGTACCATGTAAACATGGTTCTCAAGCACTGTATACATGTGAGCAGAAGCAGGGCCTTATTGTACATGTGTGCTCCAGACATATTAATTTTATTAGGTAAGGAGATTAATCCTGTGGAGTATGGCTAGCTCCAATGAATTTCCTTTAATTGCTTAATCCTCTGCTTTTAATATCAGAAAAAAAAAAAAAAAAACAATCCCAAAACCTCCCCACTAATGTCTTGTCCATTTCCTTTTCATGTTTCACAGCACCAAGAAGTTTATGATGCTTCCTAATTCTTTGGCATTTATCACCTGCAGGGAGTATACTTTTGAAGGGGTCACTTAAGCATATTTTTGACCTCTTCTCCTTCCTCTCTCTAATGATGTCCTGTGTATCTACTACCCTTCTTTATCAGCTTCTCTCACACTATTTTGGGAACTCTGTCCAATTTCTGAATCCTGTGTGAGATTATAAACTTGGCACATCTCTTTCCCAATCAGCAGACTTCATTTTGCAAGTAGAGGTGAATGGACTTTTGTGGCACTGTTGCCTTCATCTGGGGCTGACGTGTCAAAGGTGGGTGTCCAGGGGCTAACGAAAGAGGGTCACTGACTTAAACACCCAACCATTGGAACATAATTGCCCTACACTAAAGGCCAACTCCCAAAAGAACAATTCTTTTAGGAAAAACAAACACGGAGTCTGGTGGTACTTTTAAAGACTAACAAATTTATTTAACGCACGAGCTTTCGTGGGAGAAAATCCCACTTCATCAGAAGCTTGAAGAGAGAGAGGTTGCCAAGCAATGAAATCACCTGGGAGAACTCTGTACTCACCTGTTGAGGTTGAGCAGGGAGTCACCTGACTGAGGTGACTGGAAGGTTAGAAAAGGCAGGAATTGCTCAGTTTGCTCTCTTTTTTCGGCCATTTTTCACCAGTGGAAGATGAGGAAAGTTGCTGTAGGAGTTGATGAGGCAGGATGAACAGCATCCTGCCTAACTGACAACAGAGATCCCCCGACGATTCCCAAGGGAAGGGTGAGCTGGAGAGGGGGTGTGCATGTAGTACTCATTAATTTTTATACAGATCTGTGTGATTCAGTCAAGAGCAACAGCATGGCGGAACGCTGTGCAAACGTTTGTATGGCCCATGCTACAACTCCCACCTGGCCTTGAGAGAGATGTTCTCTGACCCAGCAGAGTCATGATTCTGGTGGAATTCTGGGAACAGCTGTGTTTAGGAAGGGGTGGGGGAGAATTAAGGAGACAGCACTGCTTTCATGGGCCAGCTCTCAGGTGGAGGTATTGGACAGAGGGTCTGTGATCGAAGAAGACGTCTAGGGATCCCAGGTTTGGGACCATGCTCAGGCTTTATTCATACTCCCGAGACTTAAAGCACTTGGGAATCAGAGGCTAGATTCCACCATAGCAATCTGGTGAGTAGTCAAGAAGGGATGCTTGACCAGAACTGTGAGAACAGTGTCCTGCCCAGATCCAAGTGATTGCTCAGTTTTGCTTCCTATCAAAGATGGGGAAACCACCTTTTAGGTCACCCTATCCATTCCTTTACTGTTATTTATAATGTATGTAGAGCAGCTACAGGCCCCAGCTAAGATCACATGCCCTTGTGCTAAACTCTGTATAGACAAATAGTGAGAGAAACACAGTCTCTGGTGTGAAGATTTTATAATCTTAATAGGCAGACACAGCAATGAACCATTTTCACCATTGTGTGATGGGGAAACTGAGGCACTCAGAGCATACCTGTGCCCGCATTCACACAAGGGAGCCAGCATAACAGCTCCAGACTGCTATTTATGCAGGACGATGTCTTATATCAACTCCTCTCCTTCATTTTCAATGTGTCCCGGGACATGATTCCCACACTGGCTCCTTTTCTTGAGAGATTGTCTGAAAAAGAGCTCAGTGTGGCTCAAAAGCTGATGTCTCTGATTTGTCCAATAAACCCTTAAGAGCGGATCTACACTAGGGAGTTTTGTCGACGAAAGCTTGACAAGTGCTGGTGTACACACTGCAATCACTCACACACACACACACACACACACACCCTTACCTACTAACAAAACTGCCCTGTTTTCTCAACAAAATAAAACCACCCTATTGGCTTAGTTAGGGCAACTCAATGTCAATGAAGACACTGCATCTCTTTACATCATTCGTGGGCCTATCGTTCTTGTGAGTTTCACTACTCCAAGCCCATGCTGCTGCAAGCTTGGGTGGCTGGATCCATCCAGGACAGGAAAACAGCAGGCAGCCGGATCCTGGTTTCCAGCTATGAGCAGGAAAAGAGAAGTTATAGGTGGCTGGTTCCTGCCTCCCGAACGTGAGTGGGGAGAGGAGAAGCCGCGGGAGGCTGGAAGTGTTTTTGGTGATTAATTACTGCTAAGTCTACACTTGTAAAGTTAAGTCGACTCTGTTAAGTCGATTTAACAAGGTCGACTTTAAATTGACTTAACAGAGCGGCTACACTTTAAGTTGACTTAAGTCAACCTTGTTAAGTCGACTTAACAGTAGACATAGCCGTTCACACTGGCTTTATGTCAACTTAAGAAGTCGACTTAAGGCTTACGTCGACCTTCAGAGGTGGTGTTAAGCAAGCACTTAAGTCGACTTAATAAAAGCCCAGTGTGGACGCGGCTTTGTGTAGGTCAACTTAAGCATCCTTAATTCAACCTAAGTTGCCAGTGTAGACGCACCCCTGCTGAGTAATTACTTTAGTGGCTGTAAGTTGAAATATATTGTGTTGGCTTGTTTTTCTGAGTGTAGACAAGGCCTAAGTGATAGAGGAAGTTTCATGCTGAGGATCAAGATTTGGCTGCAAAGATCAGTCCCTCCAATGCAGGGGCAGTGGCTAGATGTACTGGAGATTGTGGCCTATGAATTGTTCTCTGAGAAGAGAATGCATTTAATATACCTGTCAAGTGTCTTGGACACAGGGGATCTTAGGCAAGTCACTTAATCTCTCTTTGGACTTAATACAGGGATAGCTGCATGAAATTGAATAGCTTGTGATGTAGACCAGGTCCCTTCTGGCCTTTAGGCAAGTCACTTAATCTCTCTTTGGACTTAATACAGGGATAGCTGCATGAAATTGAATAGCTTGTGATGTAGACCAGGTCCCTTCTGGCCTTTAAATCTATGAATTCTCCATCTGTAATGTGAAATTAATAATTCCTCCCTTTTCTTCCATGTTTTGTCTGTCTTATGTATTGGGATTGTAAATTCTTCAAGATAGGAACTTTCTCTTGATATATATATATGTGTGTGTGTGTGTGTGTGTGTGTGTGTGTGTGTGTGTGAAAGAGAGTGGTATTGGATCTAATTGTATTAACAAAGTTATGCAGCCAAGGACTATCAGGAGAGATTTCCATCAGCATGGCCATTGTGCCAAACTGACACACAAAAGACTTTGGAAATCCCATGGTAAACCACAGTCAGGGTTCCAGTCAGCTTGGATTCCAACTTTGTCTCCATTGTTTACCAGGAACTGCATCCTACTTGGAATGCCATACAGAGCCAGCTAGTGGTTGAATATTATACCACAAATGGACACCTCCTTGCAGACAGTGAGTTATTTTGCAGCCTGATGTTGAAAACAACATGTAGTTATAAATGCTTTGGGATTCTTCAGGATGAAAGTTGCGATATGTAAGGTCTACCAACTGCGCAGTCAGAGAGATCAAGAAACTTGATAAAGGCAACTGGATGGAATTCAGTCCTGAACAGTGGAAAGTGGGATGTAGTGAAAGAAGGGAGGCTGAGATCAAAAGACATTCCTGTTGAGCCAAGGAGAGGGAAGAGAGGGGGAAGAAACTCAGGGCCCATTTCAGTTTTAGAAGGAAAAATAAACAAATCTCAAACCTGAAAATAAAAGCAAAGCTCTGACCTTGGCCACGATAATTCGTACAAACACAGAGCGTGCTCCTGCTGTTAAAAGGAGTGGCTTTAAGTGGTGTGGGCCCAATCCAGAACGCTTTCCCTGCTGAGAGTAGTGTTTACTGGGATAAGAAAGAAAGCACGGATGCTGGGAGCAAAGATGGCCTTGAGGCTAGGGTCTTGTCAATGTAAATGATTTGTAATGCTTTTCCTAGATTAGTAGAGTTAAAGTAACACAACCTACTGGAAGATGGACAGAGCTGCAGTATATACCATATATAATGTATATGCAACATAATGTATATAAGTGCTTTTAATGTTATAGCTGCTCCCATAGGGGAAGGGGAATAAGCTTTATACAGCTGTAACTTCAACCTCACTAGGATTTATATCAGTGTAACTCTTTCCCTAAAAAAGTGACCCCCTCATCCAAATAGTTATACTCATTTGACTTTTAAGTCTGGATCAGGCCTACGGCACCAAACTAGAGCTGGGTACCATTCCTAGCTTTGCTGTTGATACCATGTGTGACTATGGGCAAATCACATTAAGCTTCCTCCTCCAACATACTTTGAAGTCAACAGAAGCAGGGACATAGCCACGGGTGGGTGGGCCTGGGTGGGCCAGGGCCCGCCACTTGGAGATGAGGCCCACCTACCTCAGTGCCTGGCAGTGGCACAAACTTTGCTGCCACAGCTGTGGGGCCACCCAGCAGTCGGTAGCCAGGGCCGTGAGTGGAATAGAGGCCCCAGTGCCAGCACCCCTGCTTTGCTCACGGCCCTGGCCATCGGTTTCTGGCCAGACCTGCAGCCATGATGGCGAAGTTTGTGCCGCTGCTGGGCACTGAGATGGGTGGTCCTCATTGTGCCACCTCTCTCCCTCCCTCCCCCTCTCACAGCTCCACTTGCTACCTAGAAACTGGAGCATCTTGGGGCAGCTTCTGGATGACCGGATGCTGCCCTTGGGCAGATTCAGGGGCCTGGCCAGAAAACAGGGTCTGGCTACACCTCTGAACAGGAGTCTCCAATAGCTGCTGAATCAGACCCCTGGGTTCTCTGTGCGCCAGCTGCCCATCTATAAATTGGGGAAAGAAATACTTCCTTCTTCTGTTCTGTCTATTTGGATTGTAAAATAGTCTAGGCCAGGGGAACATTTCTTAGGCTGTATGTGTACAGCACCTAGCGTAATGGTCAGGGTATCTAGGTGGTGCTATAATAGAAATAAAAAATAAATTGGTAGTCCTATTTTCAGAAGCAGGCCTGAAGTTTGGAAGTGGTGGGGCCCCCTTTCTTTTGCCTGTTAATAAACACAATTAATAGAAAAAAACAGTGCTCAGCTCCAGTAATCTTCAAGTCTAGCACGGTCTAACAAGCAAAGCAGAAACAAAGATAACAAATAATCATTGGATGATGAGTGGTTGAACATAACCTACGGGGGAAGACCACAATTTGTTCCTTCCAAAGGGGAAGGCATTCATCTCCTCGCTCCTAGAATCGGCTTTCACTAAAGTCGAAAGTTGAGGGTGATTAATCAAGAAGAGGACAAATTGTCCTGCTAAACAGATTCTGCAAGTGCGTGACAGGATCTCGTTCCAGAGGAGACTGCAGGGCTGGTCCAGAGGTGAGCGATAATATTGTCGGCTTCTCTGCAGATACACAGGAAGGTCATCCAATACAATGGAAGTTTAAACAAACAAACAGTGCTCAGAGCTTAAGGAATGTTGCAGGAGGATTCATAACCATTTCAAGGGTGTTCCTCCAAAAGGGACATCACAAAAGGAAACTCAGTAAACCAGAGTTATAGGGAGACATAAGCAAAAGTTCCAAGGGCTGGACAGAGAGACAGGCCTTAGGGACACAGAGACAGGCCCACTGGAGTTTGCAGCTCATTAAGGAGCCATGAGAAAAGCTTGCTAATTCTCCATTTACAAATGGAGTTGACGGAGCTCTGTAACACAATGTCTAGCAGTGGGGCCCAAAGGCCCAGAACAGCTTTGCAGTTAGAAGTCTGAGCTAGCATTAGAGTGCCTAGCTTCAAACCTTAGCTCTGCTGTGAGGAGACATGAGGAGCTTCATTTTTGTCTACTTCACCCCGTAAAAGAGATGGGGGGAGCATTTTTTTTCAAAAACTAAAAACTCTTTTTATTTTGAAGTTAAAATTAAAACATTTAATAGGGAAAATAAGTTTTCCCTGAACAGTTTTGCTTCCTTCTAAAAACCGTTTTTTCAACCAAAGGGAAACAATAACCGATGCCAGCTGAAACACTTAGACCTACCTACCCCTTCGAATGTATCCACTCACTTTGCTTATGTCTACACTGGCAATTTAGGTCGACTTAAGTAGCCTTAAGTCCACCTAAATTACTCCCCATCCACACCGGGCTTTCATTAAGTCAATTTAAGAAATTCCTTAAGTCGACATAATGAAAGCTTGAGTTGACATAGTAAGAACCGCAGGTGAGGTCAACCTAACCCTTACGTCGACTCCTTAGGTCAACTTAAGCACAGTGTGGACATGGATTAACCCTTAAGTCAACTTTATTAAGTCAACTTAAGGGCAGTTAGGTCGACTTACTAAGTCCCCGTTTAGGGTAACCACTTTGTTAAGTCAACTTAATAAGGTCGACTTTAAGTCGACTTAAAATCAACCTAACTTTTTCTAGTGTAGACGTAGCCTTTGTGTCCCTCATCAGTGAGTGTTTGAGAAATTGGCTTCCAGGGGTGGTACTCAAGTTGGGCTCCCAAAACTTCCCTTGAGTTCATTGCACTTTTGGGTGCTCAGCACCTCTAAAAGTCAAGCCAGAGCTTAACCAATATGGATGAACCCCAGAGCACTAAACCATGTGAAAATTTAAATTATAACTTCTCTGTGATGCTATTTCTTCGTTTGTGTAATACAATGCTGGTCAACTAATGCAAGGTGCTTTGAGATCTGGAGATGGAAAGCCTTGAGTGTGCATTAAGTGCTATGGTTGTTAAGGGCAGAACTGCACTAATGGAAATCAGAGACCAAAAAGATCCATCGGATCATGACATCTATCACCTGTCATTCCAAGATTGTGTTTAGTAGAATATTCCCTATGGCTTCTGCTGGACTGATCAAAACGTCTCAGGACGACTTGGTGTTTTCCATGATTTTTTATTTGTTAATTTGCCAGTTTTTCCATGATAATTTTCCAGTTCTTGATACCATTATTTTTCAGTTTTAAACAAACACCTTTTTGTTTTTCCTTTAAAAACAAACCAGCAAGCTCTGAATTAAACAAAAATGTACAGTGCAAAATTTTATTGAGAGAAAAAGCATCATTTTTCTTTCGATTACAAGAAGTTTAATGGAAAATGTTCAGCCAGCTGAAATGCCAAGGAGAAGAGGAAGAGCGGAGCAGTGGTTGGAGCTTCAGGTATCTATACTCCATTCCTGGCTTCTAAACACTTGGCTCTCAGGCTGAAGCGGGTTAATCCTGGGAACTGTACAGAGCCAAGGACACAGGGCCCACAAATCTGCGATAATTGCACCATGAGAAATTTTGCGGTCGATATTCTGTCTATCTCTTCCTTTTTGCTCATTTGCATCCCATCATGCCCGCCAGGCTTGCTCCTTTGTTACTCTTTTATTGTGCTTGCGGGGAAGAAAGAGACGAGCATGAAGAAAGCAAAGTGTCTTGAAAAAATAAAGAATGTTCCTCCGGGATGCAAACAGTTGACTGGAAATCAGAGGCTTCCCCAGCCTTAAATCAAACTGTCCACAGGATTCACTTTCAAGATTAGCCTTGGCAGCTGCAAAGCTTTTCTTCTCTATAAATCAGGCCAGGAACTGAAACAGATCTATGCTGGCCATCATTTGATTGCTTGCAAGTAGAATAGGGAACAGAAGCCGCGACCTTCCGTGTGCAAGACATCTGCTCAGGGACATTAGGGGGCAACCCCATTATGAAGGCTGCTTTTCTAGTGCAGTTCCTGAAATAGTGTATATTGGTATACCTCCAGTAAATGCTCCTCCGATTTATACCTACTGAGGACCTGACCCATAATGAGAACAACTCTTGCCCACTAGTTCAGACTTGAGGCTCAAATGCGGGCCCCGCAGATCTTCCAAAAGAAGACGAAAGAACCTGCCTACCCCAGGTTGCAGCTGTGTGAGCCTAATCTCAGCTGGTGAAGGATCTTTGCCTATCTGGAAGCACAGGCTTGAATCCTATGGTAATGGTAGGATTGCCAAGAGTTAGTGAGCTCCAATGAGGAGGACATTAGATGGGGACCAAGGAGACCCAGGTCTGCTGCTGATCTTCCGGGGGACTTTGTGAGAGTTCTCTCACCTGTTTTCTTTCTCCGTCTTGTCTTTCTAAACTGTAGTAGGCTTTTCAAGGCAGGGAATGTCTCTCCTTATGGGTCTCTTCAACACCTAGTTCAACGGGGCCCTGACTGTGTTTGGAGTCTCTAGGGCTACGTCTACACTTGAAAAATTAGGTCGACTTTATGAAGTCGACTCAATAAGATCAACTTTAGGTTGACTTAAAGTTGACCTTATTAAGTTGACTTAACATTTTAAGTCAATTTGAAAAGGTCCACCTAGGCACTACTCCGCGTCTCCACTGGCTTAATTGGACTTAATAAAGTCAACTTAAGCGCTAGTTCAAATTAAAACGAGGTGTTATTAATTCGAACTAACTATTGCTTAATTTGACTTAAGGAGCAGCTTAAGTAGAATTAAGGAAAGGCCAGTAGAGACGCGGAGTAAATTAAGTCGACTTAAGCCTCCTTAAGTCGACTTAATATGCAAGTGTAGATGTATCCTGGTTGTCTCTGTGGCTGTGTCTACACTTGTTAATTTAAGTTGACTTAGCATGTCCACACTTAAATTTTAAGTCAACTTAGAGGGGACCCTATAAAATCGACCTAGAGTGTCCACACTGGATGCCCAGGTCGACTTGTAGAGGCTAGGTGGACCTGGGACAGGTCCACGGTGGCAGGGGGGTCACCCCTTGCCAAGTGCCAGGGGGCTCAGCCTTTGCCCCATAGTACTTTGGTACAATGGGGCAAAGGGGAACAGAGACCCTGGCAGGGCATAGGGGCAGGTGGGCAGGGCTCTGCCCTGCCCTGTTGGGGAGCATGCCAGGCTATGGCTGTGCCAGCCACCCTGGCAGGGAGGGCAGTGGGGAAGCCCTGGAGTCCCCTAAGTCGACTTAAAGTTGACTTAGGGCTACTCGACGTCTACACTGGCTTAAGTCGACTTTCTAAAGTCAATTTAAGCAACAAGTTGACTTAAAAGGAGGTTTTACAAAGTCAACTTAATTTTTCCTTAAGTCGACTAAAGCAGCTGCTTAAGTCGACTTAAGGAAAGTGTAGTGTAGATGCAGAGTAAATGAAGTCGACTTCAGAAAGCTTAAGTCAGCTTAATTTACAAGTGCAGACGCACCCTATTAGAAGAACGGCCATAATGGATCAGACAAATGATCCATCTAGTCCAGTATCCTGCCTTCTGACAGTGGCTAATGGCATGGGCATCAGAGGAAATGAACTGCGCAAGTATCGAGCTTGAAAGCCTGGCTCAAATGTTAGCCTGTTACCAGAGGGAATTCTCTTCCCCTGGCAGATAAATGGACCTGGGGAGCTTTTTCATCATGACTTCCTCAGATTCTACATATCTCAGGCTTGGGAGAGGGGATTCTCAGGGACGCCTCCCAAATCTCAGGATTTTCAGGGCTCTGTGATTCCTCGGTGACAAGTGCAGCAGCTATAACAAATGAATAAATCTGTTAGTCTTTAAAAGTGCCACAGGACTCTGTTGTTTTTATAACAAATGAAGTTTCCATGGGAAAGAAGGAGATTGGAGCCATGGGGTCTCATTACTATTGTTTGCACTACAGTAGCTTGCAGGGCCCCCAAGTATGATCTGGGTCTGATTGTTTCAGGTGTTGTACAGACCTAGCATGACAGTTTGTGCCCGAGGACTCTCCAATTCAAAGAGAGAAGACAAAAGATGGGAGAGAGAGATCTCATCAGCCCAGCTTTACAGATGTGGAAGTGAGCCACAGGGAGGCACAAAGCCAGATCCCCAAAGGGATTTAGGCTCCTAACTTTCACTGGTAAATAAATTTAAAAAAAACATTAATTTCAATTGTCATTTTCATAAAAAAAATCCCTTAAATAATATGGTGGCCGAGTATCATGGAGCATGGGAAATGGTTCGATTTTAAACGTTGCAAAACAAAAACGACTTTGACATTTCATTTTTTTTTCAAAGTGGTTTTCCTAGTTTTTGAGCCACGCCATTTGTTATTCTTATTTATTATTTGTACTGCAGTAGAGCCTCAAAGTCCTAGTCACGGATCAGGAACATGTTGTACAAACAGGGAATAGAAAGCATTCCTGTCCAAAAGAGCTTATAGCCACTAGCTAGGCCTGTGTCTGCACTCTTTCTTGTACCATGGCCTGAGTAATAACATGAGAAGACTGCATGTGGCTAAAACTAAACTGGTTTTTTACTGAGATGCTGAAACTACAGAGAATTCTAGCCATGTGCACACAGACTGACTTACAGGCGCGTCTTCCAAACTCTTCCCTCCAGCAACGTGTGCGCCTCCTTCCATGTTCAATGCAGGTTGCTATGCCCACTAGAGAACTTTACGGTCCCAAGACCAGTGTGGTACCTCTAGAATGATTGTGAAAAACGTGGCGTCCATACACAGAAGTGCTCCCTGGGCAGGCGGGTGGAGACTTGTTGTCCCACAGTGCACCAGTAGCCTTTCAACCCCCTGCCCCCAGTGTCCACTGTTTCCAAGAGGTGGACTGTGGGATAGGTAATGTCTCTCCCAAGGGGCATTGCAACAGAAATGGCTTAGAATAACACTTGTGTCGAGCCCTGCAGTGTGTGCTTAATATGGTCTAATGCTCTTGTAAGGTATCTCTAACCAGCTGTTCAGTGTGTGTGATATTTTCCCTTCTGTGCCTGACCTGCACAGGACATGACTCCTCTACAGCTGCTCACCAGGGAATTAAATCCTTTTGCTCAGGCGGGACGTGCGCATGCTCTCACTCGTGAAAGACGTAAGCTGGCCATTATAGAGACATGCTCTAATAACCACAAAGGGCCTTCTTGAGTGAGCGTGGTTGGTCGCAGTTCAATTCTTGGTGGGTGGCTGTCACAGAAGCCTCCGTATTTTCTAGTCTTGTCTGAGTAGTCTCAGCAAAGAGGCCTCAAGGATGGGATAGGACATGAATTTACTGTAAAACTTTCCAAAGCTGAACCCCTCACACAAAGGCAGCGACTGAGGAGAAATCTGGGCCGAGTGTATGTGGTGAGCCTGTTCAAACGTCCTGTGAATAAATATTTGGTGCTGGGGTTTGCTACAAACCAGTCTTTACAAGGATTCGGTTCCCTTAGGTCTAGGTTTATGATGCTGAAACAGGAGTGAAAGGTATGGCCTGGTTAAAGCACGTCTCCCAGCATTGGGCATTACGCTCCTGTTACAATTAAAATCACCCTGGGAAAACATACCTGAGCCATGAAGTATGCCTGACAGAAATTTCAATAGGCCGGTGTGATTTGCACTCCAGTGCATTTGCCTATGTCAAGTCCCTTTCACTCCAGAGGATATCAAGCTGCTCTGGAACCATAAACCACACACATATGCAAGAATCAATTCATCTGTCCTCTGCAATGCAGCCACCTCTGGGGCAAAACCACTGGTTAGCAGTGCTGCACAACAGTTTAGGACTGGAACTGAAGAAGAATAACAAACAAGAAATCCTGTGACATTTTTCAGAATAATATAGCTAGTGAAAGATTGTTTAGCCTACATGGGCCTGGGTTTGAGTTTTCAGGCTTGTGAAAGTGGAGCAATTTAGCCACTTTTTGTGACAAATGTTTTTTACACTCGCTGGGTGTTCACTATGACTCAGTATCTTTTTTGCCTAAGGATGCTTGGTGGAGTTGTACCTTCAGCTCAGGGGGGGGAAATACAGTCTTTTGGAGGTGAGAATCCGGGGTTTCATTCCCAGTGATGTGTCCGCCGGCCCCCCGCCCCCCCCCCCCGCCCCTGCAAAAGAAATAATTAATAGCAATTTCAGGTGGTCCAAGAGGTGGTTTTAATTTAATTTGATTTTTGAAATATTTAATTTAAATAGAAAGGCAATTGCGGCCAGGTGCTTGGAGCAGCAAGACTGGATGAACGAAGCCCTTTGAGTCCTTTTCTTCTGATGTCACTGGGTGACCTTGCAGATAAGGCATGTGGCGTCTCGGTGCCATCTTTCAAATATCTGACCGGGCAATTGTTAGGTTTATTACCTTAACATGCATTTAGAAATCGGCATGCCTGGAGCTGTGCATTCGTAGAAAGTGACATGATCCCAGCCTCCAGGAGGTTACAAAGAAGTACAGTGTCCGTCCTGTAGTTCAGTAGACATACCTGAGCTGGCTTTAACTTAGCTAGCCAGTCCCCTGGAGCAGAGAAGTCACACCTGAAGCACGGACTGTACAGCTCTTCCTGGGGGATTAACCATGGACCTATCTTGTGCTGTACTCAGGCTAGCTTTGGTAAATCACCGTGAACGGAAATCCCAGTCTGCAATTACAATATAAACGTACCTCTAGATTACAAGCTTTTGGGGGCATGGAATGTCTTTTCGTCCTTTGTTTGTACAGCTCCTAGCACAGCTGGGGCTTGATGCATGATGGAGGCTCCCAGATGATACCACAATACAAATTAGTCTCATTAATATTTTTGGCTTAAGACATTCTTGTCTAGGAAGCACTCATAGGCTGCCAGTTATATGGGTCTGTGGCGCCCATGTGCCACCAATATTTAGGAAGGTGGACACAGCTGCATTAATATCTCTGTGCAGCTGGCTGGCACTTGGCTGTTCAGGGGCACCCAGTGTGGCCCAGATGTTCTGTCCCTCCTGCCCCCACTCATACCAGCCCAGCCCCCCAAGCACTGTAGCAGCCACTCCCCCTTTCCAGTCCTGCATCTTCCCCTCACCCATGTGGGCTCAGTGCCCTGGCCAGGAGCCAGTCCTGCCCCCGACAGCATGGCAATCGCCCCCACCTCTTGGTCCCACACCTCACTTGATGCAGCTGCCCCCACCCAAGGCTAATACAAAGCAGGTGTAGGGGCAGGCCTTGGCCCATTCTGGGCACCACCAAAAATTATACAAACCTAGCGCCCACGGAAGCACTTCATGATCTCTTGACAAATGGCGCCATGAGGGCTTATTGCAAAAGCACTGTGGGTCAGGAAAAATGTCCTAGGACTCCAGATGATTTTAGATCAGGCCAGAGAGCAGCCCAGTGTTCTTGTGAACTCAAGGGAGTGAATAAGTCTCCTAGCCTGTCTAGGAACCTTGTTGATTTATGCAGAGGCTTTTCTGAATCCCCGTGAGTAAAGACAGGGAAATAAAAACGAATCAACCAATAAAATAAATGACTCACAGGTCAGTTAAACCCAGCTGGGTGTAAACGAAGCTGCCTTAGACCTGACCATGCAAACGGCCGCTCTGGCTAGGGTTTGTGCCAGGAGGGAGCTATTAAGAAACTGATTCTTGGTTCCCTCTCCCAGCCAACTGCTTTGCTTGGTTATGTCAGAGCTTCTTGCCGTATTCTTTCTGGCTCTCCCGCGCTAAGCAGGGTCAGGCTGGCCGAGCGCTTGCATGCGAACCCTCCTGGGAACTCCTACCTGCTGCCGAGGGCTGAGATGATGAGTTAAAAAATGGTAGTCTTCCCTCTGACCCAGAACTGTTTCAGCACAACGGGAGGAGGGCCTCACTGTGAGAGATCCAACCGAAAATGGGACTTTGGGCCTTCAAGAACCAGTGCGGCTTTATGCAAGAGTAGAAGAGCTTCATGTAGTAAGCCAGCTGCGTTTCAGCTCGTGTTAATACTAGGCTGTGACCAGGGGTTAAAGGAAGGGGGAATGCACCGGAATGCAGTTCCGGAGCCCCCAAATTTGAGAGGCCAGAGTTCCAGGGCTCCTAAAAATAGAAAAATCTGGCCGAACGCATGTTCCACCCTGCCCTGGCTGCTGGCAGGTCCTACGCCCCACCGTTGTTAATCACAATACTTCTTGTGTGATGCAGTGTTTGCTAGTTTGTGACAATAATTGCTATAGACATAAATGCCACATAAAATTATAAATATTTTTATGGAGCGATAACTGATGCATGTACTGAGAAGTGGTTGCAAATGCCTGCCTGGGCTGGGGCCCGCACATGCATGAAGGGGGCCCAGACAATACGGGAAGGGGGCCTGGAGATTAGGAGGGTTCCAGGGCCCGTCAAATTATACTTTAACCACTGGCTGTGACTACCACCTCGCTAAACGTACCTGCAAGATCAACTGCGTAGGGCAAGTTCCAAAGGGGTGGCTGTGTTAATCTAGTTCAGCAAAACAAACAAGGAGTCTGGTGGCACTTGTAGAGACTAAATAAATGTGTTAGTCTTTAAAAGTGCACCAGACTCCTGTTTGTGTAGGGCAATGCACATCTTAGAGTGTGATGCCACACAGCACGTAAGCACACATGGATGATCCCGTCGAGTTACGCTGTGTTCCTGAGCAGGACCTCTGAACTTCACAGGTGTTCCTGACATGTTGAACATTAAGGATAGACTTTAGGGCGTTGCTGACCCTGGGCCCTGCCAGCTCCATGTCACCTGGAGCGGGTTTAATTTCAGTGGTGAATAAAGTGGTCCCTGCATAATTCAAAAGGCCTAGTTCACTGCTGGCATTTACTCAACTGATGTCAATAGAGTTCACCCCAGCAGAGAACTTCGCCTTGTATTTCTAGAGCTCGCTGGGATGAAAAGTGTTAAGAGGAACACATCTGTGGCTGCAGGGAGTCCTTCATGTTGCCACAGAGCTACACATCCAGTCATTTAGAATTTCCTTTTGACAGACCCCAAATCTTGCAAAAATGCAGGATTCTTTGAGTTAAGAGAGAATCTTCCTTGGTGAACCGTAGTACAGAGATAATGAAACACGGTAGAGCAGTTCCACTTGCATCCAGTAGAGAGCAGTGGCAGACATGCACTCCACATTTCAAAGTGCACAAGTGTATTATTACTAAGGAGGATCGTGAGCTAACCACCTTTTTATTAAGGAAGTAAATTTACCAAAGAGGGAAGTTCCCCCAAATCTTGTTCAGACGGACACTTAGAATTGCTTGTTTTTTTAATTGACTGTCATTCTCTTGAGCCATCATATTGGCATGGTAATAGAGACAAAAGTTGGGCGAGTGAATGCCTTTTTCTGGTCCAATAAAAGACGGTACCTCGTTCACATTATCCCTCTAGTGGCTTAGGGCCAACACAGCTACAATAACATTGTATCGTCATGTGAAGGTATTCACTGCCACTGGAGGTTTTTGAGAGAGCGGCTATTGGCGGGCGCTCTGAAAGGACTGGCTTGTTTAATGTTTCCTGTATTGCTGTAGCCATGATATTAGAGAGACAAGGGGATGAGGTAATATCTTTTATTGGACCAACCTGAGTTGGTGAAAGACACAAACTTTTGAGCTTACGCAGAGCCCTTCTTCAGATTTGAACAGATATTACCTCACTCATCTTGTCCCTGGGTTAAAGGACATTAACAATGGCTGTAGCTATTCAGCCTAAGTAAAGGGTAAGATCAGGCTTCATGCTTCCGAACACCAGCTGATCTCCTTTAGGGGTCAGGAGGGATTTCCACACTGTCTGTGTACAGCACAGTATAGGCAGAGAGATGCAAAGTGAGCTAGGGAGTGGCCCAGCCATCTACTGAATGGTGTTAGATGCAGGGTACAGGCTGGATGGATTAGATTCTGATCCAGTCTGGTAAATTGTGTCTTCTTCACGCCATTAGTGGCTAAGGTCGCCGTGGTGTGAGGGGAAAGAGAATCCGAGGAACTTCCATGTTAAATGAGAGCCAGGCACAATCCAGGTTCAGTACTCGGTGTTTTGGGTGAATTGTGACAACTGCAGACACAGCACTCCTTGGAAGATGCAATCATAGCCTCACAGCACATTCTTCTCCTAGACTTTGGTACCCTGCAGTTCTGTGCAGCCTGCTCATGGAGGCAATGTTGTCAGGTGGGTAGAACACTAGCTTGGGACTCAGAAGCCCTGGAATCTATACAGTGGCGGCTGTGTGCCTCTGTTTTCCCCATCTATAAAATGGGAACAATGATACCTCTTTTTAAAGTCCTTTGATGTCTAATGATGAAAAGTGCCATAAAGGAGTGAGGTGTTGTTACTACAACACTCAGCACGAGGTGAGAAGGTGTCACATTCTCCTTCCAGATCGACTAGACCCTGAAGCTGATTTAAATAAGGAGTAAAGCTGAGATTGACTCTCCTCTTGATGTCCATCTAGCACCATCTTCAGTTTGGTGCAGCGGGCAGCCTGTGCCGAGAGAAACCCGGCATTGACATAACATGGTGTGCTGCAACTCAGGGTCAAGCTGTTGGCAGGCTCAAGTGGAGAGAAGGAGTGGACCTGGGGGGAAGGACAGCGGCAGAACTGTTGGAGATGGGGACAGGACTGGAGTACCAAGGTCTTACGAGTCAGGACAGAAGGACATCACATGGAGGGAAAGGACAAATAACATCTAAGCAAATGCCAGAGAAGTAGCATGAAGATTGGTGCAGAGCTCCTTTGATTTTGATGGAGCTACACTGTTTTTCAGCAGGTGAGGATCTGGCCATGTGTATTATCCATATTGAGCTGATGTGAGTCAATATTTGATCAGGCGCATGGGCCTTTTTACACCATATGTATAATAACTAACTGAACCAGTGCCCACTGATGTCAACACACTCTCCCATAGGTTCTGGGCCCCATAAGTATGAAACTCACATAGAGTTACTCCATAGGGCATCATCAGAAATTGATGAGAAACCAGAGCTGGTAAGGGCAGGGACCAGATCAATACTAAGCAGCACAGGCAAAGCCATACATGAGCCCCACAGCAAAGGGCTGAGGTGGTTCTGGGTGCTGCACGGGTCAGCGTTGAGGTATATTCACACAGCTGTGGGGGAGGCTCGGGGCTGGAACAACGGTGTGAAATGCATGGCAGAGGTTGTTGGATGACAGCACAATATTCCCCACTAACAGGCCTAACTCCAACCTGGGTTATTCATGAGCATCCAGGTCTGGACCCCCATTGGGCATAGATCACCACAACGCCGTGGGTTGGAGCTGCTCCAAATTACAGCACAGCTGAGGGTCTGGTTCTAAAACCCACCCACAAATTGAACAGGAGGGGCAAGAAAGAAAATGTGAATTTCCCAGACCTTTGGCTCTGCTCTCCCTATACCAGCTCAAGACGTCTGGTCTCTCCCAACCTGCGGAGTTAGCTGGTCTGGGTGCTTTGCTTGACAGCAGCTTTTTTAGAAGATTAAATCACCATCTTTGTGGCATGGCCTGTGAAGGGACCATGGGGAGAGAAAGGGTGATTTGACTTGATTTCTCAGCACAAGGGCACCAAACTGTATGTCGGGAGTAAGGCCAGAAGGACTATTATGATCATCACGTCTGATCTCCTCCATATCACAGACCAGAGAATTTTACTCTGTTGCTCTACACCGTATGCTTAAAATGGGCTCCAGTCCAAGCCACCGCCTTTAGAACACAATGGCCGATGATGGCCCAACATTAATCTTTTACTCAGCTGCAGTCTCTTTAGGTACCAACCACAGGCGAGGCTTGATTCTTCTGTTTTCACGTGGTAACATGTTCCCAGCTGGAGAGACAAGTGGTTTGCTGGGAGACTTGTATCTATCTCTGATGTGATGCACCAACGTGATGTTCCTTCATGGCTCATCTGCAGCTGGCCAGGGTAGGTAGGACCTGGTCACTGGTCCCTCCTTCCTTCTTAGCCCTTTCCCTTTTGTTTTCAGGTTACTATTTCTCACTGCACTTTCCTCTGAACAGACACTTGCAGAGACCTTTAGCTCCCAGCTGGGGATGATTCATCTGTGCTTCTTAACCCCTGCTCCTCCCACGGCAGTCTTCTCAAAGACATCACTAGTAAAAGATGACCATGTAAAGGCGATCTGCATATGGAAAAAATGACTTGGGTCTGTGCCATTTTGGGCTTCATTATACAAAAGTCTGAACTTTGTTTTGTTGTAAGTAGGACGCTTTGCTTATTGTTTTACATTAGAAATTCAGCTCTTGTTCATTCTGGAAAAACGTATGAACAATTGGCGAATGCTTATACTTATGACCTCACCAAAGCCTATTAATTGAAATGGGTGGTGTCTTTGTTCCACCCTATTTAAAACTCTTTTTGTTTATTTCATTAACTGAAAGGACTGACAGACTCCTGGGATTAAAAAAAAAAAATCTCTTCATTAAGGATTCAGCAGCAACTCTTCTCTTCAGTTAACGGCTAAGAAAGCTGCCATCCGCCACATCAAAGAACCTCCCAGGAAAAAAGAAAACCAATCAGAGAAGAGACATGCTGAATATTTCTGATGGAACCTCCCCTTTGCCCCAAACCCGCCCCAAAACAAAGAGAAAACAACATTTTAAAAAACAGTAACAGTCTCTTTTGGTTCCTCCGAAAGAAGCAAAGAAAAACAAACGTTCCATGCTTTGTTTTCCACTTTGGAGGTCATGGTGGGCTAAACTGGATTGGTCAAATGAGAACGGAGCCAAAACTTTGTCCCGAGCTCAAGCTGTATCTTGTTAGAGGGTGTGATGGGGTGCGCTCCTCACTCCAGCCTGAAAGGTTTGCACTAGGCCAGGCAGGCCCCGCTCAGCCAATTAAGCAACAAACGGGGGAGATACGATTTATTTGGAGGGTGCTAATCAGGAAGAAGGTTACCTGTGAGGAGCTAGGTGGGGTTTTGACAAAGCCAGGCAGCTGATGACTGTTAGGACAGCAGCAGAGAGGAAGTCTGCAGTCTCTCTCTGAGGAAAGGAAGAAGGAACAGGAGATGGGAAGAAGGCTAGGAACCATGTGGAAGGGTTTAGCTGCCTGTAGAGGGAGATTTTGAAGGACAACCCCTGTCATCACCAGAAGGGTAAATCACAGTGAGCTGGCCCGACGGTCAAGTCATGAAACATCCATACTGTGACTCCAGGAGAGCTGGAACGGTGGAAGATCAGAAAAAGTGTGGAGAGTTGGCCTCGGTGGAGCTAATTCCCAGAATTGCCAGAAGGGGGTGCCAAACAGAGACAAGTAGTATACACCGTGACAGAGGGTCAATAGAATCTAGTTAGTCCGCCTGTGATTTTCTATCCACATTGGTGTGTACTGATGGAGGACAGAAACAGGTGCTCCAAATACCTTGACAAAGAGATTTCCATCTCCAGCCTTGGGAGGTGGTCAGAGCTTCCTAGAAGGTACAAGAAACCTCACATCTCATACCTCACTGGGAGTTAAAATTCTTGTAGATTATGGATGGATCAGGGCCCCAAGTTTTTGGATCCTTTGTAGAAGGAAGTTAATTAGAGATGAGGCAAAGGGAAGATGCTGGATCCAAACTTTGGTGTGTTTGATATCTGTAGTGAAAACTAATCCAAATAGTTAGGTGCTCATTCAGCCAAATCCAAGTTTTGAGAATTGTCCGACTCCTACCCGAAAAAACATATTTCCAGTGCTGGTAAAAAAAGTGCTTTGTTAGTAGTTTTGGGGAATCAACACTTTACTCATCCACAGTGGAGTTACTTCAAAAACGAACACTAGCCCTAGCCTATTGTGTAATAGCCTTGACCTCTTCCAGAGACAAAAGGGGTCTTCAGCCTCCATGGCCAGTTGATTCCTTGGTGTCTTCTGATGAGACATCCCACAGCAATGCAAATTGGTGCCATGGCCCTGATCCCCAAGGGAACTATACTGATTTACTTCAGATGAGGATCCTCCCCAAGCACCAGTTAATGGTGTTGGATTCACCCCCCAGTGAGGATCTGGTGACATGTGTTTGTGGGGTGGACATACAAGGCTCACAGGTTATGTCTACACTAGGAAAGTTAAGTCGACTTCATTAAATCAACTTAATACAGTCAACTTTAAGTCGACTTAAGAAAAGTCGACAACTTTTCTAGTGTAGACATAGCCCCTTTTTGACCTTATTAAGTCAATTTATCACTTTAAATTGACTTAATAAAGCTGATTTAGGTGCTAATCCCCATCCACATTGGCATTAAGTTGACCTAAAACGAGGTGTTATTAAGTCGACTTAACTTTTCCTTAAGACAACTTAAGGAAATGCTTAAGTTGACTTAAGGAAAGCCCAGTGTGGACGCGGAGTAGTTTAGGTCAACTTAAGCCTCCTTAAGTCGACCTAACTTGTAAATGTAGATGCACCCAAAAAGAGTCATTAGGTAGTAAAGATTAATTTCTCTAAAGCTATAACCCAGAAGAGAAAGCACAGCACAGACACTTCAGAGACTCATAGGTCACATCCTCGACTGATGTAAATCAGTATAGCTCTATTGAAGTCAATGGACCAATGCTAATTTATGCCACTGTGGTTCTGGTCCATTGTGTGAGCTCTAGAGCAACTCATGTCTGACAGGTGACCACGTATTCAGTCTTGGCTATCTTCTCCTTTGCATAAACTGGAGCTGTGCAAAGCTGCCAGTGTGAAATATGAAACACACCCACTTTTATACACAAGCAGCTCCTATCTGGCAGGATGGAAAATGTCAAGGAGTCAACAGAAATAATCCATGGAAAATTCCCCAGCTTCCCAGCTACAACAGTTGTGTGTGCTTCCCCACAGCAGACACAATGTCCTCAAGCTTTCCTACACCTGCTCTTCCCTCTACTCCCTGTCCCTACAAACACAAAGACCCACATACCCTGGTGTGACCCATAGTTGTTGGCCTCCTACACAGAATGGACGTTCTCCGACGGAGGAAGAGACAAATGCTTGCTGGGCTAGATGGTCTGGGGAGACGCCCAAATCATCAGGCAAGCTCAGGGGAAGCAATGTCTTGCCCTCCATTCAAGCCGCTGTTATAGGCCCCCAGACTCTGGTTTGCCAGTCTTCTCCCTAACTCTTCTAGGCCTGTCCTTCTCTATGCAGAGATTGTGTCTGTCTTGTCCTGGACAGCGGTACCTGAAAATGGGAACAAAGTGAGGCTGACATACGAGAGTCCAGCCAACCCAGAGAACTGTGGGACATTGAGGAGGAGCAGGAAAAGGAGAAGCTCGGAAGAGTAGTAGACCCACAAATTGTGTCAGGAGATGGTACAAAGTCTCTGGCAGCACAGGGCTCAGTTATTTATGTTGCTTAAAAATAATCCTAGTAGAGTAAGGCAGAAAAATTCATCCCGCTTCCTAATCTTTGCCCGTTCTTCATGAGAACCTTCATAATTTCACACGAGCCTAAGGGGAATAGCTACTTGTGATAGGACCAAGGAAGCCCACGATGGTAACAAGAGGGTTAAAGAGAATCTGTGGATCCAACTGGCTGTGTCTTGCTACCCCTGGAGCTGCAGCAAATAACAGGCATGGAAGGGGAATTGAAATGAGAAGACAGACCAATTCAGGGCTGCCCTGGAAGGAGAACAGAGGTCTACTTATTTTGAAGGGAGTGATGCCTGCTTGCAGCCCAGACACTAGGGTCTGTCTACACGACAGACTTGTATCGGTGTAGCTACATCAGTCACAAGGGGTATGAAAAAATCCACCGTTGACCTAGCTACTGCCTCTCCTAGAGGTGGATTGGTTGACGAGATGGGAGAGCTCTGTCCCGTAGGCCGATAGCATCTTCATTAAAGCACTACTGTAGCACAGCTTCACTGGTGCACCATTTGAAGAGTCGATGTGCCCTGGGTTGGCTCCCCAGCTGGACAAACCACCTCTGAAAAAGAACAATCAGGCCCTGGAGGATCAACTATAGTGTGGAGAGTTTCAAAGGCAAGCCCTGAATAGGACAGGGGCCTAGTGAGTCATTCCTTGGTTCCTGATTTCTCTTGGGCCTTAACACTCCAGAAAAGGGTAGGGCTGAAGGGTGGCATGGCTGGAGGGTAATGAACTGATGCCTCACAGAGGGTGCGTCTACACTTAGAAATTAAGTCGATTTAAGGAAGCTTAAATCGACTTAATTTACTCCACATCTACACTGGGCTTTCCTTAATTTGACTTAAGCTGCTCCTTAAGTCGAATTAAGGAAAAGTTAGTTCAAATTAATAACACCTCGTTTTAATTCCAACTAGCGCTGAAGTCGACTTTTTTAAGTTGACTTAAGCCAGTGGAGATGCGGAATAGTGCCTAGGTGGACTTTTTAAGTTGACTTAAAACGTTAAGTTGACTTAATAAGGTTGAAAAGGGGCCACGTCTACACTTGAAAAGTTGTCCACTTCTCTTAAGTCAACTTAATAAGGTTGACTTTAAGTTCACTCAAAGTCGACCTTATTAAGTTGACTTTATAAAGTCGACTTAACTTTTCAAGTGTAGACATAGCCAGAGACCCTGACACACCAGCAGAGACCTGGGGGTAGGTGAGTCATGCCCTGGTGCCGCTGCAGAGACAAGCCCGGCCATAGGGCCCAGCTCTCACTGAGTTAGATTAAAGGGGAGCATGTTCCAGAGCAACAGCATGATAGGTTGTCTCACATGCTCCTGGGAAAGCTGGTTCCCTGGGGCAGACAGCACATGCCTCATCCAGGAGACTGGTTTCTGAAGATGGAAATCCAGCAGGTGGGAAGCTCTGCAGTGAGAGATGGGTGCCCAGTTCTCTGAAGCACCTTTGGAAACCATGGAACGGGCCGATTGTAAAGCGCAGTGCCCGGAAAGAGGACAAGGGAGAGTGGGGAGACTGATGCATCCTGTGAAAACAGACCTGATAGATCTTAGGTGGCTTGAGAGACTTTCGGATCCTGAGAGAGGCCTCCATTGCCCTCCTGAGCCAGCGGGATGGCAAAGGATGGAAGCAGCGGATTCCGAGCACGTTATACCATCAGAATCTTTTGTATTCTATCTGGTTCTGCGCCATGCTGTTTAGCGTGGCCCCTTGGCGCCTCCCAGCAGTGTATTCAGCAAACGTGAGTATCATTCATCACATGGTCCCATGTGCACTTGCATTAAAAATAAGGTGCTCGCAATCAGAGGCGGCCTTTGGATATTGGGGGCCCTAAGCGAAGACCCATTGGGGGGGCCTATACACCTTCAGGGGCCCCCTATAGGCCCATGGGCTGCCCCCTCTGTGGCTCAGGCTCCCTGCCACATACACCTTACCACCCTTGCAACACCAATACCACACTCTGCGGCCCCAGCCCTCCAACCCTGGCTCCCTGCTGCCAGATCCCTGCGCCACCTGCCCTGGCCCCAGAAGTTAGGGGCCAGTTCCTTCTCCTGCTGCAGGCCGAGGCAGATACGACTTTGGGGTAGGCAAAGCAAGCGATGGTCATCTTACTGAGCAGGGCCCAAGGTGTGCGCCTGCTTCCCTACCCCGAAAGCCACCTCTGCTCTCAATGTTCATAATGATTCATCAGGACGTGTGAGCAGAATCACTGGGGGAACGTTGCAGAGCTAGGGCAGGGCTGTGAAACCTTTAAGCTGATGGGCAGTTACTCCCTCGAGTAATCCCAGTTTGGGTGAGTACTGGCTCGGCAGAGCGAGTACAGATCTCACAGGCTGATGGAGAGAGAAGGAAAGGCACGGGGAAAATAAGAAAAGAGACTTGACAGCTTCTTTCAAAGTCCAGCATTCCCGCAATCAATGGGCTTTATTATTAAATCCCAAATATCATCATTTTAAAACTGAAAAAAAAAGGAGGTGGATATCTGCTGACGCCTGCTTTCAAATTCAGTATTGACGACAAAGAAAAGAATCCAGCACCCGGAGTCCCCCCCCCCCTTTTTTTTTTGATTAATAAAAATGCGGTGGAAATTTCATATGTTGACTCCGATCCTAAACATTTCCCAGTAACATCTGGCAGAGGCTGCAGCTCCTTCCAGCCCGTTTATGTTCACAATGAGAACATTTTTTCCAGCCCTGTCAACAATTATTGCTCCCCTATGGAGGGGCGGGTCAGAGGTCATGCGTTGCTGAAGTTGTAAAAACCTCGGCTTTGAAGTGTCTCCCTGGCCCTCGCTTTTCCAAACTTTGCCTGCGCAGAAAAACATAACAAGAACTGAGGAGGGAGGAACAAGGGGTGGGATGAGGGGGCTGCCACTTTGATGGGGACGTGGCACAGTTTCCCCCCAGGCTGCAGGTTAGGGTAAAACCCATCCAGACACGTACCGGGACACGGCTACTTGGTGCTTTGCCGGCGTCCATTGCCTGGAGGGAAATTGGGAAAGATGCAGCGGGTGTGAATCACTGGTTTTGCGTCAGGAATCAAGGTTTCTTTTTTCTCTCCCCCTTTATTGTCAGGATCTGTTTGTGCGAAGGCAGTGTTTTGTGGGCTCCGCTCAAACTCTCATTACTTCCCATTGGAAAAGTCAGGTGGAAAAACAGAACAACACACCAGCCCAGCCAGAAAAATCTTTCGTGATGAAGAGAAAGCTTCGTGGGAATCCAAAGGGAAAACGCTTCGCTGTCCTTACTAGCTTCTCGAGGCAGCCGTGAACACGTGAAATAGGTGTGCTTTCTTGATCAGCCCATCCTTGTCCTTCTCTTGTGTAATAAGATAAATTCACTCTGCTATTTCCAGCCAAGATCTTAAAGAGCTTTCATTTTCATGAGAAGCCAGACTGTTGTGCAGACATACCCTCCTGTGCCTCAATTCCTCACCTCATGGGGTATTGTAGGCTAACTATTAAGCAGTGCAAGATGGGGCCATATTGGCACCTAGCAATAGCCGCCAATAGGCTATCCCCATTTTACAGATGAGAAAACTGAGGTGATTACCTGAGAGGCCATTGGCAGAACCAGGGATAGAATCGACTTCACTTGGGATGATTTAGTTGGACATGGTCCTGCTCTGAGCAGGCTGTTGGACTAGATGACCTCCTGAGGTCCCCTCCAACCCTAATCCTCTATGATTCTTAATTCTTGGCTTTTGCCTTATATAGGCACCTATTACCTGCTCATCCCCATCAACATTTTTCACATTTGCCTTCTGGTCACCCTACTTCCTCGCAGGCCTGTCAAGGAGCCATGAAAGCTCCCTTTCCTCTACCTGTCTTGTTGCTGTTTCTTTTCCAGGCTTTTTTTTTTTCTTTCTCTCTTCTATGTCTTGTTTCATTCCCAGAGTCTCTGTCTCTGCCAGTCACATGGCCTGATTCCCTCCACCTTGGCTCTCTTCCTACCATGCTGAGTCTTCCCTTCCTATTAGTCCCTTCTACCCATGACATTTTAAAGACTAACAAATGTATTTATCGCAGTTTCTGTAAGTTCCCCATCTTCAAGTGCCTGACGAAGTGGAATTTTCTCCCATGAAAGCTCATGTGATAAATAAATATGTTAGTCTTTAAAAGTGCCCCAGGATTCCTTATTTGTTTTGTTGAATTAGACTAACATGGCTATCCCTTTGGAACTTACCCATTTTTTTTTTTGCCAACCCCTCTTGTCTAGCCCCCCCTCAGATGGTGGCTCCCTCCTGAAAGCAGAATGTTCTGTTTTTCTCAGCCAGGAAAAGTAGCAAACTCAGCCATCTATTACGCCCACTGTGAGTCCCACTAGCTTCCTCTGTGACTTTGGGTAAATCACTTAACTGCTTTGTGCCTCAGTTTCCCCAACTGTAAAGCAGTAAGCCTGACTCACCCAGCTATTGGGACACCGTGGGAGTGATTGCCCCCACAACGCCTTGAGATCGGCTAATGGAAAGGCCTATATATATGTGAAAAACTTTCATTGTTGTGTTTTGTATTTATTGTTCATGAGATCCTTCTGGAGGAAGGAAGACAACATGTCAATTTTCATGAAAATGGGATTTTTAATTAAACAAAAACATCTCCATGAAACATTTCTGTCTACTTCTAGCCTAGAGCTTACTATGATGTCTGTCTTTTGGGAGCTAGTTCCTACTTGTTAGGGACCACAACCCTGTAGAGTTTAATAAAACTTGAATAAAATATTCTAGTGAGAAACAGAAGCCATGTCTATGCATACATGCAACACCTGCATCATGAATGGGGAAGCAGAGAATCAGAAGGGAATTGTCATGTGTGCACCTGATTACATAACACAGGTTTGTGTGCACCTTACTGTGCAACACAGAACACAGATCCGATTCCTTGGTACTGCCCTCGGAAAGAGTAAGGGAAAGTCGCCAAAATCACATTGGCCTTAGGGTAAGAGGAGGCATGAAAATGAATCTGAATCTGGCATTATCCGAAATTGCTCAATCATATCTTTCCCAGGGCTCAGCTGTACACCCTGGGGCACCATAAGCTAGCCGTGAGGAATGTTGACATCTACAAGCTCATGCCCCTGTGGCTGTTCTACTCTACTTTACTCAGCAGCTCAGACAGTCTTGCTTCCTCAACCAACCTCTCTCTCTCTGCGCGACCGACATGTGAGACGTACATGAGCAGACACACCCAATAAACCCTGGCTATTTCCCAGGAATGACTGTGAGACCCATTGCACATTGTAGTCACTTGCAAATGAGCAAGAAGGCAAATGCTGCTATGCAATGATCAAGATATTGCACCATCCACCATACTTTTATCCAGCAATGGTGCCTCGCTTTTAATTATTACTGACAATACGTTGTAGTGGACCGGTCAATATTCTATCACCTATACTATACAAGCCCTCACAATAGCAGCAACTGTTTAATCCCTGTCTAGATGGAGACAGCACCACTCTTTTGGAGACTGAGTACTAGCAAAAGGTGAGTTAGTGAGGTTCCCCAGGACACAGGTGAGGTGCTAGATGTCATGAATAAGTTAGCATTCACTGCCCCAGATAGCTGAGGAAATTATGGTATCATCCTATTCTTAGGATGTGACTATACTGGATCTAAACTGTAGCCTGGTCTAGACTGCCACACAGGGTCGACGGGAGATATGCAATCTACATACCACAAAAGCATATCTCCCATCAACTTTCTTACTCTTCCTTATCGTGGCGTCTTCACTGGGTTACGCTGATGGGAAATGCTCTCCATTCGACACAGCGTTACTCTTTTCTTGGGGGTGGAGTTACTGCATCAAATGGAGAGCACTCCTCCTGAGATCGATTGAGAAGGTCTATCCTGGCCACTCTATCAATCCTGCTGCTTCGATCTGTGGAGAATGACACAGCGATTTCAGTGTAGACAAGCACTGTGAGGTCCACAGCTCTTGGGCTATGTCTACACTTGCACTTTTAAGTCGACTTTAACTAAGTCGACTTAAAGTTGACTTAGTTAAGTCGATTTAGTGTGTCTACACTTAAAATTAAAGTCAACTTAAAGGGGAACTTACAAAGTCGACCTAGAGCGTCCACACTGGATGCTTAGGTCGACTTCTAGGGGCTTAGGGGGACCTAGGTGAGGTCCACAGGGACAGGGGGGTCACCCCTTGCCCAATGCCAGGGGGCTCAGCCTTTGCCCCATTGTACTTGGGTACAATGGGGCAAAGGGGGACAGGGACCCTGGCGGAGCATAGGGGCAGGGTAGGCAGGGATCTGCCCTGCCCTGTGGGGGGGCATGCCAGGCTACCCCTGTGCCCCCCCGGCAGGGAGGGCATTGGTATAGCCCTGGGGTAGCCCTAAGTCGACTTAGGGCTACCCCACACCTACACTGGCCTAAGTCGACTCTAGGGAATCGACTTAAGCCTTAGGTCTACTAGAAAGGAGGTTTAATAAAGTTGACTTAATTTTAGTTAAGTCGACTTTATTTTCCTTAAGTTGACTTAAGCAAGCTGCTTAAGTCGATTTAAGGACAGTGTAGTGTAGACGCAGGGTAAATTAAGTCGACTTAAGCAAGCTTAAGTCATCTTAATTTACCAGTGTAGATGCAGCCTTAGTGCCTTCAGTGGAGGTTGCACATCTTTCAACCTCAGGCTGTTGAACTCATTGCAGGGGGAAGAGTAGGAGTTTAGCCCACTGTCTGCGATTGCTATTTCGGCCCCCCTCTCACATCCCTCAGTGCAGTGAAGTGACTTCCACGCTGCTCCCTGAGAGATGGCTGCATTTCAGGTGGGATGAAGTGATCGCTGTATGTGGGAACGTTCCTGTGCAGACCTCAAATGATGTGCCAGCTCCACAGCAGGTGTCAATCAGAGTAGACCCATTCACCTCAAAGAAGCCAATTCACATCCTCAGAGGAACTGACCTGGCTGTATTACTGGGATTCTCGCGTGCCTCTCCTGTCCTTTCCAGAGGACATTTCCAGCTTCTGTGGGTGACCCTTGCAGCCAGTTTCACCAATAGACACTTTGCCCTCCAGTAGATAGCTCTGAATGTGAGAACAGAGTGAGGTGATGGGGAGGGAAGGGAATTTGCCTTCCCTGGATTCCCCGTCCCAATCAGCTGGTAGATGAATTACAGTCACCATTTGATAAGATCCTGTCATCAGGGTCTGCTCAATTCTGCCTTATCTGCTGTGTAATCTTATCCAGCTTGACTCTTGCGGCAGATGAGGAATTAGAAGCCACAATGAACTCACATTGTCTAGACTAAACAAGCCAGAGCCCTTAGTCAGATGGGCGGCGGATTCTAACCAGGCTGGCAGCTTCCTCTGCAGAACCTGCAACCAATTATTGTTATTTGCGTAGCATCCTGAGTGGAGGCACACGCGCATGCGGTCCCTCATTCCCAGAGCTTAATGCCAAACTTGGATCCAAGCTGTAAATTCAGATCACGGTCTGTATTTATTGAAAGACTGGGGGTTCTCTGACCTGGGACTTATTTGACAGACAGTGCACAGGTAGCAACCGACACACCTTTTCCTGCTTTCTAGATGTTGCACCCAAAGTTTAGTGATATGAGATTCTGGATTATCCCCTCCCGAATGGCTTTGGGGGACACTTAAAAGCTACACTTCACCACTGTAGCACAACCCGGATGTAACTGCACTGATTTCAATGACATGACAGTGGTGTTAAATTGCAATAACACAATGGCGAAGAACCCCCCCCCCTCCATGATCCTACTCCTATGCCAAGGCATCACTATTCCTCTAGTCCCTAACATAAGTGACTCTACTCTGAAAGGTTAAAGCCAGCAGTTCAACCGGTGTAACACCACTGATTTCAGTGGAGCGGTGTTATTTCACACCAGCTGAAGTTCTGGTCTATTGCCTTCATTCAGGCAATGATCGTTTACCCCAGCTGAGTCTCTGGCCCCTGGAATTTGTTCAGCCTTCTGTATGCCTTTTATTTTTAAGACTTTTCTATTTTTTCCTTTAAAAGTCACATTCACTTGTTTGAATAATCCAGGGTTTACTGAGGACTCCGGGGCTGTGTCTACACTTGTAAATTAAGTCGACTTAGACTTGCTTAAGTTGACTTACCGTAATTTACCCTGTGTCTACACTACAGTTTTCTTAAGTCGACTTAAGCAGCTTGCTTGAGTCAACTTAAGGAAAATAAAGTCGACTTAATTAAAATTAAGTCGACTTTATAACACCTCCTTTGAATTCGACCTAAGGCTTAAGTTGACTCCCTAGAGTCGACTTAAGCCAGTGTAGACATGGGGTAGCCCTAAGTCGACTTAGGGCTACCCCAAGACTACACCAATGCCCTCCCTGCGGGGGGGGGGGCGCACAGGGGGAGCCTGGCATGTCCCCCCACAGGGCAGGGCAGAGCCCTGCCCATCCTGCCCCTATGCCCTGCCAGGGCCCCTGACCACCTTTGCTCCATTGTACCTATGTACATTGGGGCAAAGGCTGAGCCCCCTGGCATTGGGCAAAGGGTGCCCCCCTGCCACTGTGGACCTCCCCTAGGTCCCCTTAAGCCCCTAGAAGTCGACCTAGGCGTCCAGTGTGGACACTCTAGGTTGACTTTCTAAGTTCCCCTTTAAGTCGACTTTAATTTTAAGTGTAGACTCACTAAGTCGACTTAACTAAGTTAGTTAAAGTTGACTTAAATTAACAAGTGTAGACATAGCCAGGGACAGGACATGAAAACTTCATGTAATTTTATGTTTTCCACCCAACGTGAGTCTGAGAGCACTGCATAATTAAAGAGAGAGGGCCACATTTTCCCTGGCAAAAATGCCACTGATTTCAACCGGAGTTTTCCTGGAGCCGAACACTAGCAGTGCGTATCACCACCCTTTGCTAATGGCCTGGCCACTGAATGGTAGCCTACTATTGCTGTTAGTGGATGGAGCGACTCCTTTAGCTGAAGGGATTGTGTCCTGGGTGATAGCTTTAAAGATGCTAGGTTCCATCCTTATTGTTGATGTTGATTGTTTGTTACCTACGAAAAGTAAGATTTGGCCAGTAATTACAAAGACTAAATACAATGTAAAGTGGAGTCTTCTGCTGAGTTTTGAAATGGGACAGTGAGACAGGTGTACGTAGGCAGGCTTGACTCAGGGCTCTGATATTTGCAACATCAATCTATTTACATAGCTTCAATTTCCAGAGTTTACAGGCACCTCCCAGAGATCAGTGACTTCTTCTTTGCAGAAAGACAACAGAGTCTTGTGGCACTTTTAAAGACTAACAGATTTTGCCACAAGACTCTGTTGTCTTTCTACAATAGACTAACACGGCTGCTTCTTCTTTGCAGCATCTCAGCTGAGAAGCAGTAGGGGGAAGTGAGGCCCTGGACGATCTGACTTACCCAACGTACAGGAATGTGGAACCTAGAGCCCCTGAATCCCAGGTTAGTACATTAATCATAACACCATCCTGACGTCTCCCACTAGATCAGAGCTGATTTCTTTTGGTACCATGTGATTGTTAGTTTGAGGGCCGGTCCTCAACAAACCCAGGTATCCACAGTTCCTGCATGAGGCTTGGTTGGGGATTTCATAGAATCATAGAATAATAGGGTTGGAAGGGACCTCACGAGGTCATCTAGTCCAACGCCCTGCTAAAAAGCAGGACCACTCCCCCTAAATTACCCCAGCCAGGGTTTTGTCTAACCGAGCCTTAAAAATCTCCAAAGATGGAGATTCTACCACCTCCCTAGATAGCCCATTCCAATGCTTCACCACCCTCCTAGTGAGAAAGTTTTTCCTAATATCCAACCTTGATTTGTGCGTGAGAAGTCATGAGTTGCAAACACAAGGGAAATACCTGGGTTTCTAAAACTAAATCTGGCCTGCAGTGGGTCAGAGAGGAACTATGTAGCACCTGGGCAACTGGGATATTGGAGGTGGTACTTATAGGAGTGATCCCTGACCTCCACAGCAGTGCTGAGTCAAGCACAAAACGGTTGAGTTTGCATGGGTTCATATACGGGAGTGGTCCCTATGTCTACACTACATGGCCTGGCTCTGATTCAGGTGGGAGCCCAAGTCACCTTCTGGCCACACACAAATCAGTCTGACTCTGATCAGCAAGCACTCAGGACATGGGTCTAAGGACCCAGCTGGGAGCTGGGTCAAAGCCCAAGCCCTATTGTCACCTGGTTTCAAGCCATTTCCTTTTGCAGTGTGGACACAGCTCAAGCTGCAGGGCCACGTCAGAAGGTCTGTGAAGTGCCATAGCATGGCACGTTAGCACAGTCGTCAGACTTGGGTCCACACTTGTATATCCAGGTCTACAATGCCGTGAGGATACTCCAGTCCCAGGTTTGCAATGCAGTGTAGACAGATCCTGTGTGGCCTTTACACTCAGAGACACTGAAAAATATCCTTGGCGTAAGTAGCCAATGGAGGGCCGTTCAGCCAGAATCAAACCTTGCTCCCAGTGAAGGCAATAGGAAGTTCACTCTTAGCTTCAACCAGAACAGGATCTGGCCCTGAGGGAATATGCTATAATTCAGGATGGATGCACCTCCATAGAGCAGACACAGGGCAATCCTGTGGCTCATGGAGTAGGGGCTGTGAGATTCAGGGATCTTGCAGGGATGGAGGAGAATAACTGCTATGTGCACCACAGAGTGCAGCCCTGGGCATGATCCATTTGCATAGAGTGGGCCAGGCGTGGACATGGAGGAACTGTGGAAACAGTGGCTGCAGGTTTATTACTCTGCTTCGCTTCATGGGTGGGTTGCTATGCAAAACCATGTATGGTTGGGTCTGATGCTTCCAGACCTTTTTAAATGGGAGATGTGAAGGATTGTACTGCTCCTTTAAAGGAGAGCCAGGGCCACCAGCCATTGTCCCACGTGGCTCGGGAGCTCCTGTGATCTAGGCACCACAAAGGTTCTGCTCCAGCTCTGGCCCTAGGGGGGTGAGGACTGGAGTCACAGAAAGGCAAGATGCTCTTCATTACCACGAGGCGCTGCATACTGGATTCACTCTGGATTAATTACGTCACACATCATGCTTAGATAACTCACCCAGGATCTGATCACATGCAAGAAGCTGGATACAAGAGAGCACCCAGGCTTCTTGCTGCCCCCCACTCTTCTCGCCACTGCATTTAGCGTTTCTGGAGCACCACCAAAAAAACGTGCTTGGAGTTGTCCAGACATGAGATTGTTTGCAATCTAAACAGGTAACACATCGTCCTTAACCTTGTCTCAGGCCACGCCACTGTTCCCTCTCATTGGCCAGAGGAAACCTAAGAATAGAATCCTAGAAGATGAGGGTTGGACCGGACCTCAGGAGTCATCCAGTCCAACCCCTTGCTCAAAGCAGGACTAACCCAACTAAATCACCCCAGCCAGGGCTTTGTCAGGCCAGGCCTTGAAAACATCTAAGGGTGGAAATTCCAACTCCTCCCTCAGTAACCCATTCCAGTGTTTCATCGCCCAGTCCCATCTTATGCAGGTCTTTTTTCTGGTTCATACTAAGTGAGATCTACCCTACTGAGCATACGTTGAATCCAGAGCATTACATAAGACCAGCTTGGTCTTGACTTGCAGCTTCAAAAATCACCCACTTCTGGGGAGTGGCCAGTGTGTACAGCCTGTTTTATGTGAAGAACGACATTTCTCCCCACCCCCACATCACCCCCAGAACCACTGGGGGGCTTAGGGGGATCTCAGAGATGGGAATATCAGTCAGGAATGACCTGGAGTCACTGAATCAGCTAAACAAATGGGGAGATCTGGGGCACTTTTAAAGACTAACAAGTTTATTGATCACATGAGCTTTTGTGGGAGAAAATCCCACCTCGTCAGACACTCAAAGATGGGGAACTCACTGAACTAGACTAACACAGCTACTCCTTTGGAACTGAATCATCTGGGGCAGGTTTTAGTGCACTGCCATCTCCCTAAGTCAGAGACACGACATAGCCACGGCTCATGCAGAGGGCTGGACACAAGAATGCTCTCGTTTCTGCAGCTGTTTCTTGCGCTCTGGGGGAGATGGTGTGAAGAGAGTGTTCCCAAGCCTGTCTGAAAGTGTCATGGGGCACAGAGGGTACAGCGGGATGCTGGCCAGAGCTGTCAGCCTTTAAAACCCTCCTTTAATTCAAGAGAAAAGAATTGGTTTGTTGGCCAATACCGGGTTCCGCTCCTTGTCCCAGCATTTGCCCAGGACTCTGGGCTCTCACTCTCCTATTTGGTTCTGCTGGTCTTTGAGGGAATGTCCACACAGCGCAACACTGAGTCTCAGAGCCTGGGGCAACTGACTCGGGGCAGTGGGGCTCTTAACTGAAGTGGAGACAATTGGGTTTCAGTGGACTTTGCCACCCTTGCCCCTCACGGGACCTAAGAGCCCATAGATGAACCCAACATCTACGCTGCAGCTTTGAGCCCAATGAACCCTAGTCAGCTAATCCAGGATGGGTCTTTTAGCCCAGTATAGATGAACCTGTGTCTTTTTATGTGGAGGATATGCAGGAGTGTGTTGCCGGCCAGGATGCAAGGAGGTTTTCTGCTCTGCCCAGGGGAGATGCAGAAAGAGGACCCCTTTAGTTTGGGGGCTGGCTCCTTTAATCCAAATTCCTGTGGTGGCTTGTTGCTTGTAGGGCCACCTTGTGGATCCTGGTTGGTGGCCAGCTGTGAAGGAAAAATTAGGGACAGCCCTAACTTTGGCAGGGTCAAAACCCACAATGTCTCTGTGCTTCAGTCACCCGGATTCCTCTTAGTCCTGGCGCTCCTAAGCCTCTTTCTGCATCTCCTGTGGCAGGGAGATGGTACTCAGTTCCTGGGGCCTGGTTCGTTAGTGATCCTTCCTTCAGGTAGGGAGGCAGCTACTGCCTGCCTCTTTGCCAGCTGGCCCTGATCCGAGCCAGACTCCTTTCTTTTCTCTCCTTTTCAAGCCCAGCATGGGGACGAGGCTAGCTGCGCCCACAGGCTCTCTTCAAGCCCTTCTGTGTTTGTGGGTGGTTTCTCTGCTTCACCATCTTCAAGATGGAGGACTGTTAGAAAGGGTCCAGCACCAGTTAATAGCTATGTCAGTGCTGGTGAGTCTTTGTGGACAGACTCCACCCCACGCCAGTAACTGGTGACCTTTAGACCATACCCATCTGGATTTAACTCCAGAACATAGCAGCAATAGGCTGTACGTACCAATGGATTTCCCTTTCAGAAATTCAGAGATTTCAAAGCTAGAAGAGACCCTGAGGTGAGGCTCAGCTAGTGTGATCTGTTTCAGAACACAAGCCCTTGCATTGGACGTGTTGGATCACACACTTGTGTTTGCCTCTCAAGGCCTCCCACCCCCCTGATGCTGATGCAATCCCAGGGTGCATCTACACTTACAAATTAAGTCGATTTAAGGAGGCTTAATTCAACTTAATTTACTCCACATCTGTACTGGGCTTTCCTTAAGTGGACTTAAGCTGCTCCTTAAGTTGAATTAAGGAAAAGTTAGTTCAAATTAATAACACCTCATTTTAATTCGAACTAGCGCTTAAGTTGACTTTATTAAGTCGACTTAAGCCAGTGCAGAAGGGGATTAGTGCCTTGGTGTAGCTTATTAAGTGGACTTAAAATGCTAAGTCGACTTAATAAGGTTGAAAAGGGGCCACGTCCACACTTGAAAAGTTAAGTCGACTTTTGTTAAGTCAACTTAATAAGGTCCACTTTAAGTTGACTTAAAGTCGACCTTATTAAGCCGACTTCATAAAGTTGACCTATCTTTTCAAGTTCCAAAGGGGTAGCCGTGTTAGTCTATTGTAGAAAGACAACAGAATCCTGTGGCACTTTTAAAGACTAACAGATTTATTTATCGCATGAGCTTTCGTGGGAGAAAATCTCACTTCGTCAGACGCTTTGAAGATGGGAAAGTTACAGAATGGGAGGAAGTTAAATGCAGGGGAGTGTATGACATAGGATCAGTTCAGGCTGTAACAGCAAATCAAAATAGGTGTTAGGATTCAAACACTGGGGAACAGCACATAGAGGAGGGTGAGGTCAAATCACTTGTTGTAATGAGAGTCTTCACATGTTTGGGAAATCCTGTTGGTTATGTGTCTAGACAATGGACAGCCAGGGTCCTAGCAATAAGCATTCCATTGAGTTGGCTGCTTCTTTCTGATCTCTCTCATAAACATTTCCCCAAGTCCAAGAACTTCTTCTCTGAACAGATGAGTCAAAAGGTTCTAAATATCTCTCATATAATTGGCTTGTTTGTTTTGAAAGTTCACATCGAAATAGTGGCCAACATCCCACAGAGATGTACTTTGGACAGCATTCTACACCAGGGTGACAGATTTCTCCACAGAGCTTATTTGTTACAGATGGAGTTCTCTTGTTCAGAGACAAAGCCCCCCCAGGCTTTCTGAAATTGAATATCAGCAGGTGCTTTGTTCTCTTCGGATATGTCTACACTAGCAATTTAGGTCCACTTAAGGAGAATTAATTACTCCCTGTCTACACCAGTCTTTCATTAAGTCGACTTAAGAAATTCCTTAAATTGACTTAATGAATGCTTAAGTCGACTTAATAAGAACCACCCATTAGGATTAGGTCGACTTAAGCCGACTCCTTAAGTCGACGTAAGGACGGTGTGGACATGGAATAACCCTTAAATTGACTTTATTAAGTCGACTTATGGGTGGTTAGGTTGACTTAACAAAGTGGATTAAGTCAACTTAAAGTTAAATCGACTTAGTCCACTTTGTTAAGTCAACTTAATAAGGTTGACTTTAAGTCGACTTAGAGTCGACCTTATTAAGTTGACTTAACAAAGTCGACCTAACTTTTTCTACTGTAGACATAGCCATGGATTGTTCCTCAGCCTCTGCTCTCATTTGCATTGGTCTGTGCTACAGTCTTGGGGTGGCTGCCATGATCTCCCTTCTGAAGTTGCCTGCATTTTCAGAGGGGACCCAACCTACTATTGTACTCCTTGGTTCACCATGCACTTTGGAAGGTCCTTAGAATCATAAAGCGAGGTCAGGTTGTTTGTTGCTGCTTACTTCACCCCTACTCCCCCATTGTTCTCATTGGTAGGGTACCCCACATGGTGGTTCAACTAAAGTTGCTTATGATAAGGGGTGATCTAAATTAATGTCTGTTAGCCCTGCAAACTGTCCACCTAGTGGTTTGTAAACAGACACAGCAACTGTTATTTGGCGAAGTTCAGCCATCGTAAGTTCCATTGTACCAGGTTGTTTCACAAAAACATTTTTCACCAATCTTTTGTGACGTACAGAGATTGTACGGCCATAAATGCTGCTTTCAAAGTTCAGAGCAGGATGCCTACCAGGAATGCTTGGTTCTTGCCTCTTTGTGTGTCTCTTGCAAACATATGTTGTCTGCTTTCACGCCAGATACGCTGTCAGCCTTCTCTGTAGAAAATCTCTGCCACGTTGGAACAGAGTGCCATCTTTGGCTGAGGTCCTAAAAACAGACATTTATGTTGATGTCTATGTCTTCTAGTGTTATCTACATGCTTGTTTTCAGCTTTGGTCTCTTACATCTTTAATTGCAGTTGGAGAGTAACAAGAGTCATAATGTGAACATATCTGACTCATGGCAGATACTTGGTTTAGAGAATAAATTGTTTGTTCAAGGTCAGAAGCAGAATCCAGGAATAAAACCCAGGTCTCCTGACTCACAACCCTTATTCTAACACTAGAGATCACTGGCTCTTATCTGTACTGGGGGTATTATCCAGTGTTTTTCAACCGGTGTGCTGTGGCAATGATGCACTAGTATGCCATGACAACTGTCCAAGACTACCATGAAATTTTGTACAAAGGTAATGAAAAACAATGTAAAACAAACATTGTTTCATCTTAACCAATATCCTATCCAACCAAAATTACAATTCATAAAACTCATGAAAATTAAATCATTAAATTAAAAGCGAGATATTGGTCTTTTAATTCTAAAACGCAGGTGGTCAAAGGGCAAAATTGAGATATCTATTTTTTTCGGGGGGTTTTGAAACACTAATGCATTTGATCTTTCCTTAGCTTGTTGTATGCACTATGTTGCAGACCTCTCTAGTAAGACTGTAACCATAGTAAACGGAAGTAAATGTGACATTTATAAGCAATTAATTCAGCTGAAGAAAGTGGGTGTGCCGTGGAATTGTTTGTCTCATTGAAGTGTGCCACGTTACTGGAAAGGTTGGGAGTCACTGGTGTAATATGTCAATTCTGGAGATTGATAGTATCTTCATTCCAACAGTAAGCATAGTGGCAGCGAAGGGAAGAGTGATCATGTGTTTAAGGGCTGAAATAGGCCTCAGGAGATACAAGTTCATTTCTTGGCTCTGCTACTTGTTTCCTGTGAGACCTTCAGCAAGTCACTGAATCTCTCTGTGCCACAGTTTCCTGTCTATAAAATATGGATCTGAATATTATTTTCTTTCACCCTGTTGCCCAGCTTCTCTATTTACATTGTACATATTTTGGGGCAGGGAGTGCTTCTTCCAATGTGTTTGTGCAATGATGAACATAAGAGTAATAATGTCCGGCTCTTCTATAATACTGTTCATCAGTAGATCTCAAAGGCTATGTCTACACTTGCAAGTTAGTTCGAATTAAGGAAGCTTAATTCGAACTAACTTAAGCCTTGACCACACTAGGCTTTCATTAGTTCGAATTAAGGGCTTCCTTAATTCAAACTAATCGATTTGATTGCTTAGTTCGAATTAATGGTTAATTCGATTCGTTAAGTCGAATTAATCCAATGTGGCCGTGTTAGTTTGAACTAAATTCTAGCAGTGCCATGATAGTTCGAATTAAATTAATTCAAACTAGCTTTTGTAAGTGTAGACATAGCCAGAGTGTTTTACAAAGGAGGGCAACTCATTATCCACATGGTACACATGGGGAAACTGACTCACAGAAAGCGGACGCGACATGCTCAATGTTAGCCAGCCAATTAGAAGCAGAGCTGGGAATAGAATCAAAGTCTCAACTGTGAACCTTGCTATCCTTAAACAATAATACAATAATACCAATTGTAAACACTACTCTTTACTACAGTAATACTCCATGGTCTTAGACAGTGGTGATTGCATTTTTTTTTACAAAGAACTTTTTAAAATAAAAAAATAACTTTTTTTAACACTTTTCACCCCCCCCCCAACACCATTATCTAACTTTTTGTTTTTGCCAACCAATTAATTGTTGCTTAAATCAAAATTGTGGTCATCGTAATTTTATTGAAGACATCATTGAAAACAGTATCAGAATGTTTATAAAGTATGTTCTTTTATCAAAATCCTGGTGCTGATAAATGAGAAATTTCAAAAACCACTTTCATGGTGATTTTGAGAAAAAAAGATTTGACACAATAATTTTACAAAATTTCCCCCCCAAACAAAAAAAAAATTCCCTCTTCTCCCCAGCTTCAAGGCGAAAACTTCTATGTTTCTCACTAAACTAGGTTTTCCTTCTTCAACCAGTTCTTGTTCGGGACGATCGTGATAGAATCCTGTAGTATTTTTTGTTGTTGTTGTTAACTGCATCATAAAGTGAGAACACCGTGTCATGGAAACTGCCATAAAAAAACTCAACTGAAATTCACATGTCATAATTTTAGAAGTGCAAAGCTGTCTCAAATAGTAGTGAATAATTTTTATGCATCTGGTCCAAGCAGGTGGTAAGTAATATATCTTTTGGGATATGCCTGCGCTCAGCTATCATCGCATAACACATTAGTTGCCTTAAATCATGTATAATTTGGCAGAAGCTATTGATATGTGTCAGCAAGCAATTTATTCTGCTTCAGCATTGTCTGATAAGGAAAGATTTTGCCCTAGCGAAGGAATTTCAGCTCTCGAGAGCCTGAAGGTTATCAACATTTCAAATCTTAGGTCAATGTGTCTGGAAAACATAGTAGACAAGCTATTTTTCCTGACAGTGTTCTTTTTAAGCATGTTTCCCTTGTGTGGGAGATTGTACAGGACAGTGGAAATTTCTCCAGGTTTCTAGCTTGATCCATTTGGAAATGGTTAACATGAAACAGACTTAGTGCAACCCGCACAGGCTGTGGATTGCTAATGGCAGTTTAAGGCTGTCACTAAAGTATGTGATCTGCGTGGGCAATGTTGCAATCCTAAATCGCAATATTGATAGAGTGCCTTTCAGTCCAAAGGATCCAGAGCTTAACCATTTCAGGCCCACAATACCATTAAAAGGCAGCCGGTTCTGGATGGGGGTGAGGGTGCAGACAGCATTGAACAACAACTGGGGAAAGGGTGAGCTTGTCCACGCACCCCAGGGCATCCGTGGGTCCTTTTGCATATCTCCGCAGACCTTGCCTATGGAAAATCTTCACACTGTAAGCTGCACAGAACTCAATTTATTTTGTCGGGGTTTGGGGGGAGATGAAGAGCGAAATGGATCCTATGGGGACTTGAGTGTGTTGTTCTAGGAAGTGCAACCCTGTGGCTTAGTCCAGTAAATCACCCCCATGAAACTTTTAGCCACCTGGCCAACTGCTTGCACAACCCCTTTTTATTATTAGCATTACATCCCATTGGAATGCAAAAGTGTAAAGGGAAGACAAAAGGAAGAGAAAGCGCAACATCTTGCCCTCTGATCACACTCTCCTTTCACTTATTTTTCCCATTCTTAATAGCCATCACTTTCTAGCCATGACAAGTATCGTGTACTTAGCTCTGACTCTATTTTAGGTGTATTGCCCCCTTAAAGTCACGAATCAGTGGGCAGGTGTATTGTGGAGTTGGCCTGTGTGGTGGTGGAGCGAGGAGGAGAAGGATTCAGCAGGTAAAATATGTGTCACATATGCCTGTAATAGCTCACTAGTGATGACCGACTGCTAGAGGCTAACAGCATAACTTCTTTAGCTCAAGTGCTGGGGGATCCATACTGTAGGAATCAAGCTCCTACACTGAAATCCCGCTGACAACCTGTTACATATGGGCAGTCCACCAAAGCAGAGTCAAATTAAGGCAATCTGAGGAGCATTCTGCGTAGGACCCTTCCTTGGAGTATCAATAACTTTCCTAGTTAAGATGAATGGAGGGATCCACGTTTCTTGGTGTTGTTGGGTCAGGCGCTCTGCAGACTCAGCATTTTCGAGCTTTTCTTTGCATCAACGAGGACAAGAAACATTTTTTTTAAATGAGGGCTGAGATTCCAACCACTATGTAATTCCAGGAGCTGGGGCCACAGCCAAAGATTTATAGTTCCTGGGCCCTTAACAGGAAACATTCTGCCATCCTAGCTGAAGCACCCCCCCACTTGGTAATTCTTTTGGTACAGTCTGCGAAGAGGGAAATGACAAAATGCTCCAGGATTCCTAAAATGTCAAGTTAAAACACACGCAACAAACCTAAATATAAAACAGATGCACAAGTGCACCGTGGGCAGTATAAATTAGCAACTGGGAGCTGTCATCACATCCCTTGCTGTCGTTTTTTATTGCCCAGCTCTCATTGGCACATACCAGTGGCCTATGGGCATTTCCTTTTGGTGTGGGTGACACCCAACTTTATAACAAGACATGGGGGGAAAACGCCTACTGTGTCTGAACCTGAACGTTAATATAGAAAGACATTCATGGATATGGAGCCTCCTCGGCTGGTGTCCTCAGTGTGCTCAACTGACTTCAGGGTAATGACACTAATTTTTAACCAGCTGAGGATTTGGCCCATTAAGGGTAGAAATAATAGGGCTATTAAAAATCCTCTCTATAATGTCCTATTATACTAATATTGATCCCGCCTTCTCCATAAGATGAAGTGCAGATTGGACTGCCCCACTGTGCTGTTACTATGTCTACACTTGTAAAGTTAAATAGACTCTGTTAAGTCGACTTAACAAGGTCGAGTTGACCTTGTTAAGTTGATTTAACAGAGTAGCCACACTTTAAGTCGACTTTACAATAAACATAGCTGTCCACACCGACTTTAAGTCAACTTAATAAGGTTAATTTAGCATTATTCCCCGTCCACATTGGCTTTAAGTCAACTTAAGAAGTAGACTTAAGGCTTAAGTCGACCTTCAGAGGTGGTGTTATTAAGTCGACTTAACTTTTCCTTAAGTCGACTTAAGGAAAGCCCAGTTTGGATGTAGCTCTGTGTAGGTAGACTTAAGCATCCTTAAGTCAACCTAAGTTGCCAGTGTAGATGCACCCCTCGAGGTATACCCATCCTTGTAACTTTACTCTTATCCCTTTTCATTTTTCCCCATTCTCCTCTTTCTTCTCCCATGACACAGGAGCCACTGTTTTCTCACTGATCAAAGAGAAACCTTACAAGTGTCGTGTGAAGTTGAGTGACTGTCCAGACTGCAGGTGTGTTTGGGATAAGGACTTTTCTTCATTAGTAACCACCAGTTGGTAACAATATTCAGAACTAGTGACCCAGGCCATTACCAGACCCTAACTCAAGGTATTTTTCTATAGATGGTGGCACTGTTGACTCTGTTAAATTGATTCTGAAGGATTGATTAAGCAGCAGTGGAGAGTCACTCAATTGATCCAAAAAGCAACACCATTAATTTACCTCCGCAAAAAGAGTAATTCTGCATCTAAAGGAGGTAGAAGTTAGGAAGTCAATAAGAGATATGGAAGCTAACCTATGGAGCTTGCATATCTCCCATCAACTGCCGCCAAATGCTGCCAGCGTTGTAGACCAGGCCTCAGGAGTGACAGACTCACTATTCACAACCCTTGTCCCCTGAAACATCCAGTCCTTCCCAGCTGGATTACCACTGATTCATATGTTTTGTGCAGTGTTGTTCCAGAATAAAAATATTACCTCACCCACCTTGGTTATGCTTCTTTTAACTCTTCAATTAGCTTTCCCACAATAATAGCAACTTCCCCCCAAAAGTAACTGAGGCCTGATTTATAATTAAAATTTAGGTCCACATAGCTACATCAGTCAGGGGTATAAAATCCATACCTCCTGAGGACCAATGTTATGCCAAATTAGCCTTTGGTGTAGACAGAGATATGTTAATGAACCAATGTTTCTGTCACCCTTACTACAGTAGTGTTCCTACACTGATGATTTTCCTTCCTTTTGTGTAGACAGCATCTATACTATGGGGTTACGTCACCATAGATCTGCAGATGCAGTTACGCCAGTATGGACTCTGTAGTGGAGACATACCCTAAGTCAACAGACTTTGCCTGAAGAAAAAAATCTAGGTGTTCATGGAAAGGGCACAGAGAATCAAAAATCAACTTTAGACTATTAGTTGGCTTTGTGCAGTAGTGACGAGGCATAGATTTTTTTAAAATAATGTTTTAATTCAAAAACAAATCATGCTTCTGTTATTAGGCAACTTCGGAAAAGACTCACATATTCTTGACGTGTCTTCAGCTGAGTCACTCTTTAGAATGGATTTCAACCCCGATTGCATCGAGACTCCAGGTCCGTTTGCCTGGCCTCCTTTCTCAACAGGGTTAATTGTGACGGGGTCACCAATCGGTGAAGAGCTGGAATGAAATCGCTAACTCATTTCTGCACAACCAGAACATAGTAATTCTGTTTATTCCTTACTGTCCTAGGCGGGATTTAAATTGGTCATCTGTAGGTGAAAGACCTCCATTTCATTACCAATACCTTGAACTATTTCATCTCCCTAAAGTAAAAGAGGTGGAGTGAGCCACAGAGGCCTGCCCGGATCCCAAAACCTAGGTCTCATCTTGACAGCTGCTCTAGCCACTTCATCTGGCTCACTAGCAGAATGGTTTTGCTCCACGCCCTAACAAGCTTGGACAAGCGGGTCAGCAATTGTACTTCTGGACCTGTCCATCTGCTACGTGCCATTGGGTTGTGGTTCTATGATACCTTCCATTTTGGCTGACACAGCAGCTCTAATACTCCAGACACTACAGGTGAGACAGGATTCAGGGGCCTAAATACATCTGTGAACCCATCCCACCCATTCCGGGACCACTTTGTGGGTACAACTAACCTTGCCCTACTTGGTTCTTAGTCTCCTCACTTAAAGACCTTGTTGGGAGCATTGGTCAGGCCAGACATTCATCTACTGCTACATTTTAGGTCTCCCTTATACTCTGCTAGGAAGTTTCCTTTATCCAGCCCCTCATCTGGGAGACCACTGGATCCATTTTTTGGCAACTCTTTATGATTCAGTAACTGAAAACTGCGGTGGGGGAGTGAGTTTTGGCAAATACTGCTCACTTTTCAGAGCTTTTCCATGAAAACTTGGGCAAGCTGCTTCTCCTCGTTAACCTGTGTTTCTCCTCCAGTGTTTTGCTTGTCTGGCCTGTTTAGCGTGTATGCTCTTGAGGGCTGGGCCTGTGTCCTGGTACATATTTATACAGCCCTTAGTGCCATGGGATGCTGATCTCTGTTGGAGTTTATAGATGCTTCTCCAATACAGATATAATAATTTGTGCTACAGTAGTGGATTACCTCAGTGTGGGGAAATCCCTGTATTTTATAAAACCATCATAACTGGCTCTACCTTGCCTTGACTTCTGCTCCCAGAGGGGCCTCTGGGACATGCTGGAGAATGAGGAGCAAAAGGAGGCGTGGCTGGAACAACAGTGGTTTAACCAACTCCCAGTCAGCCCCAGGGTTGGGTGTGGGGGATTAAAAGGTGGCTGTGAGCCATTTTTACTCCCCTACCTTAGCTATACTGAGCCGCCCAGATGCACCTAAGGTTTCTGGCCATAGGCACCATGCTTCCAGCAAGAAGACAGCTTGGGAGTGGTCCCTAAGCTTCTATGTTTTAGGCTACTCCCAGAATTCTTGGCCTCCTTCCTCCCTACAAATGGACCCAATATGTTGTCTGTGAGGACTGGGTTGTTTCAGTGCGATCAGAAAGCAGTGATCACCAGCGAGGGAGAAATCAAGGGGCTGCATTACTCAGAAATGTCTGCCACATAATATCTGTTGGCTGGGTGGTTGTAACCGTGTTGGCCCTGGGACACCACTCCTATTGCGATGGATATCCTTTGAAAAGCAATTTGCCATCGCATTTGTGCTACTCATCTCCCTAGACCCTCTCTCTCTCTCATTACTCAAGTGTCTCTGCTGTTCTTCTCCTAATGCTGAGCTCTCTTCATGTTGTATCTTCTAAAGATGGGCCTGAACAAAGGATCCCAACAATTTAGGGGAGATTAGATGTGGAGCCAGACATTGCAACTAGCTTCTAAAAGGATGGATCTGACTTGGGGGTGGTGCGGGTTGATACTGGACTCGCTCAGGTCTGAAATCTGAAACCCATGTCTAGTATTTTCGATCTGTCCTCATTGGACACCATTGAGTGTGTCATACATGCACAAGTGTGTTTCAGTGACTAAGGCACTGGACTGGGCGTGAAGGCCCCTGGCTCCTGGATCTTGGGCCCAGTTCTGATCTGCAGCATGACTTGGCTATTCTGTTTCTGAGTTTTCCTTTGTGTAGATTAAAGCAATGGCATTTACCATCCTTCAGAAGGGAATCTGAAGCCTACAGTGTAGACGAAAAGTGGTGTATGATAACATTATTATTATAAAAAAGATTTAGGTGCACAAAACAGATGTCTAAGATGAATCTTTAAGAGTCTATTTTACCTATATAAAGTATGATATGGGCCCATCACCATACTTTCTTTAATGTGTTTATCCTCCCAATATCCTGTGAGGAAGGATATCTCTATTATCAGGGCTGTCCTGGGGGGGGGGGGGGGGAGGGGAGGGCCCAGGGCCAATTGGCTTGGCAGAGCCCCTGCCCTCCCTTGCTGAGGAGGAGGGAGGACAGGCAGCCCCATCAGCCTGGATCCATCCTTCCAACCCTTCCGTTGCTACTGAAGGCAGTGGGGAGCAGCGCAGCAGTGTGTGTGGGGGGGCAGTCACCCCGTTTCTCCCCCCCTCCCCCAAGGATGGCTCTGGCTATTAACCTCAATTTACAGGTAGGGGAACAAGGCACCGAAAGATTGTGTCACGGTCTACACTTGGGCAAAATTCAGCAAGAATCAACGGGAGATAAGCAAGCTATACAGAGAGTAGCTTGCATATCTACCGTCGACTTCCTAAATTCTAATTAGCACGGCATTCCTACTATGTTGCACCAATGAGAAAAGCCCTCCTGTTGACACAGAGTTAATCTTTTTTGGGGGGGTGGAGTTGTTGAGTCGACTTCCAGATCGATTGATCAGGTCTCCACTGCCACTCAATCGATCCAGAAAAAATCGATCCAGTGGCACCAACCCTGCTACCGTGAGTGAAGACATACACTGAGACCACCCTCAATTGATTCAGGAAGACCATGGCAGAACAGGGAATTGATGTACGGTTTCCCAGCTCTTAAGTTAGTTGTCTAACCCAGTGGTTCCCAATCTTTTGGGCTCAAGGGCCACGAATACCATTTTTACAACCCAGTCTATCAACTCATAAAAAAATGTATTGATTTATTTGTATAGTGTACTGTACACAATTGAAAACCAATGATTTCTACATATTTAAAGTAAATATTTATTTAATGCAAAGCAAATTTAAAACTTAAAAAAGAATCTGTCAGACTTTTTAAAAAAAGTTTGTTTGTTTTTTAAATTTTAAATTAAAATAAATAAAACTGTTAAAAACAGTTCATTTCATTTCAGTGAGCATTACAACAGAAGCTGGGAGGGGTGGGAGCAGGAGGCAGGTGCCTGTGGGAGTCTGGGAGGGTTGGGACCCAGCACCAGGCGGGAGGCTGGCAAACACAGCCTGAATCTTGCCAATGCACCAGGACCTGGTGGGAGACCCACAGCTTCAGCCCAGCTTCCTGCCAGTGAGAGTGAAGCACGGGTCATTTTAAAAAGCCCTGCAAGGCACTTTTGGCCCACGGGCCAGTGGTTGGGAATCGCTGATCTAACCTGTGGGTCATTCTGTCTTTATGGCCATAAGGCAGCAAATTGGAACCTTCATTGAAGCAGATTTGAATTTCCCCTCAGAAGGAATTTTGTAATGCATTTAAGACCCAAACCAGCAGTTTTTGCTTCTTCATCAAGGCTGCGTCTACACTTGTAAATTAAGTTGACTTAAGCTTCCTTAAGTCGACTTAATTTACCCTGCATCTACACTACAGTTTCCTTAAGTCGACTTAAGCAAGTTGCTTAAGTCAACTTAAGGAAAATAAAGTTGACAATGAAAATTAAGTCAACTTTATTAAACCTAGATTTAGTTCGATTTAAGGCTTAAATTGACTTCCTAGAGTCGATTTAAACCAGTGTAGACGTGAGGTAGCCCTAAGTTGACTTAAGGCTACCCCAGGACTGCACCACTGCCTTCCCTGCTGGGGGAAGGCACAGGGGGAGTCTGGCATGTCCACCCACAGGGCAGGGCAGAGCTCTGCCCACCCTGCCCCTATGCCCTTCCAGGGTCCCTGTCCCCATTTGCCCCATTGTACCTATATGCAATGGGGCAAAGGCTGAGCCCCCTGGCACTGGGCAAGGGGTGCCCCTGTGGACCTGCCCTAGGTCCCCCTAGCCCCTAGAAGTCAATCTAGGCATCCAGTGTGGATGCTCTAGGTCGACTTTGTAAGTTCCCCCCAAAGTCAACTTAAAAATTAAGTGTAGACTCACTAAGTCGACTTAACTAAGTCGACTTAAAGTCGACTTAGTTAAGTCGACTTAGCTAAAGTCGACCTAAATTTCCAAGTGTAGATATAGCCCAAGAATCTTATTTGCTCAATTTTAGGGAGATTTTTTTCCTTAAAAAAGTCAGCTGCACCACTTCTACCATATTGAGTGTTTAATCAGCAAAGAACTTTGATCTCAATTGGATCTTTAATGTGCTGTGAAGGATTCTACCCTCTGGGGAATCAACAGTGAGTAAATGATACCGTCTAAAGATTTTTCTTCAAATTCCCTTCTGAACAGCACAGGGGGGAAAACCCCACCAGGATTTATGTCACTTCTTCATATCACTAAGTGTTTATCCTTGTGAAGTTTGCCTGCATCAACAGGTGCCATTAAACCAGTTCTTGTACCTCAGTAGAAGTCGGCACAGTCATTATTATTTGTCTCACACCGCCATCAGGACATCGAGACCAAGATCAGAGCATCTTTGTGCTAGGCACTGTACAAATTTTACTAAGAGACAATGTCCATCCTAAAAAAAGTACCGTTGAAATAGACAAAATGCACCGAACCATGTCTAAGGTCACATACCAGGTTGGTGGTAAAGCTGGGAATAAAAGTCAGTCTTGTAGACCAATGGTGTCGCCATCAGACTATGCTGTCTTTTTGGAGGAGCCTTTTATGATGCATTCTCTAATATGAAGTAACCTTTCACTATCACAACTGTGGGGCACCAGAAAACTACTTTATGATAACTACACCAATTAAGAGTTAAATGAAAACACAACAAACCATTAAATGCCTTTGCAGATTAAAAAAATAATAATAATAAAAGCAAAATCATACAGTTTAAAACCCTCCCCTCTATGCATCACCCACAACTCACTGAAAAATCAATTTGCACCTATGTGCAATTTCTACTTCCACCCACTAGATGGGAGCAAACATTAATTTATATCGCCATGCCAGCTGTGCACGGCATAAATAGGGTCTGAATGCCAATGTGTGTGGTCTTGTGGCTTTGACTTACCTTTTAGTAATGTTTAACGAGGGAAATGCAGAACTTAAAGCAAATCAGTTCTTGGACATCATAAACTGTGCAGATTTGGCTCTGAACCAGGGGCTGATTCAGTGTGAAATGGGAAGAAATTGAAAACACAGAGTATCTTTTCCATAGACGTGTAGGGCTGGAAGGGACCTTGAGAGGTCATTCAGTCCAGCTCCCTGCACTGAAACAGGACACAGTAAACCTAGTCTAGTGGTTCCCAATCTTTTTTTCATTTGCAGACCCCTAAAATATTCAAAAGGAGGTGCAGAAGCCTTTGGAAATCTTAGACACAGTTTGTTAACTCCCAGGGGTCCACGGACCACAGTTGAAAACTTCTGACCAAGACCATCCCTGACAAATATTTGTCCAACCTCTCCTTAAAAACCTCCAGTGATGGGGATTTCAGAACTTCTCTCAGAAACCTGTTCCAGAGCTTAGCGTTAGAAAGATTTGTCTCACATCTAATTGAAATTTCTCTTGTAGCAGATTTAGCCCATTACTTCTGGTCCTGACTTCAGTGTCTTCTTAGAGAGCTAATCTTCTCAAGTGCTGCTATAAAACATTTTGAACCTGCCTCTCTTAAGTTACGTTCATCAGTACACTCCCTGCACTCTCTATCCAAAAGGAGTGCACATGTGAATGCCCCCATCAAGATTTCTTAAAAAATGCTACTCTTTCTGGGTGCAGATTGGGAATTAATGGTGTTTTAGTGCCCCAGTTTTTTCAGGGAGCTATCAACTAAACAGCCTATATTTTGTCCTAGAGCTTGTAGCTGAAAGTTTGGTAACATTGGAAAAATACATAACACCCAGGTCATCATTCACAGCAGCAATGGAAAGAGTGTGGCCTAGTGGTTAGATGAGGAAGGGTGGGAAAATTTAGTTTGGTCACTGATTTTCAGCGAATAAGATGATTCCAAACTCCATACCCAATTTTATCATACTATTTATATAGTATGATGGGTGTGCATTGTGCTTCACAGGTATCACAATATCTCCCCGATAGCCTGGTTACTTATGCATAGCAACTCATGCACCAGATTAGGTCTCAGAAGATCTAGGTTCAAGTCCTGGCTTGGCTGTTGGTTGATCTTGGGCCAACTTTAGACTCCTAAGCTATGTCTACACTTGCAAATTAGGTTAATTTAAGGAGGCTTAAGTTGATCTAATTTAGTCCCTGTCCACACCAGGCTTTCATTATGTCAACTTAAGAAAGTCCTTAATGAAAGCTTAGGTCAACTTAGTAAGACCTTCCTGTTAGTAAACCTAACTCTCCTTAGGTTGACCTAATCCGCTTTTAGGTCAACCTAAGGACAGTGTGGATACTTAAGCCCACTTTATTAAGTCGACCTAAGGGCAGTTAGGTCGACTTAACAAAGTGGACTAAGTCCACGTCCATGGAAACAGCTTTGTTAAGTCGACTTAACAAAGTCGACCTAACTTTTTGTAGTGTAGATATAGCCCTAGACTTTAAGGTCAGAAGGGACCAATGTGGTCATCTAGTCTGACCTCCTGCACAATGCCAGCCACAGAGCATCACCCACCCACTTTTCCAATAAACCTCTGACTAAGGACAAAGCTACACTGTTGGCAACAGTGTAGCATCGATAATGCAAGTTTGACTGTGTGTCCATAAAGACATGCTCAATCAAACTCAGAATTAATCAGAGGTCAACTGGCTAAGCCCTACCCAGCAAGAAGCGTAGCAATGATTCAATGGGAAGGCATTTCTTGTCGAATCAGCACTGTGGGGATCCTGCAGTGAGTACGCAGTAGGCAGTCAGAGGGAGATACACAAGGTAATTCAAGTACTTTGTGTATTTCTCTTCGATTGTCACTGAAATTGTGCCGCAGTGTAGACCAGAGCTAAGTTATTAAAGTCCTCGAATCATGATTTAAAGATTTTAAGGTAGAGAGAATCCACCAGCAATTAAGTCATGCCCCATGCTATGGAGGAAGGGGGAAAAAACCCAGAGCCTTTGACAATCTGCCCTGGGGGAAAATTCCTTGCCAACCCCAATATGAAATCACTTCATCCCTCAGTGCTATGGTTTCCCCATCTGTAAAATGGGGCAATGACGCTCATTTCTACCGCAAAGCACTTTACAGTGTGCTGATAAAAAGTGCCACTGGAGAGCTATGTCCGAGTTCGGTGGAATAAACACATTTTCTTTGCTCCACAGAATGTAGGTCAGATCTTCAGCTGGCATCCCAGCACTCCACTTACATCCAGAGAGCTGATTTATTCTAGGGGAGGATCTGGCCCTTAAATTCTAAATTAACTACTTGAACCATAACCTCAGGCCACTGTTACAATGCTGCACCGTGTTGTCTCCCCTGAAGCTACAGCTGATGCTGGGATGAACAAGATCAGAATCCGGCCCCAAAATCTCAAACTGCAACAAAAAATGGCTACAGACCAGGGTAGGCTCTGGATAGGAGCTGGGGAGAGGTAGATAACAGAGATAACACTTGCTAACAGCTCCTCCCCCATCCCGGCCATGAAGCTGTGCTGCTTGGGTGGAAGGTGCTTGCTCTAAAGGTGCAATAAAGCGTTGATGGGACACCATGGTTTGTCACAACTGAGACCAAGTTTCACTCAGGGAGAACATGAATTATTCAAAAGCTCTCCGGCAGTGATTCTCTTGAGGGAAGTAGAGGGAAACGCAGCCGTTAAAACCAGAAGAATAGAGTTCCACATGACTTCAGGAAGGCCAAATCAATTCCGTGTCTCAATGTATAGCCATGATGAAGCAAGCTAACGACGGGTTCTTATAGGAAAGCATTACAGGCAGATGGATTTCATTAGATAGAAGGGAAATTGTGCTGTTTGTCCTTGCTTATTTAAACTTAAAAAGAAAAAAGAAAAACCTGTATTCTGGAAAATATTACACTTGCAAGAGGAGGGCTCAATGAAAATAGCACCCATATGGGTTTGTTCTCAGCCTGGACTAGATGGAAAGGCCTTTGCAAGGGGTAAGAAATTGCTTTGTTGCGCAGCAGGACTGCAATCTCTCCCTGATTTTATGATGCAAACTAGGCAACATTCTCTGTTTTATTACTGTGGCTAGATTATAGTTCTGTGATTTTAGACCCTATCCTGCTGTATTTCCCTTCTCCCTTTCCTCAGGCCCAAACAGGGTCCCCCCTTCAGTGGCTTAGAAGGGTGATTATTACTCTTTTTTAACCATGGTTGTCTCCTGGAAAGCAAACCTGATTTTTCCAGAGGCAGGGACTGATATATGAGAGTGAGCGACCTCAAATTCACACTGAGGAAAGTTGGAACTGACCCAGTAGAACGGAGACACTGCCTCAGAGCCAGTGATGCCGGGGCGAGCGATGGGAGAGGCAACTGCTGAATGATACTCTCTGAAGGCAGCAGCCCCTGGCAGGTATAGGTGTGGTGGGGAAATGGACTCTTTTAATGGCATCACTGCCTTCTTAACGTTCAGTGGCTGAAGGGCTGTGTCCAGCGCAGTTGTGCTGAGAAGGTCTTAGCTTGTGAGTCACCACATCTGGAAGACGAAACAAGCAACGTGAATTTTAGCAGAGTGGAAAGGCACTAGCCTGTTTGATATCTAGGAAAGGCCTTTCAAGAACAGAAGGAGACTGCGTGACCAAATATCAACTGATTATGGGGGACAAGGAATGCAAAAAACCCAATAACAGGATGGAGAGTTCCAACCACAAGGTTGAAGATGGGATCCAGAGGGGGACACTGTGTGGAGAACCATGTCAATGCTTTATAGTAAAAGAGTCCAGGAGCTCAATCTATTTAGCTTAACAAAGAGAAGTTAAGGGTAAGATGCCCATCATCTATGAATACTCATATAGGGAACATAAACCGAAGAGCAGATGGCTCTTCGATATAGCAGACAAAGGTATAACAAGTTCCAGGGGCTGGAAATTGAAGCCAGACAAAGTCAGACTAGAAATAAGGTTCATATTTTTAACAGTGAGAGTAATTAAGTATTGGAACAATTTACCAAGGGCTGTGATGAATTCTCCATCTTTGGAAATTTTTAAAGCAAGATGGGATGTTTTCCTAAAATGTATGCACTAGTTCAAACAGAAATTAATTGAGGGGAGTTCTGTGGCCTGTGTTAACTCAGGAAGTCAGACTAGATGATCACACACAAGCTTGGGTGTGTCTACACTGGCAACTTAGGTTGACTTAAGGAGGCTTAAATTGACCTAAACAAAGCCACGTCCACACTGGGCTTTTATTAAGTCAACTTAAGCATTTCCTTAAGTCGACTTAAGGAAAGCTTAAGTTGACTTAATAACACCTGGTTTTAGGTCGACTTAAGCCTTAAATCATCTCCTTAAGTCAACTTAAAGCCACTGTGGGCAGGGATTAGCACCTAAATTGACCTTATTAAGTCGACTTAATAAGGTTGACAAGGGGCTATGTCTACACTAGAAAAGTTAAGTCATCTTAGTATGGGACTTAGGATATGTCTACACTGCAAAGAAAAACCCACAGCACAGACACTCAGTGGCTGGGTCAATTGACTTGGGCTCACAGTCCTGGGCTACCAGGCTAAAAATAGCACTGTAGGCATTCCGGCTCAGGTTGGAGCCCAGGATCAAAGGCCCACTCCCCTTGTTGAGTTTCCAAGGCTAGGCGACAGTAGAAGCCTGACAAATACACTGCTATTTTTAGCTCTGCAGCCTGAGTGCCTGAATCAACTGACTTGTGCTCTGAAACTTGGCGGTGGGGGCGGTTTCTTTGCAGTGTAGACGTATTCCAAGGCTCCAAAGTGGAGTTAGACAGACAACAGCTTTCCCAACCCATAAACATTTTCAAGCTCTCATTTTCCCCCTCATTCTCTATCAGGATGGGATGAAACTGAAATCTTTTGATGTGTTCCACAAAGAAATGGAGACAGAAGTCACAGTCGTCAATAGCCCAGCAGCTGGGACACTCATCTGGCATATGGGAGAAGCAGGGACTTACGTCTGGTTTGTTAAGGTGGTTGGACCAAGGCATGAACAGAGACAAGCAAATTAAAAAAATATTCACAGAGGGAAAACAATTAGTTTGGGTAGCAGGAGACAATCATCCAGCATACTCATCGGAAAAAAAAAGATGTGTGAGTTATTGTTGGATATCACATTCTTCCTCACTTCCTGTCCTAAAGTCTTGTTGAGCTAAGAACACCTTCTGCCTTCCAGCTGGGAGAAGTTGCACTGTTAAGATGGCAAAGCTTCTTCTTGTAGATAGTCTGATTGTTTGGGAGAATTTCTGGGATCTAGAAAGAGGAAAGGGGTATACGTGGCCCCTCAGTGTATTCTCACCGATTAATTTCGACCACGGTATTTACCGTGGGCAGCTGCTTGAGAGACAAAAATACTGGTTGTGACGGGGACCCAATACTGTACTAAGAGCTTTAGCAATGGCTCCTTATTATTATTATTATTTTCTCATCACCACAATCAGCCCGTGGGTTTCTTTGTTCTAAGTCTCTTGTCTTCTTGTCCGAGTTCTCCAAATGTAACACGCTGGCACAGTGTGTGTTGGAGCTCTCACAGGTGGAGAAAAACCTGCCATCTAGCAAAGTTACTCATTTAGCTGGTGTGTCCGGAATTGGTGTCATGGTGCCACCAATCCTGGCTTCAAACTCGGCTGACGTTTCATTGCAACAGACAGCTCTATCAGCCAATGACACTATCACGGGCTGCAACCCATCAAGTCTCTTCTTGGCTGTCCTCTAGGAAGGAAGAACTCGCCCACTTTCCAGAACACTGATAAAATCTGCTTCTCCTGATGTCACTTGTTCTATACGGCAGCCAGGCTTAACAGATCTATTGGCATTGGTAAGGCTGGGTGCTCATGTAGGTGCTACCACTAAAGGGAGGTGTCCTACTGCACCAGGAATCATTGAAGCAGATGCAGAACTTTGAGATAGACGTGAGGTCGGTGTGGCCTACTTCAGTGGTTCCCAACCTTTTCAGTATTACGGCATGCTTCAATGAGATAAACAATTCCATTGCACACCCTTTTTTTTCAGCTGAATTGATTGCTTATAAACATCACATTTACGTCTATTTACTACGGTTACGGTCTTTCAAGAGAGGGTTGCAACATAGTGCATACAACAAGCTAAAGAAGGATCAAATGCATTAATGTTTCAAATCCACGCCATCTCAATTTTGCCCTTTGGCCACCTGCGTTTAGAATGTTCTTGTCTTAGAATCGAAAAGCCGATACCTAGCTTTTAATTTGATAATTAATTTTCACGTGTTTTATGAGTTGTAATTTTGGTTGGATAGAATATTGTTTCAGATGAAACAATGTTTGTTTTACATTGATTTTCATTGCCCTTGTGCAAAATTTCACGGCACACTTGGACAGTTCTTAAGGCACACTAGTGTTCCAAAGCACACTGTTGAAAATCAATGGCCTACTCTTAGGAGTCAACTGCGCCTCTCATGTTGTTTCTTAAAGCTCCAGGTCTGGGAGTCATGTGAATAACGGGAAAATCTTCAGTTTTCATGGGGGGCAAAAAGTCTTTAAGTCTAATGAAGGCAAAGAAAAGCTGACCCTGATACACCCTAATGTCTCCCAAGCCAGAAGGCAAATAAAAAAGAACACCAAATGGATTATTTAAAAAAAAATCTTGTGATTGTTAAGCCCTGTTTTTGAAAGCTCTGAGCTGGCAGTCCTGTGTCACTGTTCTGCCATCTGAAAATAAAAAAAAAAGATCAGGTTGCTCAGAGCAAGCTTCTGTTACTTTAATGGGAAGAACAACACCCAGACGAGATATTCGGCATATCTAATGTAAACTAAATGCATAATTCCGCAGCTCTTTAATTAAAGTTGCACGCAACTCAGAGCTGCTGTCTACGTGGCATGTACGTGATGGCAGACGATGGTCATTAGCCCTGAAGATCGAGCTGCCAGGAAACACACAAGCCCTTAAGTGAGGGGGCTTTAGCTTGTCATGACAAAGGCACATTTATTAAGCAGCTAATCTTGGGCAGTGTCTATAAAATATGGTATCTCCTCTTGGAACTTTGCTGACTGAAGAAGGCACTTCAGTCGTCTGGAGCAGTAACCTTGTTATGTGCACTGACAGAGGCCAGAACTATTCTGCAGGTCCTCGGGGAGGTTATGGGGTCTTGAGGCTGTTCCTTTAATTAGCCTCCAGATAGCTCAGGAGAATTTCCTGCTGCAGTTCATGGTGGGACAGGGCAAAGGCCGCTGAAACAATACGATGAGGAGGAGGTATTGTTTACTCAGAGAGACGGCCTTATAATCACTGTGCTGGCTTCAGAAAGCGCGGGGGCGGGAAGTCAAAAGGGGGCACGGGAGCTACAGTTGTTTCTATTTATAACTGGGGGTGAAAGGAAGAGGGCGGAAAATGGTGATAGCGACAATCGGAGGAAGAATTTCTCTCTGCGGGCCCAATCCAAAACCCACTGAAGTTGATGGAAAGACTCCCAGTCACATCAGTGGGCTTGAGATCAAGCCTTTGTTTCCATTAGTAGAGATCAAGGGCCAGATCCTGGCCCTCAGTTTCACCTCTTTGAATCATTCCAGTGGCATCATTTCAGGGCAGCTGAGGAGTCCCTTGGCACGGTGGGATCTGCAAGTGACACAGACTCTTGGTCACACCTCATTTTTCTAAGCCTTGTTATGGGGGGGGCACATAAGGGACACAGTGAGGAGGGTGGGCCAGAAAGCTATGGCACATACTGTACTCCCATTGGGTGCGTCTACACTTGTAAATTAAGTCAACTTAAGCTTGCTTAAGTTGACTTAATTTACTTGCGTCTACACTACACTTTCCTCAAGTCGACTTAAGCAGCTGCTTAAATCGACTTAAGGAAAAGTTAAGTCGACTTTATAAAACCTCGTTTTAAGTCAACTTTTGGCTTAAGTCGACTTTAGAAAGTCGACTTAAGCCAGTGTAGACGCGGAGTAGCCCTAAATTGACTCGAAGTCGACTTAGGGCTCTCCAGGACTTCCCCACTGCCCTCCCTGCCAGGGTGGCTGGCACAGGGAGAGCCTGGCATGGGGCGCCCCCCGGCGCCTATGCCCTGCCAGGGTCCCTGTCCCCCTTTGCCCCATTGTACCCTGGTATAATGGGGCAAAGGCTGAGCTCCCTGGCACTTGGCAAGGGGTGCCCCCCCCCGCCACCGTGGACCAGTCCCAGGTCCACCTAGCCCCTACATGTCGACCTAGGCATCCAGTGTGGACGCTCTAGGTCGACTTTGTAGGGTCCCCCCTAAGTCGACTTAAAATTTAAGTGTAGACATGCTAAGTCAACTTAAATTAACAAGTGTAGACACAGCCTTTGATTCTCCCACTGGTGTAATGGCTCCTTGAGAGCTATTGACAGCTAGTGAGGTTAGGATAGCCCCAAGGTGGCTCCAAATTATCTAGAGGCTGACCTGGTTCCAGGATGGTCAAAAGATGAAAGACCCAAGCCTGAAATGTTTGGTTTCTTCCTTCTCCCACCAAACCCCAGCCAGACCTCACAGTGAGTCAGACAAGGCAGGACTGGATCTTTTACCATTTTCCAAGATCATGGCCCTCTGTGCGAAGCATTGTTCCCATACACGATGAGACCTTGTCTCTGCCCCAAAGGGCTTTCCATCAGCATAGACAAAACAGAATCATCATCCCCCGTTTATAAACAAGTGACTCAGGCTATCTGTGGCAGAACCAAGAACGGAAAACTGATCTGTCCAGGCCTAGTCCAGTGTATTAAACAGAGGCCAATTCAAGACTAATGTGTTGTTTAAGACCTCCTTTGAGAGCTTAAATAGAGCATAGAATGTGTACTGGTCAGTGTGTGTGTCATAGGGCATGCACTGCAGAGGTTAGGGACTGATATAGCCTCTGCTGGCAGAGGTTTGCATCTTTCATGCGAGATATCCCCATTCCTGCTTTCCACTCTGGTGGTCACTGGTTCAGCCCCCATTTCTCAGCCAAAACATGATAGCGGCCATCCCGTAAGCCTGGCTTGTGCTGGATTTAAACATCTATGGGCCTCAGACATTCCAGATGAGCTTCCTTCGAGCAGAGGAAGTGCGTGAACAATTGTGTGCATACTGCAAAGTCCTCCCCTGTGCCTGATCCACAGAGGACATGAGTTATCACAGCTGCCAGTTAGGGAGTGTTGGATTTTTAGATCAGCTGTGGCAGCTTCTGCTTTTTCAGTTGGGACACCCCCAGGGCATTCTCCCTGTATGCCCCGTACCTGATGGAATGGGAAGAGTCCAAAAAAAACACCGTGGTATTGGGAACTAATACCTTTACCAAAGTATGTGCATGTTTATATACCTGACAAATCCCCACTTGTGTAAATAGTTGTCCTAAATCTGTGTTATTTGCAGAAGTCAGCAGAGCATCCTAAGCAAGCCACACTGGTCATTTGGGTAAATAGTCCACAATTTACAACCTGCCAGGAAAAAGCATTTTAAAGATTTTTTTTCAGAATGAATTCCCTTCAATTTTTTATGGGAGGTGGGCGAGAGAAACGGAAAAGAGCCTTTAAAAAAATGTATTAAATGCGTGACCCACGGGGCTTGATCCAAAGCTCACTGGCCTAAATGGAAAGGCAGCAAGCTCTGAAATAGGCCCACACTGACATCCAGCTGAGGTCTGTGGAGTTTTGTTTCTGATGTCAGTAGGTCTCAGATATGACCTCATGTTTCTGGGTCAATTTTTTCTCTCCAAGCAACACAAGACTCAAATTGTGGATCGGGGAAAATCCCCTTTAAGTGGCTGTTTTGGTCATGTCAGTATACCACCAGCAGGTAGAAAGCCAACATGATCAAACGTGGGTGCCTAATGTTAAGCTTCCAGATCTACAGAAGGAGGAGCTTGCGACTCAGCTGGGGGAGGGGAGGGCTAGGCTTCAGAAATGCTGAGTTCAAATTCTGCTTCTACCATGTTGCTTGAGTCACCCAAGCCGTCGTGTTTAGCATCTCCATGCTTTGGTTCCCCCTCTGTAGAACAGAGACACGATCGATCCTTCGTTGGTCTTGTCTGCTTAGCCTGTAAACTGCTTGGGAGGAAGGGCAACAGATGTGCATAGGGACTAGCGCAACAAGTTGCTGGTCTCAACATGTTACCGTGACATAAATATTAATAAATCCATGTTTATGCTCCTGAAGAGACACTGGGCTGGTTTTCAGAAGTGGTGAGCTCTTGGCTTGACTTCCTAGTCTGGGTATCTGGGATATCATTACTGATTCTGTGCCTAAAGAGAGAGTTAGGAGTCAACTTGAGGCAACCAGGGTAGAAAAGTTTGGAATCTATCTATCTATCTATCTATCTATCTATCTATCTATCTATCTATC
>ML685864.1:3124721-3150550 GCA_007922175.1 Pelusios castaneus
GATAGATAGATAGATAGATAGATAGATAGATAGATAGATAGATAGATCCTAGTATAGTCTATACAACCATGGTTTCATCACTATTGAATTGTGTCCTGCTTTTCCATTGGGATTACATGTCAATCAGAAATGCAGTTTAACCCTAGACTAGACATGACACCCACAAATGGCCTTCTTCAGCTTTTTTCCTTGAGCAGCCCCCCAAAATTGCCTAGCAATAGCTTACTGGGACAGAGTCGAGATAGACCCACATTTCAGCTGATGCAAACTCGCTGTCACATCACTGAAAGACAGTGGGGTCATGATAATTTAGACGATCTTGAAATCTGACCCTAGACTTTTTAAATACACCAGTGAGCAGGCAGAGTTCTGACGAGTAAATTGCTTAATTAGTGAGGCTGAGAATTTATATCCTGCTTTACTTTTTCAAAGTAGACAGGAATGAAGAGTTGTCAGGGAGGGAAGTGCCACCATTCACAGGCAGGCCCAAGCTCACACAGAGAATCAGGATGTGGAAGAAAACCCAGGAATCTTGGTTTCCCTCTATCCTTAAATAATCCACCAGAGGAAAAAAAAATATCCATTGTTTCATTCCAAGAGCTAGGTAAGTGGCTATTTATGGCCTACTCCATGGGCTGCTGTGAAAGGGAGTGAGGCAACCAGGTTGGTGTGCAAGTCGTTAGTTCCATCTCTCTAATTCCTTTCTGCCCTGCCTCCATCCCTTTCCCCTCCCCTATTTCACTTAACGAGCTCCCCTAAGGACAGCAGTTATCCCGATAACAAGGGCCTAGCATCCAGGAAGGTTGGCAAGAAACAGAACTTCATTACCATCAGGGCTTTGAAATCAAATGACTCCATCACAGGGCAGCCTCCATATCAACTTGAGTCCAGGTGTTGCTGTTGGAGAACCCTAACCTTGTGAGGGATACTCCAGGAGACCTGAGGTCCTTGTTTTTTTTTCCCAGTGCACCCACACAACAGTCAGGCATGATCATCTGGCTCCTAATATCTGGTATCCTACAGCAGTTTAACAAAGGGCTGCTAAAAACTGCTCTAAACAGCTGCTGAATTAAAGAGTGAATGAGATCTTCTCCCTGGATTTTTGGGGCCATCCTATAAAATTCTATGGAGGGTATGTGTGTGTAATTTTCTAAGAGATTCTAGAGAACGGTTTAAAAAAACTTCTGAAAAGTTGTTGCAAGCTATTAAATGCTGTAAGACCTTACTGCCCGGGAAGAAGTCCTAGTTATTAAAGTCTGGACTCCATCACCCTTTCTCAAGTCTAGCTGGCAACCGGTAACGAGTGGAGTACCCCAGGGGTCGGTCCTGGGGCCGCTTCTGTTCAACATCTTCATTAATGATCTTGATGATGGGATAGATTGCATGCTTAGTAAGTTTGCGGATGACACCAAATTGGAGGGAATGGTAAATACTCTGGAGGGCAGGGACAGGATCCAGAGAGACTTGGACAAATTGGAACACTGGGCCGAAAGAAATCTCATGAGGTTCAACAAAGACAAGTACAAAGTCCTGCACTTAGGACGGAAAAATCCCATGCACTGCTACAGGCTGGGGACCGATTGGCTAAGTAGCAGCCCTGTAGAAAAGGACCTGGGGTTTATGGTGGACGGGAAGATGAATATGAGCCAACAGTGTGCCCTTGTTGCCAAAAAGGCCAATGGCATATTAGGCTGCATCAGTAGGAGTATTGCCAGCAGATCGAGGGATGTGATAATTCCCCTCTATTCGACACTGGTCAGGCCGCATCTGGAATACTGTGTCCAGTTTTGGGCTCCCCACTACAGAAAGGATGTGGACAACTTAGAAAGAGTCCAGCGGAGGGCAACAAAAATGATTAGGGGCTGGGGCACATGACTTATGAGGAGAGACTGAAGGAACTAGGCTTATTTAGTCTACAAAAGAGAAGACTGAGGGGAGATTTGATAGCAACCTTCAACTACTTGAAGGGGTGCTCCAAAGAGGAGGGAGCTAGGCTGTTCTCGATGGTAACAGAGGACAGAACAAGGAGCAATGGTTTCAAATTACAGCTGGGGAGGTCGAGGTTGGATATTAGGAAAATCTTTCTCACTAGAAGGGTGGTGAATCATTGGAATGGGTTACCTAGGGAGGTGGTAAAATCTCCATGTTTGGAGATATTTAAAGCCCGGTTAGACAAAACCCTGGCTGGGGTGATTTAGGGGGAGTGGTCCTGCTTTTTAGTAGAGGGTTGGACTAGATGTTCTTGTGAGGTTCCTTCCATCCCTATTATTCTATGATTCTAAGTGGAGCTGCGACACCACTCTGGGACTGATCCGGAATCCACTGATGTCTATGGAAGTCTTTTGAGTGACTTAATTGAGTGTCTCATGGAGTAGTTCTGGAATCTGGGTTTTTTTTTCCTTTGATAAAACCTATAGACAAATCAATTTTGACACCATTCATTTCACTCATCCGGGATCAGGCCCTAAATTCTTCCGTGGAATCAGAGCTTGTTCAGTGGATGGTCTTAAATGTGCAAGACGCCAGAGCCCTCTTGGCCTACGGTGGTCAGGAGTGAACCCCTCAATTCCAAAAGCAATGTGATGATAAATGAAACTGGGGAAGTTTGATTTCAATGGGAGCAGGGCCTCAAAAGGCAACTCTCACCAAATGGTCTGTGCTCCTGCCCTCCAAAAACCAAGAGTGGCAGATCAAAGGCACTATGAAAGCCAGGATACAAAGCATAAATCTGTTAAACTGTCAGGGCCCCAACTCACTGAATGAAAAACAGAGCAGTCATCTGAAGACACTCTGTGATGACTGAGCTCCTTTCAGGATTTGATTAGTGCTTCTTTGAACTTCTGCTTCCAGTGAAAAAAGTGGGGAGTCCTTGGTCGGCTGCTCTTTAATTACCAATCGGAGGAAAAAACCCTTTGATTTTATTTCCCTTTTCTTTCCATCCAATCTTCCTAAATTATTATTACTTGTTTATTGTCCCAGACCTGAAGGCCAGATGCGATCATCTGGTCTGAACGCTGGCCATAGAACCTCACCCAAAAATATCTGAATCTGGCTTGTCCTTGAACTAGGGCAGTTCTTTGCCTTTAATATGTTCCTTCTTCTTCCTGGAAAGATTTGATCTCGGTTGATTAAAGCCATAGGACCTGATACCGGGAGCACTTATATGTAGGAGTTTGCATGTAAAGTCACTGCAGGGCTGGGCTGAGATCACAGCTTGTGGTCAGATTGGATTCGCAGACAAACCGCTCACTGGTCTTGGCAGGGCGAGAGAATGAAGAATATGCTAGAGCTGGGGGGGGGGGGGAAGGGTTTACAAGGAAGAAGGAACTTCTGAAGAAATAATAAATAATAATAATAATAATAATCAACAAACAAACCTAAATTATTCCAGATCTCCTGAGTTCTGGGGGCTCAAGGCTATTTATTCCAAATCCCTTCCAACTGGTGTAAGCTTTGCATTTCTGGTATGAAGTTTGGTTCAGCTAATAGCCTCAGAAATGCTTTCGCTCGCTGTGGGCCTCAGATGGACAGCTAGTGTGAGCTGATGAGACGATCAATGGATTATAACCCAGCTCTGCTACTGGCTTTCTGTGTGACTTGGAGAAATCACTTTACCTTCCCTATAGATCATAGAATATTAGGGTTGAAAGGGACCTCATGAGGTCATTTAGTCCAATCCCCTGCTAAAAGCAGGACCACTCCCACTAAATCATGATGATGAATGTCAGAACACAAGAGGTTTGAATACTCATAAGGAACAACAGGGAGATCACTAAAACGAACGCCCATTTATTGGGGTCTGAAACCTGGTGACCAGGGATTGCTAGGTATGACTCTGGAAAGCCATACAGCTTCAATTAGTCTGATTGAAAAACTTACGATGTTCCAATTGCTCTTTTATTCCATTAATTATAATAATTATTGGCATTACAAGTCACCAGCTGAGATTGCTGTACCAAATAGGGACCTTCCTTGGCCTAAAGAGCTTGCAATCCAAAAGCTAAACAAAAGGTGACAGAGGAAACTGAGGCACAGAAGAAAAGGCTTGCAGGTCAGTGGTAGAGTCTCTACTGGCTTCTAGGCACTGGGCTTTTCCAGCAGGCAGAATGACTGACTTTCCTGGGCTCCACTCTTGTATTGTCAGATATATGGGCAAAATCTTGCCCAGTTTGGAAACAGGGTTATGAAATTGATTGGAGACGTAATCAGTCAGTAATTTTGGCATTATGAATACTACTTGGATTATATAATTTTTTCCCCGTAGGAGCCCTGACTCATTAAGTGCCCAGGATGGATGGTGCTCACTGAAAAAGCAGCCCTTCAATATTTTGGTTTCTCCTCGTTGTGCAGTGGGTGTCCCCTGCCTTATTTACTGACCACTATTTAAATCTTGCGCTGATTGATTAATGATGATTAATTTCCTCCTGGGCTTTTTTATGGTGCTCTTCTCCCCAGTATCTGAATGCTTGACAAATACAAATTTAGCTCCACAAAATCCCTGTCATGGAAAGGATTTTTTTTGGGGGGGGGGGGTTGGTTTTTTTGTAATGTGGGCAACACAGTGTATTTCCCCTTAGCTTTATTCTTGGAATTGGCTGGGACATTTTGGATAGAGTTTTCCAAAAATATTCAGATTGAGGCAGACATGTGGCATAGATCACATAACCAGAATGGTTACAGTTTAGTGACATCATAAGCAACTGAAAACAGGGGCTTCTAATGGGGAACTGTCAAGCACCCTTGATAATGGATTGTGCTACCACATATGATGGCTTAGAAACAGGTTGGTCTTCAAAGCATTAAATCCAAGGAGTGTTCTTTATACACCTTTTATGTGAGTATCTCCAAGCTCTTTGCATATATTAAAAAAAGTCGACTCACACATCTTTGTTAGGGGGTAGGGATAATAGAGCCAAATTAATTCTTAATATATCTCCATAGTCTTTAACTGATTACAACAGAGGTGAACTGGAAAGCATCACAGAACAGATAGTGTGGATTACACAAGGTCTGTAGAAGCGAAAGGAATGAAACCCTGCTTGTCTAAATTCCAGGCTCTTGATCTAATCACTAGGCAATACTCCTTGCCTTGCACCCATAGCACATTTTCCAGATCTCACAATTACAATGGAACCTGTCATCCAGTTTTCAAACTCCAATACATTTCTAGTCATCATTCTAAATGTTGGCAACAAACAAATATGAAGGTCTGGGAGGAAATTCGGTGAAATGTGTGCAATGGGCTGGCAGGTTTGGAGGCACAGAAAAGGCTTTGAGAAGGGGGTTGGAGTAGAAGACCTCTTGAGGTCGCTACCAACCCTCATCATCTACAATTCTATGGCTCTTAACTGACTCTGCTGACTGGAGACTCACCTAGAACTGGTCGAAATGGGATTGGGGTTGGCCCTGCTTTGAGCAGAGGGTTGTACTAGATGATCTCCTGTGATCCCTTCTAGCCCTCATCTTCTATGATTCTATGAATCTCGCACAGAGGACTTGGAGGTAATCTGCACGCTCATTTGTCTGTCTATGTGACGCAAAGAGAGCACAAGAGGCCCGTGGCACTATTTTTTTTTAAAGTAATAAATAAGTATGATTGTGGCCCCTTAACTTTTTTGGTTGGTTGGCTGGTTTTTTGCTTTTCTTTTCGCTTGGGCCTGAGGCTGGAAATGTCTGGACGCCACTGGTCCTATGACTCTAGACACCTGGAATTAGTGAGTTTGGATTCTACCTTTAAGACTCACCCTCTCATGACTTGACAAGAACTAATTAAATCTCTCTGGCTATGTCTACACTTGAAAAGTTAGGTCAAGTTTATGAAGTCGACTTAACAAAAGTTGACTTAACTTTTCAAGTGTAGACGTGGCCCCTTTTTGGCCTTATTAAATCAACTTAATGTTTTAAGTCGACTTAAAAAGGTCCAACTAGGCACTACTTCGCGTCTTCACGGGCTTAAGTTGTCTTGATAAAGTCAATTTAAGTGCTAGTTCGAATTAAAACGAGGTGTTATTAATTCAAACTAACTTTTCCTTAATTCGACTTAAGGAGCAGCTTAAGTCGAATTAAGGAAAGCCCAGTGTAGATGCGGAGTAAATTAAGTCGACTTACACCTCCTTAAATCGACTTAATTTGTAAGTGTAGACACACCCTCTGTGCCTCTGCTTCTCCATTTGTTGAACCAAGATAATAAGACCAATGTCCTGAGGTTTAACTAGCTAGTGATTTTACAGTGCTTACGAAACAGTAAGTAATACTAACAGAACTATAGAGCTTGGTTTGCAACCCCCTGCCATTCAAAAATCATGAATCAGACCTCATCAAGATCATGAGATTGGCTGAAAAATCATGAAATTGAAAATAATAATAATAATACTTCTAAATGTAGAGTTCTTGTTATTTGCCTTTTAGTTTTCGAACTTTTAGGGAGTCATGTATTCAAGGTTTTTTTCTGCAGCTTCTAGGGCTAGACTTTTTTTCTTCCTCAGAGAAAACAGTTTCTCATACAGTTATGAGTTCCAAAGGGGGAGTCGTGTCAGTTTAGTTCAGCAAAACAAACAAGGAGTCCTGTGGCACTTTTAGGCTATGTCTACACTGACAAGTTAGTTTGAATTAAGGAAGCTTAATTCGAACTAACTTAAGCCTTGGCTACACTAGGCTTTAATTAGTTCGAATTAAAGGGTTCCTTAATTCGAACTAATAAATTCACGTATACTTTTCGAAGTAAGGGTTAATTCGAATTAGTTAGTTTGAATTAACCCAATGTGGCCATGTTAGTTTGAACTAAGAGCTTAGTTCGAATTAACCGGCACATTGAGATCAATGTAATTGACTAATTCGAACTAAGCAAGTGCCATGCTTTTAGTTCAAACTAAAATTTGCTAGTTTGAATTAAGTTAATTTGAACTAACTAAAATTAGTTCAAATTAGTTAGTTCGAATTAACTAATTCGAACTAACTTTGGTAAGTGTAGACATAGCCTAAAAGACTAACAATTGTATTTATCGCATGAGTTTTTGTGGGAGAAAATCCCACTTTGCCTGATGTTTGAAGATAGGGAACTTAGAGAATGGGAGAAAAATAAATGAAGGGAAGAGTAAGTTATAGGATCACATCAGACGGTTACAGGAAATCAATTCAGTTGTCTAGATTCAAACAGTGGAGCACAGCATATTAGAGGGAGGTGAGCTAAAACCACCTATTGCAATAAGAAAAGAATCCAAAATCCCTATATAACCCTTATCCAGAAGGAATTTTCCCATCCTCACTCAGTAACACCTTAGCACTATTTAAAAAAAAAAAAAAAAAAGATTATTGTCCTTTCATGCCCCTGAATACTCCCCTTCTCCCAGGACACCAACAGTAAGACCTCATGAATGCTGTTAAAAGCAAACACAGGTGAAGGGGATTCCATGCCAAAGGACAAACGTGATTTAATATTGCCAAATGCAGCAATGTGCTTGAGAGATTTAGAATTGCCCTCTTTACATTTTTCCACCCTGAGAGGTTCAAAACTCTGATGGAAGTCAAGGATCACCAGCATCTTGTACCCTCAGGCATATACCGGGTCTCGAATGTTATAACTTCAAGGCACTTCATCTGTAACGTAGTTATCTTTACAACACCCAGTGAGGGAAGGAAGGTCCGTTATTCCTACAGATGGGCAGCTGAGGGCAGATCTACACTCCCTGTCATTTTTGGTGGCAGTCGAAGGGAGATACACAAGTTACTTAAAATAATTTGTGCATCTCCCTTCGACTTCGTTACATCCGGCCCTCACTTCAACTCAGCGCTACTCCAGTTGCCTTGGGGGTGTTCAGGGATCGACTTCCTGATTAATTGAGTGGGTCTTCACAGACCGGATCAGTCAATGCAGAAAATCAATCAGATGGTGGCGAATTTGCCAAATGAAGACAAGCCCTCTAGTAGAAAGATTTTCTCAGAGAAGGCACTTGCCCCCAGAGAAGGTATGTGGAAGATCAAGGACTTGAAGTCTTAAGCAACAGATTACTGCCCTATCGACCGGATCAAGGGGCACAGCTCACTTGCTGGTGGATTTACTGAACCTGAAGTCTTTAAACCATGAGTTGAGGACTTGAATAACTCAGTCATAGGTTAGGGGTCTATTACAGGAGTGGGTGGGTGAGGTTCTGTGGCCGGCATTGTGCAAGAGGTCAGACTAGATGATCATATTGGTCCCTTCTGTTCAGGATAGCACTGAAGTATATACTTAACTTCAAACATCTGCTTAAGTCCAAGTGACTTTAGGGGGTACTTAATCAAATGTTTCAAATTCAGCACAAACTTAAGTGCTTTTTTAAAACAAGGACATGCATTTCATCAAGAGCTTACACACTTCACTGGCTTAAAGCAGTCGTGTGTAAATGGGCCCCACTTCTGATCTCAGTTACACCAGAGTAAATCAGTAGTGACAGGCCACTAGTCATGAGCAAAAAATATTATTTTCAATCCAATTTGTATAAGCTTTCTTTCGCCTCATGGCACGCCCATCCGTGCTGCCTAGCTGTGAATACGGTCACTGCTTTCCAGGAAGTTTTAGGAACAGGGATAATGGAATAGCTCCCAGGGGTACTGGGGAGGAGGGGGGGGATGTTACCAAGCGGCTCCTTGAGTAGCCTGGCGTATTTTCTTGTAAAATCACATGCTTCCCTATCAGTGCATGCCTTGACGCGCTAACGCCTCCTTCTGGGTTATCTGGAGGTCGTGGGAATCACAATATATATTAAAAACCCACCAGGTCTGCTGAAAAGTACAGAGCTAGGAGTTAGCCAAGAGAAATCATTCCAGCTTCCCTAATCTCCATTTACCAAGTTGATTTTTATCCATTCTTTCCACTGCCCCTCAAGTGCAATTGTTAATGTGGTACCAGGTCACGGTATTTATATCCCCTACGATATGAATCATGGAAACAGGCCACACCAGACACACCACCCGACACAAACACAAGCCTTGATTCCTCTTTTTCTCCCCCCAGCGTCCTTTTCTTCTTCTCCCTTGTAGCTTTGGAATTTATTTGAACGTAATCGATACCATGCCTAGTCTCAGCCAGTCAATTGGATATGCTGCCCCAGGTGGTCAGAGAGCAAGCTTGTTGGCTATTAGATTCAATTAATTGTTGGCCTCTTTCTGAAGGAACGCTTCGGGGCAGAACCGGGCATTGGCTACATGAGTCCAGAATCCAGTGAGTCTGTCTTATTTCAGATCCCATGTGGGTTACTGGAACTCCTTCCCCTTGGTTCCATTTCCCCATTTCCTGGTCTCCTTGCCCAGTCAGTTCCAGTCACTTCTCTCCCGCTCCAGATCCAGTCTCCCTAGACTCCTTGTCCCTTTCTACTCCTGTTCAACATCTGTCTCCTATGCACTCAAAGCAGCCCTGAGAACACAGGAGAAAGTATGCTGTGCATGGCAGAGAAGAGCAGCTGTAGCTGGGAGGTTGGAGTTACTCAGTCACTCTGTGGTGATGGAGCATGTGACATGAGGGGGTGGAGCGTGGATAGAATCCATGCTAATATTGAAGATGTCTCTTCTGAATGTGTGCAAACTGTGATTTCATCAAAGGCTTATAACTGGGCCAAATTTGGGCAGATTTTCCCCAGGGGAGTCAAAAGCACATCCCTCATGGAAAGGCACATTTCCAGCCTTGCTCCAAAGCACTGGGGCAATCAAGCTTCTCAGTGAAACAGTTGTAAGGAATATTTTTAACCTGGGAAAAACTACGTATTTCCCCCTGCCCTCATTCTTGGAAATATTTCAACATTCTTATTTTTGACGGAAATTTAAAATAAAACGAAAGAACAACAACAAAATCAGCCGCAGGAGAATATATAGCAACTGATTACAGGTCTCATAACATGAAGTGACAGACAAGCATAAGAGGAGGCATTCCAAGACCACCTATAATTTTTGGTGGAATTCTTTGGAAAATGGATTTTTTTTCCTTAGTGAAAATTTTCAACATTCCAAAATGATGTTTCCATTCAGAATCCCAATAAAAAGTCCACCTATTGATCTTTTCTTCACAAAAAGAAAATTCCTGAAAACATTGAAGTTGGAAAAGCCATAATAAAATTGTCTGACATTTTTCAATCAAAACAAAACAATTCAGCATGTTGAAATTACATTCTTTGTTACAAAATGGCCTCCTGAAAGAGTGTTTTAATTTTCCTTCAATTCTCCTGCTTGGGAAATCAGAAAGTGTACTTGAAATCAACATTTTTCTGAGGAAAACACTGAGTTTGACAAAAACAGCTTTTCTTTTAGGAATATTTGAATTGCAGAAAGGTTTGGTCTACTTTAATTATCAGCTATTGACAGCTGCTCCTCTTCTGAGAACTTGTTGGTTGGTTAATTTCTTACCAGAACTATGTTAGAAGTAAGTTTTAAGGAGGGAGTAGAAAGAATAAAGGACTTCAGTGGAATTATGTTGATTTACTCCAGCTGAGGATCTGGCCTGCAAATCAATTAAATCTTTGCATTTGTTAGAAGAATTCATAGAATCATGGAAAATGAGGGATAGATGAGATCTCAGGAGGTCATCTAATCCAACTTCCTGCTCAAAGCAGGACCAACTGCAACTAAATCATCCGAGCCAGGGCTTTGTCAAGCTGTCCCATAAAACCTCTAAGGATGGAGATTCCACCACCTCGCTAGGTAACCCATTCCAATGCTTCACCACCCTCCTACTGAAAAAAAATTCCTAATATCCAACCTAGATCTCCCCCACTGCAACTTGAGACCATTGCTCCATGTTTTGCCATCTGCCACCACTGAGAACAACCTAGCTCCATCCTCCCTGGACCCCCTCAGGTAGTTGAAGGTTGCTATCAAATACTCCTTCACTCTTCTCTTCTGTAAACTAAAGAAGCCTGGTTCCCTCAGCCTGTCCTCATAAGTCATGTGCTCCAGCCCCCTTAACCATTTTTGTTTCCCTCCTCTGGAAAATCTCCAATTTGTTCACATCCTTTCTGTAATGGAGGGACCAAAACTGGAGTCATTTCTCCAAATGGGGCCTCACCAGTACCAAATAGAGGGGAATAATCACTTCCCTCGATCTGCTGGCAATGCTCCTACTACTGGAGCCCCAAATGCCATTAGCCTTCTTGGCAATAAGGGCACACTGTTGATTCATCTCCAGTTTCTCGTTCAGGATATTTTTTTTGCAGAACTGCTGCCTACCCAGTCAGTCCCCAGTCTGTAGCTGTGCATGGGATTCTTCTGTCCTAACTGCAGGACTCTGCACTTTTCTTTGTTGAATCTCATTAGATTTTTTTTTTTTTTGGCCTAATCCTCCAGTTTCTCTTGGTCACTCTGTATCTTATCCCAGCCCTCTGACATATCTACCACTCCCTGTAGATTAGTGTCTTCTGCAAACCTGCTGAGGGTACCATCCACCCCAGGCTCCAGATCATTCATTAAAATGTTGAACAAAAGCCGCCCCAGCACCGACTCCTGGGGCACAACGCTTGTTATCAGCTGTTGACTAGACATTGAGTTTTTGAGCACTATCCATTGAGCCTGATGATCTCGCCAGCTTTCTATCCATTTTAGAGTTCAGGGGTGGGCGATAAAATTCAGCGGGGGGCCAGTGGTGGTGGCGAAGAGCCGGCCTGGGGCCAGGGTGGTGAGTGGGGAGGGGAGCAAAGGGCTGGGGGTGATGGAAATTTAACTTGTTGATAAGAATATTCTGGGGGACTGCATCAATTTTCTGAAATCATTCACTATTTTCCCCACATCCACAGAGCCAATCATTTCATCATAGAAGGCAATCAGATTGGTTAGGCTTGATTTGTCCTTACCAGGCCCTTCTTCATGTCTTGCTTTTGAATAGAGCCGATCAAAAAATAGGGAAAATTGTTTGCAAAAACGTTCAGGACTCTTCTGCCCACGCTTCTCATTTCTTGCAGAAAAAAATGTCAGTGGAGATGTTCAGGCCTGCTCCAGTTTGGACTGAAATTGGATTCAGAAGAAGGTCTGAAGCAGGAAGAAAGCAATTCTATCAGAGTCTCTGTCTGGGATGGAAACAGAAAGCACTTGGCATCTCATCAGAGTCTGGTCTCAAGGTATTTCCAGCTTGATTTTCCAGACCCAAATCAATCCATGTACATTCCATATCCAAAACAATCCACGTATGTTCCAGACCCAAAGCAATCCACGTACGTTCCAGAATGTTCCAGTAACCAGAATTTCAGTTGCTGAGCTAAATCAGTCTTCATCTCTGAACCGTCGAGGTTCCATAATTTGCTATTTTGGGTTTGCCAATTTGCTTGGATGATTGCCTGGAGGTTTCATCACATGATGAGCTTTAATTAAAGATTGAGCTTCAATTCCTGGAGACTCCAGGCTAATCCTGGAGGTTTGGCAACGCTACAACTATTATATTGTGGTGGGCAATATGCTGGGCAATTCAGAATATACTAACCTTTTTGTTTTTAACCTCTGGGATGTACCCATTAGTTAGGGATTTCCATTGTTAGGAGCAGCCCAGGCTGGGATGATTTAGTTGGGATTGGTCCTGCTTTGAGCAGAGAGTTGGACTAGATGACCTCCTGAGGTCCCTACCAACCCACATCTTCTATGATTCTATGTTGAGGAGAGATGGTTTAAATGGCGAATTCCAGTTTGCAACTTACCAGTGGCAGATGAACATGAGAAAAATACACAGTGGTTCTCGAAAACAAGCATAACACTTCAATGTTATGGCCTGCCGAAGCTCTAACACACAGCACATAATCAGAGCAAACCTAAAATTACCACCACATCACCCAACTTGTCCCTTGGGATGATGTCAAACATTGAATGTTATCCCCTGCCCTCGCCCAGCAGTGAAAGAAGTGGCTCATTCCAAGACAGTGAATCAACCATCAGCCAGGAAGTTTTGTTGCTGTTTTTCCAAGAAGGACACTCTCCGAAAAGCATGGTTAAAGAAAACCCTTCCAAACATTTGACTTGGAGAGTTTCAATAACCCAATTTGCTTTCCATGGGCAACTAGAAAGTCCAAGTGGAAACTGCCCACAATTCCTGCAGACAGAAGAGGGCTATCATTGCAGATGAAACCAACAGAAATCAGACCCAAACCATGCAGCTCATGTGCAGAGGGTTAGATACATAGTAGAAAACAGGAAAAATCTTGCATAAACTGTAATTTGTTCTCTGTCTGAGGTTTTGGCTCTTGTGGAGTTTTATAGTAACCTTGGTTGAAAGCTGTAGGGGGAAAACAAAAAGCCCTAACTATCAAGGATATTTTTTTTTCCAAGCACTGATTCTTTAGGCATGTTTGAGCCAGGAACTTAGTTCAGCCATTACAGAAATGAAAAAAAATCTTTAGAAAATCAAAAATTCAGAACATTTTAACTAGGTCCATTCCAAACTTTTGAAAATCTACCCATTGGTGACATCAGAGTGTAAAAGCCCAAGTTCTCTTCTGGATTGGACACAGCTCTTCATGCCAGGGGACCCAGATTCTCCTCCTGGGGCTTCCTGGGATCATGGGCAAGTGCCTCCAACTCCCTGTGCATGTTTCCTATCCTAGCTGTGTTGTTTATTTAGATTGCCATTATCATGTATATATACAGTGGTTAGCATGACGGGAACTTGTTCTTGATTGGGATAGCTAGGTGCTACTGCAGTGCTAATCATGAATCAATAATAAGAGGTTCTGAATCAGTTTCCACTCAGTATGATCAGCCTCTAAAGGGAGGCAAGGAGATGAGCTAATGACCCTTCTGCTTTCCCTTCCCACCTACTGGGCCTGCCTTTCTTTGTGCTCCAGGTCTTTCCTTTTCTTTGGTGAGACCATGTCCATTTAAAAACGAGACACAACCTCTTGAAAGGTTCATCCCAGTGGGTGAAACCTCCATGGATAAATTATTCTGACTAGATCCAGGAGGAGGGCTCTTTAAGAGACACAAAGTGTTCAATTGGTAGCTAGGTTTTGCATCCTAGCAACTGGTCTGGCTCAGATTGAGGAGGGACATGGTAGTGGAGCGGGAAATGCTGGCAACGCCCTTCCTATGCTACTGTAATGGCCACCCTCTTGTCCAATGCACCAAGCCAGTGCTGGCTGGGATCTGAATCCTGCGTCCCAAACTTTTCCTGAGAAGCTTGGACAGACGTGAGAATAAAGGATTATGTTCCCAACGTCCTTTTGGGCATTTGCAGGTCATTTCCTCATGTGGGCTTTGATGACAGTTCACAGATACTTCTTTAAGTGGAGAATAGCAATGTGTATTGTCCTTTGAAGTAAAACCTTCACCTCTTGGGCACCACAGGTAATTAGTGCATTAGCACCGTTAATGGACAGTTTACATTGGTCCATCAAAGCTCCAGCTAGATGTTAATGCTTCCTTTTGACCTCTTCTAACAGATCAACAGTAACAGATAGGGAAGCAGTTTATTTACCTTGCTAACCTCTCACAATATAGATGTAAGTATAATTAAGTAACTACTAAAACACGCATGTATATCAAAGCCCTAACCTACCATATACTTTTGAAGGTTAGATTTGGGTCATGTATTTCAAAAGATGTCTTGGCCTTTTCAGGCCTAGCATGACAGTGTTCACCTGTAGAGTTCGAGCTGGGGCTATAACAGATCCATATGTGGATCCAAGTCATTCAGCTGGGGGTTGTACTAGAGGTGTGCCTGGGAAAAATAGAGATAAAATCTGGGGAGTTTTATGCTCATGTTACCCTTCTCCCCTTGACCATTCCCCATCTCTCTTCTCATTCTGGTTGTCCCAGGTATTTAGCGGAACACGGTAGCTTTTGCCTTAATTGGTCCTAGAGTGATCTTGTTTAGTGGACCCTCACCTCCTTCCCAGGTGTAAACATGCAAGCAAAAGAACAGATACAAAATCTTGGGGGAAAAAATCCTTTTCTTAGGAAGATGTATAATCTGTGAATTAAGTTCCAAAGGGGGAGCCATGTTAGTGCATTGCAGAAAAACAACCGCGTCCTGTGGCACTTTTAAAGACTAACAGATTTATTTATCGCATGAGCTTTCGTGGGAGAAAATCTCACTTCGTCAGAAGCTTCAAATAAATAAATCTGTTAGTCTTTAAAAGTGCCACAGGACGCGGTTGTTTTTCTGTGAATTAAGGTTTCCATTAGGTTTTGCTGGTGCAGCCTTTAAGCGTGTGTGCCTGTGGGCATGCCAGGAAATATTGGTTGTGGTTGGCTTGTGAATATTGGGTCAGTTAGTGCCACTATCCTTTTACCGTCCTCTTCGGCCTTCAACTCAGTCGCACCACTGCTCCCCTTTCCAGTGGAAGAACATTCAAAATTCCACTCTCCTCCCACATCGCCAGGGCCGTCCTTTGGGGGGGGATGAACGGGGTGATCGCCCCGGGCCCCGCGGCTTTGTGAGCCCCACGCTGTGTGAGGCCTGTGCCGTGGCTGCCCCCCCCACTGCCTTTAGCAGCGAGCCAAAGGCGGAGGGGCAGGGTGCGGCAGGAGGCTTCCCCCAGCCTCTGTCTCTGGGCTGCCCCGTCCCCAGGGTGGAGCAAGCCCAGGGGTGGGGCAGTTGAGCAGGGCCCAGCTTCTCGGGGCCACGATCAGGGCCGGATCCCGCTGGTGGCGGGGCGTCCGCTTGCCAGGATCCTGGGGGTGGAGCAGCCAACCCAGTCCACCCTTCCCCCCTCCAACGCGGGGTTGGGTGGGGACCCCCCAGGCCAATTGGCCCTGGGCCCCGCTCCCCCCTAGGGATGGCCCTGCACATTGCCCCCTTTTCTTCATGGCTGTTTTTGCTTTGGAAAAGTCACAGTCCAGACTGAACAAGAATCAAAGTTCTCGGTGTTTTCATTGGTTTCCTCACAACAATGTAACAGAGATTAGAGCAATCCAGGGTGATGGGACGGCACCAGACAGGGTGGGGTGGGGTGGGGTGGGGGAGCAGACAGACGAAGTCCCACACTGGACTAAATGTGTGAGGTATTTAAATGGAACAAATGAAGGGCGGACAGCAAAGCAGAGCTGAGAACTGGCACAGCATTTGATCTGAGACTGTTGACTTGGGCCTCACCTCGAGACATCCTATTTGAATGTCATTTTTTTTGTTCAGTTTAAATGCTCTGTTCTCTTTGAAGTGGGTCCCGAGAAAAGCTTGCAAATTAGGCTGAAAGTCAGTGGAAATATCTAGTAGGAAAACACTCAGATACATGAGAGAGAAAAAAAAAAAAAAAGATCAAGTTATGTTTGGATTCACTTGGTTTGTCCTGCCTCTCTTTCTGCTTTTCTCTTTTGCTTGATGCCGATAACCAGAGCCTGCATCTATTTATACTGCAGTATTTGCACGATATTACCATTAGTTCTAAATCTCCTGGCCCGTATCTTCCAAAACTAACAAATGCAAGGCAAAATAAATAAATAAATGATAACCATAAGCTTAGATGTGGGCTGAATTTGGCATGGTAAATATAGGAATCCCCCCAGGTATCCAATGAGCGGTTAACTTCCATGTGCAGAATTTAAGCTGGGGGCTGACGTCTGGTGGTTTCCATCTGATCTCGTTCCAAGAGGCAGAGAGGAACCCAGAAGTTTCAAAGACCTTTCCGTGTCCCAGTGGCCCTCTGAAAACCAGGGGTTGGTCCAGCTTTGAGCAGGGGGTTGAACTAGATAACTCCTGAGGTCCCTTTCAAACCTGACCTTCTATGATTCTATGATATTATATTTGAGACAGCGAACAGAGAGTGCTTCCCCCCTGCAAAAAGCATCTACCTCACCATCTGGCAAATTCTTCTCTGCACAGCTTACTCAGGGCTGCAGAAGGATTCAATGCAGGAACCAAGATTAGAATTTACTAGTGATGTTCCTGTGGCTTGGTCAGAAGGGATCTTTAAAGGCCTTTATAGATGACTCCACGTAACCCTAAACCCATTCCAGAACAACCCGTCTTCATTCATTATGGGTAAGATTGTGGTCAGTGAACCTCCCCAGATCACAGATCCTAGGCTGCAGAGATCAGCAAATATCATTAATCCTTTCCTCCACAATCAATCTGTGCCTCCAACACACCAGCAAATGAGGATGAGCAAATTCAGGGTTGGGTAGGGTGGACATACGGTTAATAATCAGCTGGTGGTGAAGGCCAGTAGCAGGTAGATAATAACACCTGGTTCTTAGATAGCACTTTTCACCATTAGATCTCAAAGTGCTTTACATAGGAGGTTGGGTTGTTTATACTTATTTTTATTAATGGGGAAACTGAGTCACAAAAATGGTAACATGCCTGGCTAGTAGGCCAGTGACGGAGCTGGGAGTAAAACACAGGCTTACCAAATGCTAATCCAGTACTTTATCCATTAGGCCACACTGTCTTGCTCCCTCCTGGAACAAACACGGAGCAGAGAAGGAATAGTTCCTTTCTGAGAAACGGTTCCTTGCCCCACCTGTGACAGCCCACCGATTTACTCCCAGACTTACAAGGTTTCTAGTCAAAACAATGCAAAGCCTTAACGTCCCTGTGTTTAAAATCTTCCTTCCAACATTAGGAAGCCTGAATACATCCTACCCAGTCAGTTGCTGTGAACCGTATCTTCCATCAAACACATTTGATGGAATCAATGAGAAAAGTCCAGGTTATGCATTGATTTTCCATATGGAGCAAACACTGAAAGCATACGTCAAAGAATAATAATAATTTTTCGAAAAGCAACAACAAAAGCTTGTTGGCACACATGTCATTCAAGAGACGGCTGTGACAAATCGTGTCCAGGATCGCTGGCGAATACTGGACATTTAAGATTCAAGCACTTGTGTGACCCGCTGAGGTTATCTAAGCTTGGGAAACGACCTCCCATTTGCTTTGAATTATTGTGTGCGTGGCCTGAAGGGATTTTTTTTTTATTTTAAATGTTCATTGCCATCCTATGTGTTTCATATTGTTTTATGCTCCCCTTTCAGAGGGCCTAACCTTCCTCTGTCTTATTACAGAGTTACAGTAATTGGCTGCTGAATGTGCCTCTTTTTTGTGTTCAATAACTGCAGATTTATTGCTAGCTATCAAATATCCCCCCCGCCCCATGATAAAGCAGTGTGTACCAAAGCAGGGAGCGGTGGACTAAATCCACTGTTATATGGCTCAGAGCTGAAGTAAGCAGACTCTGGCCAGTGAGATTTTACTCCTTAACAGCTCTCATATCTTCTCAGCTGGGTTTTGCTCAAGATGAAGGGAATCAAAGGGAGTTATTTTTGTTATGTACCTTGTGTCTCTTAGTAGCATTTAGGTCTTATGCTGCTGGATCAAAAGCCCACTGAAGTCAGTTCAAAGACCGCCATTAAGTCTGCTGGTCTCAACATCACGCATACATGGCTCACGCATCACTTCCCAAAGGAAGGTCATTATTACTGTCTTAATTGTAATGGTGGGGAAAATGAGGCACAGAGCTGCAACTGATGTGCCTAAGGTTGGTTAGCAAGACAAAAGCAGGAATATAAACCAGCGTGCCTTCCTCCTTGTGACCCATGGATGCTTCCTTGTGTCTTGAGACCTAGCATGACCGACAAGGCCATGATGATCTACCTTTGACCTCTAACCTCAGTTACCCAGTATCTAAAGGAAGCATGGTTCGGTTCCAAATGAAGTCAATAGCAAAACTTCCATTGACTTTGGATAGCTTTCCGAAATCTACGATCTAGCTCAACCACAAGAAAAGGGCTAAATGAAGGTGGAGTTCTATGGCCTGTTTGTGCCAGGACATCAGACTAGAAGATCATTATGGGCGCCCCTGGGCTTTCTAACCTATGTATCAATAGCTACCCTGCAACTAGTGCAGTGTCCAACCCTTAACCAGAACAGTTGCGTTATTGGAACTTCTCCCAGCAAACAGAATCCACCTAATAACAGTGAAAGCGAATAGATAGAACTGAATGAGTAACAGCAAAACAAGCTGGTCATAAGTAACGAGATTGTTCTGACCAACTTTGTGGTCAGGAGCAAGATGGGCTTAGCTTTAAGTACGTGTATGGCTTCAGCAGGTTTCAGGGTCCAATGCTATAGATCAGTAGTTCCCACCTTGTGGCCTGCGGGAGCTTTCCCCTCCTGCTGGTTGCAGACGGGAGCTGCTGTCTAAGGACCCAGGCAGAGTATGTTGACACGGGGCTACAAGACCTGTACAGGCTCCTTCCTGTAGCTGAGGGGATGGGAGATCAGTGCCCCACTCCCCTGGCTGTAGCAAGAAGCATGGTAAGGGCTCCGCCTGGGTCCCTACGCACTGGAATCCCTGTTGGAGCCAGAGAGATGGAAACATTGATCTCCTGTCCCCGTAGCTACAGAAGGGAGCCACAGCCTAGGGACCCAGATGGAGCAGAGGGGGATACAGGATGCATGCGGTTTCCCTGCTGCAGCCAGGAGGACAGGAGATTAGCTGCATTGGGTAGGGGAAGGCTGCTGGCAGAGACTGTTGGCCTTCCTTGGTTGTGAAAATGATACCTTTGGCCCTCAAGCCAAAAAGGCTGGGAACCCACTGGTATAGATAACTTCATGCTTTGAATTAGGCATGTGTTTAAGTATCTTGCTAGAGGTTTTTAAGGTGCGACGTTCCAAAGTCATGGATGAGATGATTTAGTTGGGGTTGGTCTCAGGTCTCTTCCAGCCCTACTCTTCTAGGATTCTAGGAATCTATGAATCTTCGTGGTTGCTTTCCACAAACAGCTGAGCACTGGGGGGCATTGCATAGCGGTCAGGGACTGTTTTGTGTAAGAGAATCCGGTAGCTGGAGGTGAAAACCTATAACGGCTTTGCTGGCTTTTTGAAGGCTCTGCACAAAGAAAATGTTGCCACTGTCTGTATTGATGTTTTCCATCCTTGTTTGAAGAATCAAAAGTAACTCCAGCAAGTGCATTATGCAGCTAGAAACAAGAGGAAGTTGGGAAAGAAAAGGGGGGCAGACAATTATTCAGAAAGTTAAAAAAAAAACCACCCTCCCCCCCTACCAAATTTTGAAAGTTGAAATTTCAACTGGCAGTTGAAAATGGGTGGGGGAGAGGGGAATGGAAAGAGGATTTGAGAACGTTTAGTGAAAAAGAAATCTCAAATTGAAATTTCAAAATTCAAAAAGTGTGTCAAACAGAAGAGTCTGTTTTGAGGTTAAGTATGTCCCCCTGCCCACAGAAATATCACACTCAACGGCCCATTTCTTGGCTTCTTTCTTTCTTAAGCACCCGTATGGCCCACATCACACTAATACGTGAGCACCTCACAATCTTTACTGCACTGTTCCCTCAACCCCATTGGAAGGTAAGGCTGTGCCAGGACTCCCATTTCACAGATGGAAAACTGAGGCACAGAAAACGAGTGATTTGCCCAAGCTCATAAGGATTGTCCCTTGCAATCCAGGTTAACCATCTCACCACTAAACTACGTTTTCTCTTGCGAAAGCCATATGCTGTGCTAAGAAAAGCCTACACACAAAAGAAATGTTTGCCATGTTACCTTGAAATCAGTGACAGTCAGAGGCCTAGATGCATTTGAAAATCTTTTTACACCCATAGCTGCACATTTACGGAACCAAACAACTTTGAAAATCTGGCTCTAAACACCAAAGTCACTTTTGAAAATGGCACTTAAGTACCAAAGTCATTTAGGTAATGACTGAAAATTTCACCCTAGATTCACCCAGTCATGAGAGCCTTAATGTAAGAAGGGGGCTGGGGCAGGGAAGAGAGAAATACTTGCAACATATTGCTCTGCTTTCTTTGCCTCACTAAAACGTGGCCTTTACTTTTCATAAGAGTAGATTTGTGCAGATAAGTGCTTAAAATGTGTTGGCTCAGGAAATATGGAGTCTGGGGGAGAGACGGAGAATAAAAGTACAATTAAAGTGGGATTATTTTGCTATATGGAGACTCACTGGGGACTGATCTCATTACGTAGTCCGACTTGAGCACTGACCTGTGTGTTGCTAGTGTAAAAGACAAACACATTAAACATGGCTGTGAGTTCCTGTACACGATATAGTAATACAGTATCTTAAGAGAGAGAAAGAAAGGGAGAGAGAGAGAATGTGGCTGTGCCCAAGAAACTGCATCTGATGGATGGCATGTGTAGGAGAGCCTTAAGACTTCTCACCCTTTATTTTGCAGACCGCAGTGCTCCTTCCATCAAAAAAGAAGTCAGAGATTTCTTGTCTGAGTGGCTGCTGTGTGGGTTTTCCCCTCCCCGGTTTTCTTTTAAAAAAACAACCCCCCAAACCCACCTCAGTATTTTCATCAGGCATCTCGCCAGACTTCTGTCATCGCCAGGGAAATAGTTACTTCACTAGACGCATCTGGGTAACTTCACGCCCATTCCTGATGTAAGCTGTCAAATCCTGTCCCAGATAGCGGTCACGGAGAGATCGCCACTCCCAGACGGAAGAGGGCCGGGAAAGAGAAAGTCTGAGGCTGGCGATGATTTGCACACATATGTGTGTCTGTCAGGGAGTTTGTGACAGAGATTCAATGCTGGATGTCCATGCAAAGCATTAGAGATTGCCACTCTCTCTGCACTTACACTATATCTTGGTTTATTTAGAGATACATCCAATCTGCCCTACATAAGGGATGGCTCATAGTTATACTGACCCAGAAACAGAACGGGGAATGGATTGAGACTCAAGATCAGGCTACACTGTTCTGTAAGCCCAGAGTTAGTCAAACTCAAGTTAACAGACCCTACTTTTGTAAACCCAGCTCTTGAGCATCCATCACACTCATTTGTAACTCCAGGTTAGGAGTAGCTGAATCTTGGATCCCAACCTGAGAGCGCCCTACACTTCATTCCAATCACCCCCCACCCAGACATCCTAGTTTCCTCCCACAATGTTCATGGTGCAGTGTGGGAAAACTCAACTGTTCACCAAACTTGTGAAGTTCCAAAGGGGCGGCCCTGTTAGCCTGGGTCAGCCAAACAAACAAGAAGTCCTGTAGCACTTTTAAAGACTAACACATTTATTTATCGCATGAGCTTTCGTGGGAGAAAATCCCACTTCGCCAGACGCCTTGAAGATGGGAAACTTACAGAATATGAGGAAATTAAATGCAGGGAAGTGTATGACACAGGAGCAGGTCAGGCTGTAACAGCAAATCAGAATAGGTGGGGAACAGCACATAGAGAACACTGGGGAACAGCACATAGAGGAAGGTGAGGTCAAATCACCTGTTGTAATGAGAATAAAATCCATAGTCCCTGTTTAACCCTGAGGCAATGGAGTCAAATTTACATACAAGTTCTAATTCTGCAGTTTCACTTCGAAGTTGTGATTTGTTATTCATTTGTTTGAGCACCGCTATTAACAAATCCTGAATGGAGCGAGCAGGGAGATTGAACTTTTCCCCTATTGGTTTTTGAATGTTGCTATTTCTGATGTCAGATTTGTGTCCATTTATTCGTTTGCACAGAGACTGTCCTGTCTGTCCAATATATAAGGCAGGGGGGCATTTCCGGCACATGATGGCATAGATCACATTGGTGGATGAGCAGGTGAATGAGCCCTTGATGGAGTAGGCGGCATGATTAGGCCCTGTGATGGTGTCTTTAGTGTAGATATGGGGGCAAAGTTGGCAATGTGGTCTGCTGCAGGGATATGTTCCTGCTTTAATGTTTGGGCTGTAGTTGCTGGTGAGTATCTGTTGGGGGGGGGGACTGTCTGTAAGTGAGGAGAGGTCTGTCTCCCAAGGCTTGAGAGAGTGAGGGATCGTCTTGTAGAACAGGCTGTAGATCTTTGATGATGTGCTGAAGAGGTCTGACTTGGGGGTTGTAGGCAGTGACCAGTGGAGTTCTGTTTTTTTTCCCTTGGATTTCTCCTGTAGTAGTTGACTTCTGGGTACCTGTCTGGCTCTGTCAATCTTTCTTCACTTCCGCAGGTGGATATTGTAGTTTTAAGAATGCTTGATAGAGATCCTGAAGATGTCTGTCTCTGTCCGAGAGTAAATGTGGTTATATCTTAGGACTTGACTGTAGGCAATGGATCGAGTGGTATGTCTTGGATGAAAGCTCGAGGGATGTAGGTAACAATAGCGATGAGCAGGTTTTCGATATAGGATGCTGTTTATGTGTCCATCTCTAATTTGCACCATAGTGTCCAGAAAGTGGATCTCCTGTGTGGAGTGTTCCTGGCTCAGTTTGATTGTGGAATGGAAATTGCTGAAATCTCTGTGGAAATCTTGTGGACAATCTGTCCCGAGGATAAAGAAAGTCCACTTGTGGGATACTTTTGATCAACGACCTGTGCATCAGTCAAATGAGGCAGTGTCTACACTGCTAAGCAATAGGAACCTGGATCTGGCCATGACTCAAGTTCAGACCCTCCACTGTCTTAGGGTCCTGGGACCTTGGGTCAAAACCCTGAGTATACACTGAAGTGGGGGGAGATCTGAGTCTGAGTGTGAAGGCTGAGTAATTCAGACATGCCTCAGACAGTCATAATGCCACCCTGGGATCCTCGCTAGCGTCAGAGGGGAAATAACCTGATTCAGCCCTTTACCAGTGGTTCTCAACCTTTTGTGTGTTGTGACACACTTGGCAGTGTGTCGTGACCCTTTGGGACACAGCAGACCTCTCTCCACAGTCAAATCCAACCATCTCCCCAGCTCTCTGCAACATACTTACCGTTACATGGTGATGCAGTAATGTGTCCTGACACAGTGGTTGGGAATCTCTACTTTACACAGATTAGAAATCCTGTTGGACTCACTCAACAGTGAGATGTGGGGTGGAGTCAAGGCCCTGCCCATTCTCCACCCACTGTGTGTCCACCTGCATGGAAAGATGGGTAGCCATTCCCGACTCCATCTTCCACGCTGTGACACGCAACACAGATAACTTATGCCAGGCAGTAAGAGGGCATCGTACTTCCCTACCTGCCCCTTGTGTGTGCCCAGAACTTGCTCTTTGCCATGCAGCATCAGGGAGACATTCGACAAGCCCTGATTGCGCAGTATTGTGGGCCCTAATTGGAAATGCATGTTGCTTTATAATCTCTTTTATTGGTGCTTACTCCCCCTCCGGAACAGCGGTACAGTAAAAATATACATATACAGTGCGTTGCTCTGTCTCAGCAAAATGGATTTCCACTGACTAATTTAATTTTTTTTTAATTACCAGCAGATTTAAAATGTATATTAAAACTATATATTTCATCTTTGCAACAACGGTACGTGAAGTCTGCATGCAGCCATGTCTGGTTTATGCTTTTGAATAAATATAATTAGATACAAGACTTCTACTAAACCTCCAGCTGGCAGGTTCCCCAGAGAGGACTACGGCTGCATCCCCAGGTGGTGTAAGCTGGCATAGCTCCACTACGGTCAACAGAGAGATGGCAATTTACAGAGGAGGATCTGGCCCCTGGGTTTTTAATTGCTTTAGAACATGCAAGGAAAGGGGGGGGGGAAACAATCCTCATGGGGCCAGAAATGGGCCCTGTACAGTATCAGAGCTGCACCTGTGAGACTACCCCTGACAGGAACAGGCAATGTAGAGCAGACATCTGGCCACATCTCTGGAAAAAACTCTCAGAGCCAAAGACTCAGCTGGCATAAATTGGTTGAGTTCTATCCACTTCAATACAACTATTCTGTTTAACATCAGCTGGTCATCTGGCTGTGCTGACCTATGCTGAGTGCCACCAGTGGGGCATCTGGCCATAGACTTCACTGCAGGGACACCGATTTATGCTAAAAAGGATCTCACCCATTTCTGCAGCTTTAGGAAGCGGGGAGAAAGAAATCCTGACTCCTCTTTTTATGCCGCCATTGGAGGGACTCTTGTTTATGTTTTGTAGATATTTGGGTAATCTGGAGTTACTCAAGTAATCTGTTACTATGGTGTATCTGCTGGTTCTTCCACAGCAATAAAAAGTGCAAAAGCACCTGGAACCAAACTCCTTCTGAAGTTCACACCAAGCTTTATTAATCCTGATTAGTTGTGCATCACAATACGCTGTGATTGGGAGATATTATAGGTGGGGCAAATAGTGCAGCGTGTAAAGTTCTGGTGACTTCCCATTATAAGACCCTCTTTTCAGTTGCTTGTAACCGTATCCAGATGTAACCATTTGAGATGAAATTTTCCCATGTGGGGTGTTTGCCTCAGTCTGAATATTTCTGGAAAGTTTCAGATAAAAAAACAATGCATCTGCTTCTGAGAAATAAGGTGGGGAAGTTGTAAAAATATTTTAACGTGGAAAAATAACAGTTTCATTGAGAAGCTCTAGCACCCCCCAGATTTGAGAGCAGGGATTGGGAATTTGGCAGAGGGATAGACTCTGGGGCAGGAATGTTCTTGGATTGCTTTGGGGGTATGCCTATGAAGCCAAAACATTCATAGTGAGGACACCAGAAAAACAGCCCATTTTCTGGTACACCTTATTCCATCCCCTTAGCGTGAAATAGTAAAAGTGCTATTTTGCAGGCATAACTGCATCTACCTGAGGGGTTGTTCTGGCACATCCCATCAGGGATTCCACCTCATCACACCCCTGCCCAACACAGCTATCCTGTCAAAAATGTGTAGTGTAGTGTGGGCCTGTATCCGGGATACATTTTTTGCTGTTTTCACAAAAATCCACCCAAATGTGGCCAAGTTCTGAGCCTTTGAAAATCTGTCCTTTGTACATGCCCAGTGGGGACTTGTTAAAACTTTGGTGCTAAAATCTGAAAGCGTCTGTCCGCAGTGAGCGTATTCGGTCCCCTCAGAGTGACCGAGCACGTTTCAGCCCAGGCTGCAGGGCCTCGGTAGACACGGACAACCTCAACACCAGGGTTTCCTAGCTTCTGAGTGCTGGACATTTATGGGAATGGGCAACGATGGGACAACCTCAACACCAGGGTTTCCT
>ML685864.1:3150560-3171951 GCA_007922175.1 Pelusios castaneus
GGACAACCTCAACACCAGGGTTTCCTAGCTTCTGAGTGCTGGACACTTATGGGAATGGGCAACGATGGTGTTTAGTAGCTGGGTTGCTGCTGATCTGTTGTGTGACCCTGGGCAAGTTTCGGCAGAACTCTCAACAACCAGGGTGCAGTTCATCTTTATGGGAGACAGAACTTTCTCCAGGATACACCTGAGACTGGAATGACTCCCCCAAATACCAGCCCTTTCCACTTTCTGTTTCAAGTGCTGGGTGCATTTCTTTGATCTTGCCTTCTGCAACGTAAGCCTACAGCATATATACATTTAAAAATACCCCCCAAAACAACAAAAAAACCATTAGCAAACCACTACATACACGTCTTCCTTTGGGGAGAACATGAGAGAACACACGTGACAGATATTAGTCACAGTGCTTAATGTGCTACTGGAAAGAGTTCTGATACCTGAAGAGTTTGGTATAAGAACCTATATAGAATAAAACAGGCTTTACACCTCCATCCCTGTGTCTCTCCCATCTCTTTAGCTTGTAAGGTCCGCAGGGCAGGGAACAGTTTCACATTGGCAGGAGAGTACCTGGTGCAATGGAATCCTGATTATAAGTGGAGAAAATGGTGACAAACAGTTTATCCCCTAAAACTTTAGTCCGTCAATTTGAAACTGTGAATTTGTGCTGAGGTTCAGAAAGTTTTGCCCAGACCAAAACAATTCAGACATTTTGACATTGCCAAAATGGAATTGAAAGCCAACTGGACCTATTTTTTGTTTTGATTTTTGGAATTTTGAAAAAAACCAAGGAGGACTAAATTTTCAAACTGCCAAGGGAGCAGGGGGCAGGACCCAGGCCATCCTGGCATCGTTCAATTCAGTGGGTCAGTATTGTCCCAGAACATGGGAGACCTGGCCTCAATTCCCCTCCCCTGTGCTTCACAAGGGGAAGATATTTGACCTTGGGCTGCCTACTTCTCAGGAGAATCTACTGAGATGGGGGATATTTTGGTATGGGCCTTTTTCTCTCTTTTCTGTTGAAGCTGTTCCACTTTCCATAAATAATTAAACAGTGATAAGAATACAAGGATGGCTGTACCAGGTCAGACATCTAGCCCAGTGTCCTTTCTTTTGTCTATGGTCAATGCCAGGTGATTCAGAGGAACAGGGAAATTATTAAGTGATCCATCCCTCCCTGTCATTTAGTTTCAGCTTCTGGCAGTCAGAGGTTTAGGGATACCCAGATAATGGGGCTGTACCCTTGACCATCTTGACTAGTAAACATTGACGGACGTCTTCTCTATGAACTTGTCTGATTCTATTTGGAACCCAGTTATACTTCTGGCCTTCTCAACATCCTGTGGAAACAAGTTCCAGGAGTTGACTGTTAGTTGTTTGAAGAAGTACTTTCTTATGTTTCTTTTAAACTTGCTACCTCTTAATTTAATTAGGTGGTTTAAACACCTTGGCTCTTGTGTTATATGAAGTGATGAATAACACTCCCTTATTCATTTTCTCCTCACCATTCATGATTTTATAAACCTTTACCATCTCCTTCGACATCTGTTTTCTAAGATCAACAGTCTCAATAATTTTTAATCTCTCAGAGAGAGAGAGAGAGAGAGAGAGAGAGAGAGAGAGGATTGATTGATTGAGATGGGACAACCAGAATTGCTTATAGTATTCAAGGTGTAGGCATACCATGAATTTATATAATGGCATTATGATTTTTTTTTTATCCCATTCCTAGTAATTCCTACACATTGGGCAGTTGTTTTCAGACAACTATCCACATTGACTCTAAAACCTCTTTCTTGAGTGGCAACAGCTAATTTAAACCCAATCCTTCTGTACATATAAACTGGAATTATGCTTTTCAATGTGCATTATTTGTGTGTATGAACACTAAGTTTCATCTGCCATTTTGTTACCTAATATCCCAGTTTTGTGAGATCCCTTTATAACTCTTTGTGGCCTGCTTTAGATCTAATTATCTTGAGGAATTTCATATCATCTGCAAACTTTGCTACCCTAATACCTTTCCCCATTCCATATTATTTATGAATTTGTTGAACACCACCTGCCCCAGTACAGATCCTTCAGTGATCCCACTATTTATCTTTCTCTACTGTGAAAACTGATTTCATTCTTACCCTTTGTTTCCTATCTTTTTATCAGCCATATTTCCTCCTTCTTCTAGGTAGTAACTGAAAACTCCCTCCCTGAAGCCTGCTGTCAGCTCCCTGTCTTTATAGAAGCTCCACCTGTTCCCACACAGGTAAGCATCCCCTAATTATGGCTTTTCCTTCACCCTTCAGTTTAGTAGGTTAATTGGCCCATTTGGCCTCCATTTACCCCTTGAGGGTGAGTACGGACTGGACAACTCATCACACACAGAGACTGATTTAAGTGAATAGTTACATACCAAAGTTAATTCTGCAATTTCATTCCTTCAGAACTCTTGGGTGAGTCCCATCTGATCATGGCAACACATTACTGTTTAATTTCTGTTTGTCCAAAGCCCACTCTATCAACATCTTAATTTGGGACAGTTCCTCAGATTCGTCACCTAAAGATTGGCTCGGGTGTGGGAATCTGCCTCCCACCCTCTGCAGCAAGGACTAATAACACAAAGAATTAATTAGCTTCTCTGCAATGTCCTGACCTTCATTGAATGCTCCTTTAACACCTGGATCATCCAATGACCTCAATAATGGTTTGCTAGGCTTCCTGCTTCTGAGGTACTTAAAAACATTCTGTTAGTTTTTGTGTCTTTTGCTAGTCTGCTCTTCAAATTTTTTTTGGCCTGCCTGATTACGTTTGTACACTCAACTTGCCAGAATTTATGCTCCTCTCTATTTTCCCCACTAAGATTTGACTTCCAATTTTTAAAGTATGTCTTTTTATTTCTAAGTTTGTCTTTTATTTATGTTATTTAATCATGGTGGTATTATTTTGGTCATCTTACACCCTTCCTCCCACAGCCACCCCAAAAAAGTATCTATTTAGTATGATTCTCTGTTTATGGGTTTGCTTTTTTTAAAAAAAAAATCCCTCTTTTTGACTGTTTCTGTTAGTTTCAAGGTATCAAGATTCCTTATTTTCGTGTAGTTCCCTTTTTTAAACATAAATAGTACTGTGGTGGGTTTTATGGGTATTTCCTCCCTACAACGATGTTAAATTTAATTATATTGTGGTTGCTACAACTGACCGATTCATCTATAGCAGGGGTCGGCAATCCCCAGCACATATGTCAAGGCTGTCATGTGCACCTATTTACAGTGACATGCAGGACTCCTGCCCCTGTGGTGCTGTGACTACTCCCTGCTGCTGGTCTCACCCCTGGCACCTGCTTACCCCACCCCTGGCATCTAGTGATGGTTTGGGGCAGAGGGTTGACATGGGGGCCAGCAAAGGTTGCTGACTCCTGATTTATATTCACCTCATGAATCAGATTCTGTGTGCCACTGAAGACTACATCAAGAATTGCTTCTTCCCTTGTGGGCTCCTAGTTGTTCCAAGAAGCCGTCATTAATGGTGTCTAGAAATTTTATCTTTGCACCCCAAGGGGAGGTGATATTATCCAGTCAATGTGGGGATAGTTGAAATTCCCCATTACTACTGGGTTTTCTAGTTTTGTAGCCTCTAAAACAGGGCTTGGTTTAGACCAAATAATGCCCCAGTTGAGAAGCATCTTCAGTGCCCTCCCACGCTTGTTAAACTTTTGAATACCTTATATTTTATTGCATCTGCTGCCCATGCAAGATTTTGATGCACTATTTGCATGCATAATTTATCCTTGTCAAATAAGAAGATAAATTTTCACACTAAATCTGGATTTATTCCATGTATAAGTAAATAAAACTAATTTCCTCTAAGCCTCTAGAAAGTCTTAATTTTAAGAATAATTAAAATTTGACCCTTGCTGCTAACTAGATTGCATCCTTTATTTTCTCTCTAGGGGAAAACAGATAGATAGTATTAGGAAGTTTATGTTCTGTAGTCTTAGAAAGTCATCAAACATTATCTATGTCTACACCGGCAAAGTCGACCTTGTTAAGTCAACCTAACTGAGTGGCAGTACTTTAAGTTGACTTAAGTTGACCTTATTAAGTCGACTTAATGGCTTTAAGTCAACTTAATAAGGTTGATTTAACACTAATCCCCATCCACACTGGCTTTAAGTCAACTTAAGAAGTTGACTTAAGGCTTAAGTTGACCTCAGAGTAGGTGTTATTAAGTCGACTTAAACTCTTATTAAGTCGACTTAAGGAAGTGCTTAAGTCGACTTAATAAAAGCCCAGTGTGGACGAGGCTTTGTTTAGGCCGACTTAAGACTCCTTAAGTCGAGTTAACTTGCCAGTGTGGAATTACTATGTGTTAAGTATGGGAAAAAAAAGTAACAATATTTCTTTTATAGTATTGCATTGATTGGGGTTCAGTAGATATTCCTGTAGTCTCATAAAATATTTCCTTTATTAGTCACTATTTACACTCTTCAAATCTTAAAACACAAGTACACTTTTACAATTACAAGTAAAACTAGGTTCCCAATATTGTAACTGGACTCTCACTTCACTTCGGTTTGTTCTTGTGTCCCACTGACTGACTGGCGACACCTCACTCCTTATATACTGGTGAGGGCATGGTTGACAACATTTTAGAGGGTCAAGGAAAAGGTGATTCTCAAGAAGCCTGGAAGGTTCCACAAATTCTACAAAGATCTAGAACATTTTAGGAGTTTAGTGAAAACTGAATTCACAAATGGAATACCTGAAACATTTTACTTGAGACTTTCTATTTTTCCTTTTGGTATTAACAACCAAAATGGGCCAAGTCCTCTCAAGTGGTTGCCTGCTCCTAAATCTGCCCCTGCTCTAGAATTTCCCTAAGCATTTCACAATTGCCATCATCATCCTGGTTTTATTCTTCAAGTATGGAATTGCTCTTTGTAGTCATTGGACGAGGGGCTTGAGTGTGGGCTTCCCATATGCTTGGGGACTACTGGAACCACCCAGTTATAGAGTCAGACCCATCTTTTTATGAATGGCTATGACTTGCCACTGTGAGTGACTTCAAATAATCCAGGACAGGGAAAGACAGGGCAAATGTTCCACATCAGTGAGAGAAGGGAATTGAACCTGTGTTTCTCAAGTGAGTATTCTAGCCATTAGGCTAAAAGTTATTAGGAATTTCTACTTCCTCCTCTGGCTAGTTTGTGAATAACATGTCAGAAAAAATAAAATAAAAATTACATTAAATTAAATTTAAAAAAAACAAAATTATTCAGCAAATTTGTGTCAAATTAACAAATAGTTTCCAGTTGACAAAAAACTTTAAATAAACAATTCCTCTGAAAAGTTTCATCCAGCTCTAGATGAGGGCACATCCATAAATGGGTAAAACAGCTAAAATGCCCCTTCCTAAATATATGCTAGATCTGAAGTTCCCTGGTATGATAACCAAGGTATGATATGTAGAGCAAATTCACATCTAACTTCCCCTTAAAAGACCAAATTGTTTTATAACAGCTTAAAATTCACGAAGGACTTTATTACACACTTTCTTGCAACTTGTGCATTATTTTATTATTTGTATTGCATTTGCACCTAGGAGCCTTAATCCTGGTGCTGGACTCCTTGTGTAGAGGCTATATAAATATAGAACAAAAAAGATGGTGCCTGCGTGAAACAGCTGGAAATCCAAGTATAACACAAGAGGCAATAGGTAGATACAGACAGATGGATGGGGGAATACAAGGGAATAATGAGTCAGTATTATACAGCATAATGGGCAGTGGTCTCTTGACACCAGCTGTGTAATTGTTGTCATTTTTTTGGTAGGCATCACAGCAAAGAGCAGTTTTAAGCAGAGATGTGAAAAGGCCCAAGATGCACAATGCTATCATTCATATCTGGCAGTGTTTGGCACTCACTTTGCAGGGGGAAGGATATCGAGTCGGAGTAAAAAGACTTATTTTCATTCACAGCGGGAAGTCATAGTAATTCATAATGACAATACATAGTCATTATTTGACCTCTGTCTTTGGTATTGGGGTGAGCACAGCTGGAATCCTCTGCCCTGTTCTGGTGCCTACAATTCAAGAGGAAATTGAAGGGGTTCACAGAAGAGCCATGAGAATGATCAAAGGACTAAAAAAACTGCCTTATATTGACAGACTCAAGGGCTATATCCACACTGGCAAGTTAGATCGACTTAGGGAGGCTTAAGTTGACCTAACTGAATCCCTGTCCACACTAGGCTTTCATTGGGTCAACTTAAGGGGCTTCCTAAGTCAACCTAATGAACACTTAGGTCGACTTAATAAGAACCACGGGGTTTTCAAACTAACCCTTCCTTAGGTCGACCTAAGCCCAGTGTGGACGCATAAGTCCACTTTCTTAGGTCGACCTAAGGGAAGTTAGGTCAAATTACTAAGTCACAGCTAAAGAAAACCACTTTGTTAAGTCGACCTAATAAGGTCGACTTTAGGTTAACTTAAAGTCGACCTTATTAAGTCGACTGAACAAAGTAGACCTATTTTTTATAGTGTAGACATAGCCAAGGAGTTCAATCTATTTAGCTTAACAAGGTTAAAGGGTGCCTTGATTAGTCTATAAATACCTGCCTTGGGAACAAATATTTAACAATTGGCTTCTCAACCTAGGACAGGAAGGCATAACACCATCCAATGGCTGGAAGCTGAATCTAGACAAATTCAAACCAGAAATAAAGTGTAAATTTTCAACTGTGTGGCTAATTAACCACCGAAACAGTTTACCAGGGGTCATGGTGGATTCTGTATCACTGGCATTTTTAAAATCAAGATGAGGTTCCCCCTCCCCCGCCAAAAGATTTGCTGTAGGAATTATTTTTCAGAAGTTCTCTAGCTTGTGTTATATAGTAGTTCACATTAGACAATCATAATGGTCCCTTCTGGCTTTACAATCATTCATGGATTCATAGATTCGATGATGCGCAAGGTAATAGAGAAGGTGTTCGTCAGCTGGCTGTCCTCGCACTCAAGTCTTTGTCAATGAGTTTCGGCCAGAGATCCCCTGACCCAGTGACAGACACCTCTGCCACTGGTAGGATGTTGAGCTGGCACGCAGTAGAGTTGGGTGGGGCCTGTGCTCCCCTCCCCTCTGCCTAAACCACTCTGAGGCCATGTACATACGATCACTTTATTGTGCGGTAAGGCTCCTTAACGCACAATAAAGCTGCTAGCGTACACATGATCATTTTCCCTGTTGCATGGCAACGCCCTCTTAAGGCGCACCAGTTGAACCACTCAAATCGAGAGTGGTTAGCATTACTGCGGAACAGCTGTTCCGCGGTAATGCTCGTGTGTACCCATTTTGCGCATTAGACAGCCTCCGGAAATGTCCCAGAGTGCCAATCGAGGCCACTCTGAGACATTGGAGCTGTCAAATATGTCAATATGTTCTAGCAGAGCAGTGAAATTGACTGTTATGGGAGCTGCTGGGTTCGGCAGCCCCCTAGCTCTGCCCCGGGGCTTCAGGTGGCGGTAGGGGCAAGCGCCGCAGCTCCCGCCACCACCTGAAGCCCTGCAGCCCCCTAGCTCAGCCCCAGGGGGCTGGCTGTGGGCAGTGCATGGTGGGACAGGTGCCCACCATGCACTGCTCTTGTATCGCAAAGGAGCATTCACACGGGTGAACGCTCCTTTGCGATATAACCAGCACGTGTGTACACACCAAAGCGCTATATTTATAGCGCTTTCCTTGTCCCGCAATAGCTTATTGCGGGACAAGTTTGTCGTGAGTACATAGCCTGATCCTGTAAAGCCTCAGAGGCCCTTGCCTGTTTGCCTGCCCCACCCCACTGAAGCACCAGGGCTATAGACTGCTTGCTCACCCTGCCTTGCTTGAGGGTGTGACCTGCTGATGGTGGGCAGTTAGTCCACTGTGTCTTGTTTGCCCCCACAGGTGTGTAGCGAAGGGACATGGCCCCCCCTCTGAGACTACCTGGGGGACAGGCTGTGACCGGGGCCTCCTGGGATAACCTCATGATGTGCAAAAATCAGGGCAAGCTGCAAAATCAGGAACCAAACTCCTACACACTGATGTTTGGTACTTAAATCAGTCTCCCTACCAGTCACAACCAGGCTTCTGGCTCCCCACACTGGGTACCAAGATATCTGCCTAAAATAGAAACAGCCCCCTTTATTGCACTCCAGCTCCTCTGGCTCCCACCTAGCCACACGATCCCTCAAAGAAATAGGTTCTCCTGACCCCAAAGGACCAGCCACATCACACAGAACAATATAGGTTTGGATCTTACCCAAAATATGATACCGATAGCCAATCCTTTAGCAATTACAACTAAAGGTTTAATATAAAATGAAAAGAAGCAAAGTATGAGAGATGTTAAATGGTCAAAGTGAATCACATACATACAAATGATTTAAAGCAGTTTGCAGTTTCCTTCCTCCAGAGTTTGCAGGCTTGTTCCTCTGGTAAACACCCAGAACCTGGGTGGGCCTCAATCCTTTGTCCAGTCGCAGAGGAATAGTTCCAGAGATGGGTGTTGGCTGTAGACTGGGGACTTGAGATAAGATGGAGTTGCGGCTGCTGCCTTTTATCCCCTCTGGCCTTCTCCATGCTGTGTGGAGTTCTCTCCAGTCAAAATGGAGTTGAATCACATGTTCAAGCCCTAGTAGCTCAACAGGTTTCTCCCTGGGCCCATTGTACCTGGGCGCTTCCTTAATGGGTCATTAAGGAGACAATGGCTGTAGACATCCTGTCTGGGGAGTTTCCCCAGAATCACACAAGTTAAAGTATAGATATAACAACCATATTCATAACTTCTAATACAAATACAATTCCTACACATAAACTATATAATCATTCCCAGAAAATTACTACCTTTCTATTGACACCAAACATGGCACAGTTCCTATGGATTACAGCAATTCTGAGATATTAATACAAAATAATATCATAAATGGTTCCCTAAATCCAGATAGCATCACACAGGCCACAATGTCTATAGGGCACTAAAGAATCTACTTTACTACTTCTTTACTTATAGAACTAAAATAAATATCTAATTGGAGACATCAAATTGCTTTGTACCTTAAACTGCCATATTGCTCCATTCCAGAAAAGTCCGCATTTCAGGATATGTGTGTGTGTTAATTCTGGGCTGGGCTCTAAGCACAGCTTCAATAAAACTTTAAACGACAGAGCATCTGTAACCCATGCCTGCTTCATGTGGCACTCTGTCCAACTCTAGTGGCAGCTAGACCAGCTAGAGATTGATTTCTTTGCTACAGTGCCAGCTATAAGATGTGTATCTTTTACCTCAGGCAGTACAGTCTCATGCATTAAGCTTCAAAGATCCAGGTTTGATCTTAGCTGCCTATGACTGGGGTCCGTCGGCATTATACAAGTGCATGAAACCTAGCATAGTCTGTCAGCATTGCTGTGAATTTCACCCGTGCGGCACAACTGTCAGTCAACACCCCTGGCGAGACCTACATTTATTTGCAATATCGGAATAACTCAATTCACATGGATAAACTCTGACAGTGGTGGCGGGTGGGCGAGGGGGGACCAAAGAAGATGTCAAGTAATTCATTGCCAGCATCATTTCCAGGTCAATGCAAACCCAATGTTCCTTCGACGTCCAAAAATCACTGCAATTTCGATTTCAGCATGAAGGAGAAGTTAACAGACACCATCAATCAGGGACTTCCATCATTTGGTAATGTCACGCAGCCAACGAAGTGAAATGCACTACAGTGTGAGGGGCTAACGGAGCGAGGCAGGCTGGCCTCTGGAATGCGTACGTCTTGTAAATATTAGCATTATATTGCATGGAAATTCGGTAGGCGTAAGGTTTTTAGGCAGACTTAGGCTTTGTTTTCATAGCTTGCAAGCCCATTCCTTGCTTGCGTGTGTGATGTACATCAGGCATGACACTATGTAACACAGTAGATGTCAGGACTCAAATGTGGGTGGATTAATGGGCTGTTATGAGGGGTTGTCATCGGCTATAACCAATTTAAGACAGGAATTTGACCTATTCTACAGAAGCCATTTTGATGGGATGTTTATCAGGTGCATTCTGCTGGGTGTGGATTTGGTGATGGTATACACATTAGTTGAGGCTGGTACTGCTTTGAGCAGGGATTTGGACTAGATGACCTCTTGAAGTCCCTTCCAACCCTCCTCTCCTATGATTAACTGTCAGAGAGTAGAGGCTTGATACCATTTCCAGTTATGCACATGTACTCCATTGTAACTCTACATAGATTGGACCAGATTGGCCATTGTTTTGCCCCCCAAAGGCAGTTTCATTGATCTACTAGTTCCTTCTGATTTACAATGGGCAAAGCAAGTGGCCGAGAGGATCCAAATTCTGTACTCATTTTCAGTGCCCTTAGTATGGAGCAACTCAGTGGAAGTCATCACAAGAAATTCTCAAAGTTTGTACCAGCATAACTCAGAAGAGAATTGAGGCCAAAGTTTGGAGGCAGAAGGGGAGGGTGGGATATATATTTGTGCCTCCAAATTCTATCTCCTTCACTCTCTATATGTCTCATATCACAAATTGTTCCGGGTGACTTGTCTTTTGAAGAGGCCTATTTCAAGCTGACTTGATTGCAATTATTGGACACAGCTGGGAGAGGGTCAGGAAGCCTACAAAGAGAGAGCTCATTTGGAAAGGGATTAACCCAGAAGATTGGGAGTTCCCTATCCTGGGGAAAGACCTGGTCAGATTCAGGAGAAAGCAGAACTAGGAGACCTCCAGCAGAGGGGGAGTTATCTCTAGTGGTGGGGCTTGAAATAGGAGTAAGACACCACAGGCAGCAACTCTGGAATCTCCCATTCACCTGAGACCCAAAGTTAAGGGTATCCTTAAGTTTAGAAGGAAAAATGGTCAAGTCCCAGAAGGGAGTTGAGTCTATATTTTCATTTGAGTTTTGCTGGAGCAATCTAGTAAGTAGCTTTGTCACCCCATTGCCCTGAAAGAGGACCAAACATTGCAAGGGTGTGGAGTATGTGAAGAATACAGGTAATTACTGAGCCCAGGCAGGAGTAGTAGGAAAGGTATACAGACAGGCTGAGGTAGGAGGAATCTCAGGAAGAAAGTAAGGGATAGGTCTGATGGCCCCCAGTGGAGAAGGAGGGTCTGGGTTCCCATACTGGCCCACCAAAAAGATGTGAAGACCCCAGAGACCAGAGCTGGATTCAGGCCAAAGACTCAACAGGAGACTGTTGAACCGTCTGTTGCCCCAGAAGGGGTGCAAGTGAAAGTAACTGAGTCACAAGAAGAAGAAAGCAGACCACATAGGGTGGCAGTAGCTGTCACCTGGGGGAGCTAGAGGACGAGAGCATTCTATGCCATGCCAAACCACTAGGGGGTGAGCTGCTAGGTGACTTACTCTTCTATTGGCCTATTTCAAGTGTGACCTGTCTGAACACTGGCCCACTGAAGTGCGCCAAAAATCTTTGGACAGTCTCATGTAACTTCAGCCTAAACTGCCTGAAATCTTGGAAGAACAGCTAATCTGGGGAGATAATGGACCAGCTGGGGCCATATTGTGGTGACAGCTCACAAGATTTCATTAGCATTGAATCCCTGTTCTACCCTCATCTCTGAAACACAACCGCTATCTTGAGCTATGTCTACACTGGCAGTTTAAGTCGACTTAAGGAGGCTTAAGTCAACTTAAACAAAGCTGCATCCACACTAGGCTTTCAGTAAGCCGACTTAAGAAATTCCTTAATGAACGCTTAAGTTGACTTCATAAGAACCACCTATTAGGTCTACTTAAGCCTGCTTAGGTCAACCTAACCCTTCTTTAGGTCAACCTAACCCTTCTTTAGGTCAACCTAAGCCCAGTGTGGATGTTTAAATCCATTTTGTTAAGTTGACTAAAGGCAGGTAAGTCGACTTAACAAAGTGGATTTAGTCCACGTCCATGGACACCACTTTGTTAAGTGGACTTAATAAGGTCGATTTTAAGTTGACTTACAATCGACCTTATTAAGTCGACTTAACAAAGTCGACCTAACTTTTTGTGTAGACATAGCCTTAAACATAATCTGAATCAAAATATTCCCAATGTGTGTTCATACGAGGTCCCAGGCCAGCCAGTTATAGATATACCACCTGATTCTCACAGCCCCTTTACACCATTCTGGCAGTGTAAAAGAGCTTTAGTAAGAGCTTTAGTGTATGTCTAATGTCAACACGCAGAGCAGTCTGATTGAGGTCAGCAAGACATGAAGATCTGGATCCTAGGACCCTGAGGGGTGGAGGGGTGGGGTCAGAGCCTGAGTCCCACTATAACTTAGGTCCAAGCCTGTCATTTCTCAGTGTGGATGCTGCATAGTGCAGTGTGGACTTGTTAGTAGGGCTGCCAGACATGAGTCCAGCTATTATAAAAGAGATTTACAGTGTAGGCGGCTACTCAAAAGTAGTCTTGGCAATACTAAATCCACAAGCCTGGGTCCCTCGGAACCAGGACCACAACACTGTGTAAACAGACCATTACTGTTCTGCTAACCCATCCCGATTCAATCAAAATTTAGGGGCAAATTGGTCCTTTGAATCCCGGATTCTAGTTTGGGCCCATCTGGAATTTCACTTTAAAACCAGCTGAATCAGAGCAGTTTCACTTTGCAGCGTTGATTCATTCAAATCTGAAACTCAAAAGAAAATACTTTCTGGGGGTTGAGGAGGGGTGAAGAGACAAAACACTGAAACGAAGAAAATATTTGCATGGCGTAGTATTGTTTGCACTACAACGGCACCTAGCTGCCCCCACTGAGTTCTGGGCCCCATTGCACTAAACACTAGCAAATAGCAGGAGGCAGTCCCTGACCCGAAGAATTTAGTGTAATAGACAAGACAGAGCGAGAAAGGGAACCTCTGCAAACCGAAACTGCGAGTTTCACACAGCTCTAACCAGTCCGTCAACCATAGGGAGAGGATCCAAAGTCCACCGAGGTCAAAGGGAGTTTTTCTGCTGAGGACAGTGGGTTTTGGATCAGGCTTTAGAAGCAGCTGGCAGCTGCCTTGACCCCGAGGCGAACTTCACACTCTGGTTGAAACACATACAGTTCCTCCGACTGCTTGCTCATCATCGTAATGTTCCTTTGTTCAGCCCTGGTTCTACCGTGCTGACTTCTGGCCATGTGAGCAGAATGCAAGGCCAAGCAGAAAGTGTCTTTTTTTCTAGCTGCCATAGGCTACTGCCTGGTCGTAGGATTAACTTTTGAGAGCCTTACCTTGCACTGCAAAATTCGCAGCCATTGAATCAAACCAATGACCTCAGCGTCAGCACCAAGCAAGGAAGACATAACTACAATGGAATTTCCTTGCCATGCAAGGGAAATGCTGGAGAGCCCACATTTTTCATAGCCTATAACTATGGCTCTGCAGGCTAACAGTCAACAGGGCTTCATCCAGAGGTCTGTAATGTCCTACATCATGTGAATGTCTTTGCTTTGGGATTTCTACTTTTTTTTAATACTAATACCAATACTTTGCACATATATGGCACTTTTCATCCATTGATCTCCAAGACTATGTTTACACTACAAAAAGTTAGGTTGACTTTGTTAAGTCAACTTAATAAGGTTGACTTTAAGTCGACTTAAATTCGTACTTATTAAGTCAACTTAAGAAAGTGGTTTCCATGGACGTGGATTTAGTCCACTTTGTTAAGTCAACCTAACTTCCCTTAGGTTGACTTAACAAAGTGGACTTAAGTGTTCACACTGGGCTTAGGTCGACCTAAAGAAGGGTTAGGTCAACCTAAGGAGGCTTAAGTCGACCTAATGGGTGGTTCTTATTAAGTCAACTGAAGCTTTCATTAAGTCGACTTAAGAAATTTCTTAAGTCCACTTAATGAAAGCCTGGTGTGTATGCAGCTTTGTTTAAGTCGACTTAAACCTCCTTAAGTCGACTTAATTTGCAAGTGTAGACATAGCTCAAGTGACCCGCAGACATCAGAGAGACAAGGTGAGTGAGTTAAAATAAACAAGGAGTCCTGTGGCACTTTTAAAGACTAACACATTTATTTTTCACATGCGCTTTGGGGGTGACCTCCCACTTTGTTAGATGCTAGAAAATGGAAAACTTACAGCGTGGGAGGGAAAGATAAATCCTGTGATTACACTTCACTGCATCAGGTCAGATGACTTCAGCAAATCAAACAAGTTTTATAGATTCAAACAGTGTGGAACAACGTATCAGAACACTGTGAGGTTGAGAGAGTTGAGAATCACTGTAATGAAAAACAAAGAAGGAATCCTGTGGCACTTTGAAAGTCGAGGTGGGTGAGGTCCACTGTCTCTTATTGGTCCAGGTTTTATTGGTGAGAGAGATTAGCTTTGGAGATGCAGAAGAAGAACTCTGGGTAAACTTTGTCTCTCTCACCAACAGAAGTTGGTCCAATTAAAAATATTACCTCCTCCACCTTGTCTCTCTAATATCTTGAGACCAGCACTCCAACAACACCACTGCGTACAATTTCAAACATTCACTCATTGAGCAAAGGCAGGAAAAAAATGTATCTGTGCATCTCTCTATCTATTCATGTGCATGTGCTGTTATAAGCAAGAATTATCTACCAGGTTGAAGACAGAGGTGGATCTGCAAGGTGGGAATTACATGCTAAACTGGAGAAGACATGACTTCTCTGTCTCAGTTTCCCCATTGGTATAAAGGAGTTAGTAAAGTTTACCTATCCTATGTGTCTCACAGACCATCATGCAAATAAATCAGTGACTGCTTATGAATTACTTTGAAAATGAAAACAACTGTATAGAAATGAAGCACATTCAGCATTTACTACAGCTGTATAAGTGCTACGTAAGGTACTCACTGACAAATGCAGTATAAAGGCCGCTATCCAAAACCCATTGAAATTAATGGAAACATTTCTATTGATTTCAATGCAGTTTGAATTTTTCCCTAAATGCTTAAATATGTACTTTTGGTAATACTGACCGTTCTTGTGTCACCAGGGCCACCTCTCTATTGACCAGTAATTGACCAGGGCTTTGAAGGTCGACTTCTGAGTGGAGGAGAAAACAGGAAGGTATTGCCTGAGTATTTCTAGGTGTAACCTAGAACAGAGGTTGCTCCCAACAGCATGCAAGGCAATCTCTTCTTCCAGGAATCTCAGCCCAACACAATGCCCAGTTCCTAAGATGCAACTCTGTTCAAGAATGGCCTCTAATCAGTACTCAAGTCACAGAGCAAACACCACACATTTCCCTCTACCAGAGCCACTGGCTCTTATCTTGCATAATGAAAACAAACACTTAGCAGCACATCCTCCCAAGACTGAACATTTGCTTGTACACTAAGAAAAACAACTTGGAAGATTCTGTGGTACATCATCATCTGGTGACACTTATCAAAATAGTATGACATTTTTCCCAGTTGGTTCTGAAATGGGTCATCTTCAACTGCCTAGAAGCTGGGAAAAGTTGATGAGAAAGCCAAAGATGCAGTACACTCAGCCATGGGATCTTGTGACAAGCACCTATAACACATGGAAAGGGTATAGCTCATAACTTCATTTCTTAGCTTTCCATCTCTTTCAGTAATTGAGTATTTTTGCTATCTTTTATTCCTCTGTGTCTAGTTTGTATCCGATTGATTTATTCTTTTTAAACTTAATAGTCTGAGCTGCCTGACGCCCTTGTCAATTTGCCTTACATTTCTCAACAAGGGCAGTGATTAAAAGTCCATTCTGAAAGACTAGGATGTTAAACAAGGCCCATGAATATCTCTCAGCCATGCACTTACCATGTGTACACGCCAAGATCTGCAAGATAGGCATAGAAAGTGTTTGTTATTTCCGGCACTCAGCCATCAGCTTCGTGCCTGATCCAGCTCTGCTAAAGTGAATAGGACTGACTCTCATGGGCTTCATCTGGAGCTAGATTGGGCCCCCAGAGCCTAAAATGACCCTCATTCATTAGCATGTAAAAAGCTACTCCTCCAGTGAGCTATCCCTTGACTCCTTGTGTCTGTCTATACTAGAGCGTAAGCCCTGGGTTTGTAGAACTCAAGGTAGCAAAATCTAGGTTAGAAACCTAGGGCTTGAGCATCTACATTCATTTGTAGCTCTAGGTTAGGACTTGTTGAGACACTGAGCAGATGACACTAGAGCTCAACAAGTTTTCAGATGACACTAAGCTGTGTGGGGAATGGTAGGGAGGGCAGTGATAAGATGCGGAGTGATTTAGACAAATTAGAGGATTGGTCCAAAATAAATCAGATTAAGTTCAGCAAGGACAAGTGCAGAGTCCTGCATGTATGATGGAAGACTCCCATGCACTGTGAAAGACTGGGGACTGACTGGGTAGCCAGCATGTCTGCAGAAATAGATGTGGGGTTACAGTGGACAGTGGACAAGAAACTGAATATGAGTCAACAGTGTGTCTTTATTGCCAAGAAGACTAATAGCATCTTGGACTGCATTAGAAGGAACATTGCCAGGAGATTGAGGGAAGCGATTATTCCTCTCTATTAAGCACTGATGAGGACTCCTCTAGAGTACTGTGTACAGTTTTGGGTCTCCCACTACAGATAGTATATGGAAAAATTGGAGAGAGTCCAGTGGAAGGCAACAGAAATGGTTAGGAGCTGAAGAACATGAGTTCTGAGGAGAGGCTGAAGAAACTAGGCTTCTTTAGTCTGCTAAAGAGAAGAATGAGGGGAGATTTGATAGCAGACTTTAATTATCTGAAAGAGGGTTCCAGGGAGAATGGAGCTAGACTGTTCTCAGTGATGATAGATGACAGAACAAGGAGCAATGGTCTCTAGCTGCAGTGGAGAAGATCTAGATTGGATATTAGAAAAAACATTTTCAGTAGGAGGGAAGACCTGGAATGGATTATCTAGGGAGGCTGGCAGAATCTCCATCCTTTGAGGTCTTTCAGGTGAGGTTTGACAAAGCTCTGGCTGGAATGATTTAAATGGGGTTGGTCCTGCTTTGAGCAGGCGGTTGGACTAGATGACCTCCTGAGGTCCCTTCCTACCCTCATCTTCTATGATTCTATTACTACTTCCTTCCAGTAGAAGGAGAATTCAGTCCATAATGAAACAAGGAATCAAAGCCAGTGATTTAGTGTCCATGCCTAGTACAAATAAGTCTCAATTAGGGTGGCTCAGGCCTTCATAGCAGGAACACACAGGAATAAGAAAGAGGTAAAGCCTACATTCTTATTCTCTACCCTATGACTCTAAATACAGACTAGCCCCATGGAAACTAACAGTTATCGGAATTTATGCTGGTGTAATCGAGAGCAGAATATGGGCCGAAGAGAAAAAGGCTGTGATCTTCCTTCTGTTGATGTCATTGTGAATGATTGCTGTTGGTTTCAACAATTTCCATTAATAAGCAAATATCACATGATTATTCCCATCCACCTCAGTCTGGATCAGTCGCTGAGTCTGACGAAGCAGAAAATAAGAACTTTCACTCGAAAGCAAACAACTGTGGATGGAAGGATGTCTGAGAGTGAAACACACAAGGTGAAGCCCTTTGTGTGGTACCCGTCTATTGGATTTAAACCTCAGTTGTCGGGACATTGACTGCCCCTTCTGCATTAAAGTGTTCTCTCTCCTATGTACCTATCCATCAGCATTAAAAATAAAATCAGATTTCTGGCTCATTTGCCCGGAAAAATCTTTCACTATCCTACAGCTGTTCTCACTCCAGCATTTATAATTTTATTACTCGAAGAATGTTTGGCCATCCAAGTATAATGAAAACCTGATATTTAAATATAAACTCCATTTACCTTTCAAGTCTTTTTCTGGTCCAAAAATATTCCTAGTAATTAGTGTCTCAATCAGCTCTGAGTCCCATTATTCATCTCTTCGTTGTGTTTATTCAGATTAATGGTGCTAATTCGCTGTTACTATGGAAATGGACTGTGATGTCACAAACATAAGACAACCTTAGTTGATGAAACAGCATTCAGGGAGAAAGAATAATGAGCAAATTGAAGGACACATCGTCGGTATCAAAATATCGTTGGATCCAAACTTCTCACAAATATCTTAATGCATATTACAAGTTTAGCTTTAATCAGACAAGCCATTGGCTATCTGTACTGGTTGTGGAACTTTTTTTGTTCGGACCATTGATGGATTATATTACATAAAGTGAGTAGCAGTTAGTTATTCTGTGTTATAATGACTGCCCTTTCATAAACTTTAGAGAATTTAATTCCATAATTGTATGAACGGTTCTTCGATCCAAGTCTATAGTGAGCACATCACACAAAATCTTAAACGTTAAGAGATGGAAAAGCCCTGTTCAGTCATCTCTATCAGAGTAGGATTGTGCCCTACAGTATATTTCCAATTGCTTAGTCCAACTTGGTCATAGACAGTTATGTTTGCACAGCCCACCATCTAGACCAGTGAATCTAGGCCACTTCCCTTGGGAGAATACTCAACAGGATCTTAATGTCAGAAAGATTTTCCTGACATCTAGGCAGAATTTTCCTTTTTAAATTCATCCCATGTAGTAATTTTACCCCTTTGTACTTCACTGAACAATTAATCTCATTTGTGTTTGCATCCTTCAGATTGCTTTAGACATTTATCATGACCCTCGTTATTTGTAGTTTCACTAAAGGTATACTTAACTGGTCAAATCCTACTTTTGGGGCAACTTTCCTGTCCTCTTTGGCTATTGAACACTAGACTGGGTTGCTTTTACTTGGGCCTAGGGCTTTATCTATCTTCTGTATTCATGTTCCCCATCACTATAATGCCAGGCACCTCATAATGTTCTAATGTATTCATCCTAACAATCTCCCTGTAAGGTAGGAAGTGTTATCGCCATTTTAGAGACGGGGGACTGAGACTCAAAGAAAGCAATGCCCAGAACCACAAGAGGAGTTAAGCCGTTTGTCACTCAACATTGTGACACCTAAGTTTTAGATGCCTGCCAAAGCACACAGACAACACGGAGATACACAAGTTAGGCACCCAGGCATCCAATACAATGAATGGACATAGAGTCACAGGTTCTAGGGCCGGAAGGGAGCGTTGTTGCCATCTAATCTGACCTTCTGCATAACACAGGGCATTGAACTGCCCTCAAGGAATTTCCTGGAGCAGGTATTTTAGAAAGACCTCTGATCTTGATTTGAAAATGGTCAGTGGTGGAGAATCCACCATGGCTCTTGGTGAATGGTTCCATGGTCAATTCCTATCACTATTAAAAAATGGACTCCTCATTTCCCATCTTAATTCATCTAGCTTCAACTTCCGACCATTGGATCATGCTGTATCTTATTCTGTTCCTGATGTAAATACTTAATCCGGTCCCCTCCCCTTAATCTTCTCTTTCTTAAGCTAAATAGATAGGTGATTTAGAATGTGATCAACAAAACCCAGCACTAAGCTAGCCAACGGGTACTGGGGATGTGGCGGGTGTGTCCTAAGACCTGCCACTGTCTTGGAGAAAGGCACCTAAATCTGGGCTGCAGTTTGTTGTCTGTTTCTGGTTGTGATCCACACACTTGGTGAGAGGGGTGCTCCTCTGCCTAACACACATGAGGGGCATGGCTGGGGGGGTCACACTGAGGAGCTACCTAATGCCACAGAAAGTGGTTCGGGGAGAAGGGCAGGAGTTCCTTTGAAACCTAGCCTAGAGCACTCAGCTGAGTCGTGGTTCAGTTTCCCATCTGCCTGATGAAGGGAATGGATTTAAAGTGGGATCTGATGTGGGGTCTCTCTCAATCTCTACTATTGAAGCTGCTCCACATTAATTCAATATTCATTGGGCCAGTAAGAGTGAGACTCACTCTTCAGTCTACTGCTCAGAGCACCCCTCAAAGGTCGCAGATCCCTAGTCTTATCAGAGGGAGGAGGGGACTTCAACGGCTGGATTCCCAGATCCCAGCTGAGTACAGTGTTTTGTTCTGATTTTGACTTTTTAAAAACCTTTTAAAAAAGCCCCAAACTATAAATTTACTTAAATTTCAAAATAAAAAGTCATTTCAAAGCACCTCTCTTCCCCCTCTACATGGAAAACCCTGGGGTTAGGCTAGAAACAGATGTTGAGAGACTGAGAAGGGAGGTAGCCATGCACATGCCCAGAAGCAGAAAGGTAGGTAACTTGTACTGCAAACACATGTCTGTCAAGTGAATTTCAGGTCTTTCGGAGCTAGGCGGCTACCAAGCTGGAGTTTTGTGGCTTGCAGTGGCTCCTAAGTGACACACCCAACAAGTTTGGGAATTGAAGATCTTTCCAGGCCAAGGTGAACACCCTACCCATAGAGCCATCCTTTCCTTCTTCCAAGTCAGAGCCTCACCTCCTTAAAAAGTCTCCTAAGAAGTCAGAGTTCTCTGAAATAATCTGAAATGTGACAAGATATTGATATTCACAATCCAAGCCTGTTCAGGGGTTTCATCTTTGGAGACAGATCACAGAAAATAGGCACCACTCACTTTTATTTGGTGTGGTGGTCTTCTGCTTTGAAAACTAGGCTCCCACTGTTCCTTGTTCTTATATTTCCTATGCATGCTTACCTTGGGAGAAGAGGCTTCATTTGCCTGGTAATCTACTTCCCATGCATGCTATGTTTTTGCTTAGAGAAATCAGTGAATTTGTTGTGTTTGGTTAGTCCTTTCTTTATGGTTCTTCAGATTTCCCAATGGCTATGTCTACATTTGGAAATTTAAGTCAACTTTAACTAAGTTGACTTAAGTAAGTTGACTTTAAATCGACTTAGTTAAATCGACTTAGTGAGTCTACACTTAAATTTTAAGTCGACTTTGGGGAGAACTTACAAAGTTGACCTAGAGCGTCCACACTGGATGCCTAGGTCAACTTCTAGGAGCTAGGGGGACGTAGGGTAGGTCCATGGGGGCAGTGGGGGCACCACTTGCCCAGTGCCAGGGGGCTCAGCCTTTGCCCCATTGTACATAGGTACAATTTGGCAAAGGGGAACAGGGACCCTGGCAGGACATAGGGGCAGGGTGGGCAGGACTCTGCCCTGCCCTGTAGGGGGGCATGCCAGGCTCCCCCTGTGCCCCCCTGGCAGGGAGGGCATTGGTGTAGTCCTGGGGTAGCCCTAAGTTGACTTAGGGCTACCTTATATCTACACTGGTTTAAGTCGACTCTAGGGAGTTGACTTAAGCCTTAAGTCGAATTAAAATGAGGTGTAATAAAGTTGACTTAATTTTCATTAAATCAACTTTATTTTCCTTAAGTCAACTTAAGCAAGCTGCTTAAGTTGACTTAAGGAAAGTGTAGTGTAGACGTGGGGTAAATTAAGTCGACTTAAGCAAGCTTAAGTCGACTTAATTTTGAAGTGTAGATGCACCCAATGGGACTGGGTGGGTATCTATCTATCTATCTATCTATCTATCTATCTATCTATCTATCTAT
>ML685864.1:3171961-3188365 GCA_007922175.1 Pelusios castaneus
TATCTATCTATCTATCTATCTATCTATCTATCTATCTATCTATCTATCTATCTATCATCATTACACACACACATGCTACTTCTCACACCAGATGTAGGAAAGGTTGGTGGCACAGAGGTAAGGTTCTTTTGACAATGTACAATGCGCTATTTTACATATGCAGGCTTGTTTCATAGGCATACTTGTGGTAGTGAATGGGGAGGATTCTGAATATGCAACTTTTTTATCTACATTATCTGAAAGATAATCAGAGTTTCATATGCGTTAATTTCTTTGCTATCTTTTTTTTTTAATGTGAAGACAATAAAGAGTTTGTGAACTGTACAAGGTGTCCTAAGACCCGCCCCTATATCAGAGAAAAGCATCTTAATCCAGGCTGCAGAGCATTGCCTGTTTCTGGCTGTGACCCAAAAATTGTCTCATGTAGCATAGATATGTAGTTGCTCAGCGGGATTCTCAGCTACGGAGATCTGCCAGATCCACTGTCCAGCTCATCCTATCCTAAAGAATTTTAGAGTAAGAGGAGAGAGCTCCATAGATCCTTAGCTGTAATCAGAGAGTGTGGTAATGGAGAGCAGCATAAAACCCTAAAATAGATCCTTGGGCCCAGTTTTTCAGATCTACGGGGTATATGGCTTCCCAGAGCCCCCTGCTTTGTATTTCTCTGACATAGAGAGACACAAAGAAATTCTGGATGCTAATCAAAACATCAGACCAGGGTACACAGGACATCTGACTCACAAGCCGAGAAACATTTCCAGCTGCAGAAGATTTGACACTTGGAAAGTTTTGTGTTACATTTATTATCCAGGGTCTGATTTACATTACATTTCTGTCTATATTCCCAAACACACACAACCAAAAGAAAACCCATCACAATCTCAACATTGGGCTGGAGTTAAGACTGAGGTTACAGATCAGTAACTTAAGTGTGAAAAGCAATGGAAAGATGTCATAATGATTGACACCATCGCAGGAGAGGATATATGATATAGAGATTCATTTCATATTAATTTAAATTTCATATAAACACAGATAGGTAGATGTATACAAGGTATATTTATATTCCTAACTTACAAAACTTGTTAAAATCGCTAAGGCTGAATGGGAGATTTTGAAATATCATCCTGTCCCAAACAGGAAAAAAAAATCTAAATCTCAAATATTTTGCAAACAGACAACCAGAAAACAAGTTTGGGTCAATCAAAACATTTTGTTTTCATCATTTTGGAAAAAAAAATCCAGAATGTGAAATTGGAATTTTTCATTTAAAAAGGTCAAAATGAAATCTTTTGATAAGTTTATTTGGGGGGAGGGGAATAAAAAATATTGATAAAACAATTAAAACCCAAATTTGATCTTTCCAAGGCATTGTTCAGCATGGCAGTGTCTACAATTGTTAAATTAAGTTGACCTTGTTAAGTCGACTTAGCGTGTCCATAGTAGATATTTAGGTCGACTTAAGGTCAACCTTATTAAGTCGACTTAGAGCATCTACAACAGACACTTACGTTGACTGGCTAGGTCGACAGAGAGCCGTGTCTCCCTGGGCTAGGGGAGCTGCAGCTCCTGGGGACAAGGGGAGCCACAGCTCCCTGCTTGCTTGGCTCCCTTCTGCCTGGGAGCCACAACCCTTTTCTTGCTGTGGAGCCATGGCTCCCTTCTCCCTGGGAGCTGCAGCTCCCTTTTTGGCAGAGAGCCATGACTCCCTTCTTGCCAGGGAGCTGGGGCTCTCCGGAGAGAAGGAAGCTGTGGCTCCCCCTGGGGACCAGGGAGCCGTGCGTGGATCCCTCCTCACCAGGGAAGCTGCCGCACGTGGCTCCCTTGTCCCTGGTGGGAGCCACGGCTCCCTTCTACCAGGAAGCCATGGCTTCCTTGTCCCCGGGTGAGCCCCATGTTCCGGGGGGAGCCGCAGCTCCCTGGTCCCCCAGGGGAGCTGTCGCTCCCTTCTACTGGGGAGAAGAGGCTCCCAGGGAAGAAGGACTCCTTTCTCCCCGAAGGGAGCTGGCTCCCCCGAGCTGGGGCTCCCTTCTCTCCAGACCTTAGGTCGACCTAGGGTGTCCACAGTGGCTTAAGTCGATTTTAAAAGGTTGACTTAATCATTAAGTCGTCCTTAGAGGAGATGTTATTAAGTCAACTTAAGGAAATGTTAAGTCGATTTAATAAAAGCCCAGGTTCACACTGGGAGCTTGTTAAGTTGACTTAAGCACTTCCTTAAGTTGACTTAATAACACCACCTCTGAAGGTTGACTTAAGGCATAAGTCGACATTATTAAGTCAACTTAAAGCCAGTTTAGACGGGTATATCTACACTTCAGGCTCTGTTAAGTCGACTTAACAAGGTTGACTTAAGTTGACTTTAAGTGTAGATGCTCCTTTAAATCGACTTCACAAGGTCAACTTTAAGTCGATTTAAAGTTGACCTTGTTAAGTCAACTTAACATTACAAGTGTAGAGATAGTCAATGTGATTTCTCTAGTATAATAACCACAGCTTAGATGGTGATAAATAATTTCATATTAAGGCTGATTAAATATCCTCATATTAGGGCTGAATGAATTGTTTGCCAGTAATAGTTATTTTGAACATCTGCATATTTTTCATTTGTGAAATCACTTTTATTTGTGAATAACTTCATGATTTGACCAGGTCATCATGGGTCATCGCTATGAAGTAATTGTCTAAGACGTTTCCCCATCACTCAGCAAATAGTGTCGAGTAATTTTCCCCACCTCCCACTACTGAGCCAGTACTACTGTGCCAGCTAAATGTTTGATTGTCTATACACTGAAGTCAACATCAACATTCCTGTTGATTCCAGTGATGTAATAAGAACCAGCATTCTTCCTAAAGTGGTTTTTGCCCTTTCTTGCAGTATTTGCTTTTCTGGGAAATTCCACCAATACCGTTGTAAAAGTCCAATGGATTGGCAGTGTAAATGTCAATTATTTGAGGGGCAACATTGTGAACTCCAGATTTGAGGAAAGGGGACCAAAAAGCAATGAAATGAGAAGAATATTTTTGGCAACTTAGATGCTGATAGATTGAGGAGATCTGCTCTAGTCCCCATTCTTTCTTTTATCCCTCTTGTGTAGCTAAGGCAAAAAATACTAACCATCAAAAGTAACTACACTGGTTTTCGAACCTCAAAATCAGTTTGGCTGGAGTTGTGGATGAAGGCACAAGGTGGTCCTTCGATCTCACTTCTGCTGTATTCTCCATCCCTAGAAATTAAGTTCCAAAATCATGAAAGTTGTGTTTAGGTTGTGGTTTTAACCTCAGCAAAGCTAGAGTATTCAAAGATAAGAGTGTCCTTTCACTCTGTGTTGTGTGCTAGGGAATACAGCTCTTGCTCCCTGGATAATCTTTCAAACCATATGAAGTAAATACTGCAGCATGACCCAAAGACAGATCCAATCCCCCTGCAATCAGTGGAAATTCTTCTAATGACTTCAATGGGCATTGGATCCAGTCATAAATGAGTTACGATGGAATGATTTTCTCAGTGTTTTCATGGCTTCCATTCAGAATCTTAAAACCAGAGGGGAGCAATATGTGGCTATATTTAAATAATCCAGTGCTATATTTTGTTCCTTGATCTTTGATTTTATTTTTCAAAATTACGATGTTGTATAAATATGTTTTGAGTGCCGCAAAATATCATAAAAGAGAAGGGTTTTCCTGAGATTTTTTTTTTCAGTGTTAAGTCTGTGGTGGGTCTATGAGGTACATATCTGGCTGTAATTACTCCAAGGCAGCTCTTATGAATCCACTTATTTTGGCCATTGGTCGCCCTACTGCTACGTGACTTGTGGAAAAGAAAAATGTATGATGGAGATCAGGGCCGTCCCTAGGGGGGAGCGGGGCCCAGGGCCAACGGGCGGAGGGGGGAAGCGGAGGGGGGAAGGGTGGGCCTGCTCTGCCCCCAGCAATTAAGGCTACCCCCGTGGGAGGGTGGGGGATAGGTAGGGGTAGTGGGCTGGGGCTCACAGGGGGGACACAGGTGGGGGCAGGGGCATTACTGCCCCCCAAAAAACATTCAGGGCACACAGCCCCCCTGTGGAGTTCCTTGCCCCCTGCCCCCACGTTCCTCCTCCATCCCCACCCCCTAGCAACGCCAGGCCCTAAGCTGGGCCGGGGTTGCACCGCCAGCAGGAGCTGCCCCAGGCGAGGCTCCTGCTGGGAGCTGGCCCTGGCTGGGAGCCTGCTGAGACCGCCACTGCCGCTGGGGACCCAGCCATGGGCCGGGGACCTAAGGCCGCCACCGGGGCTCGGCCACTGCCAGGAACTGGCCCCAGCCGAGGCACCAGCAGTGGGGCTGGCCCCGCCCTGGTCGCAGCCGGGGACCTTGTGTGGGGCAGCAGGCCAGCCTGGTGTGCCCCACAAACCCGGCCCACGGCTCCTCTCTGGGGGCAGGGAGGGCCGGCCCAGCAGGGCAGCAGGACGAAGTGCTGCCGTGGAAGGATCTCGGCATGGGCCCTGCACTGCCTCACTGGGAGCGGGGGCCCACTTAACCGCAGGGCCCGGGGACGGCCCTGATGGGGATTCTAAAGGCCTCTCCTCCATTGAATTCGTCACACACATACACAGTGAAAATGGAATCCATCCATCCTTCAGCACCGGAAGTTTGGGCTAAAGAGCTGCATGGCTGGGAAAGTTTTATAATCACATTCTCTGGACTGAAATTGTGTGGTAGAAATCAGGTTAACCTTGGTGTTGTTGACTTCCAAAAAAACCAGAAAACTCCTTAAAAAGCCAGCCTTTATGCTACACTATGATTGAGCTTTAAAACATGCGTTTATACATGTAAATATACAAGCTGCATTTCTCTAGCAGAAGAATCCTCACTAGGCCACATTTACCCCCCATGTAATTTCACTGATATCTGGAATTGAGTTTACCATATTGGTCTAATATGCAGATCCAAGCTTCCTCATTATTGTCACAGCACAAGGGACTTGCCTTTCTCATTCCAATAGTCTCTACTAGAATCAATGAGAGAACGGACTTTGGATCAAACTGTCCAATCATATCAAATTACTAGAAAATGGGGAAACAATTTGAGGAATAATTTCAAATGATCAAAGTTGTTCCCACTCTGCAGTGTCCAGTGGGACCCGTTTCCCATTTGTGATGACATTTTCTCATTGTTTTTACCCAAAAGGTAATATAATTTTTTTTAGACATTTTGGTCTTGAAATTATTATCAGGGAAAGGAGAGAAGTTCCTGCTTAAACCTACATTTTTTTGGATTGAAAACTGGGTTTTTGGTGAGCAAACACTGTTATTAATGACTTTGAAAATCATTTAAAAAACATTGATAAAAATCGAGACATGTTGCAGGAAACGTCATGCAAAACAGAAAATGTCACTGATGTGGACTGGTTTTCAGCAAAAAATATCTTTCTGTGTTAAAAATTCTGGCTAATTTCCAGTTGTTCTTACTCTGGTGCACAGGTGATTCATATTTATAGAACAGTGGTTTTCAAACCCTTTTTCTTGGGACCCAGTTGAAAAAAAATCATTTAAGCCCATGACCCAACAATTACATCTTTGAGCAATGCGTTCCAGTCTTCTGGTGGTGGAAGCTGGGGGCGCCGCGTCCAAGTGCTTGAGTCTCTGACCGATTACTGGGTCTTGACCCTAAGTTTGAAAACTACTGCCATAGAACTCTTTGGCTATGTCTACACTTGCAAGTTAGTTTGACATAAGAAAGCTTAATTTGAACTAACTTAAGCCCTGGCCACACTAGGCTTTCATTAGTTCGAATTAAGGGCTTCCTTAATTCGAACTAATAAATTTGATTGCTTAGTTCGAACTAACCCTTAATTCGAAATAGTTAGCTCGAATTAAGTCAATGTGGCCAGATTAGTTCGAACTAACTACTTAGTTCGAACTAATCGGCAGATTGAATTTCATGCAACTGACTAATTCGAAGCAAGCAAGTGTCCTGCATGGCCATGGCTAGTTCGAACTAGCATTATAGTGGGGCCATGCTAGTTCGAATTAAGTTAATCTGAACTAACTAAAATTAATTCGAATTAGTTAGTTTGAATTAGTTAATTCGAACTAGCTTTTGTAAGTGTAGACATAGCCTTTGTGTGTAATACCAGGGCTCATCATATACAGAGATTCAAACCAGAATATTAACAGCAGAGGGATGTCTATAAGAGCAGTAGTCCAGCAAGAATAATATTCCTGCAAGTAATGTGGAGACCCTTACGTTAAAAAATTTAAAAAAACAAACCAAGGGTTAGATTCTTCGATTGTGTCAATTGACATAATGGAGCTACATTGATTTATACCAGCTGAGTCTCTGGCCCAGTATCTTTCTAGACAAGCTTGATTGTTTTACTAGAATTACCATGCAACTTGTTGAAAGAAAGACAGTAAATGTAATGAACTTGGATTTTGACAAAGGATTTTATTATTGTCTTATGAAATCTTGCCTGAAAGTTTAATTCATATGGGATTAGATTGGACCATGATCAGGTACATTTCAGATTGGCTGAGTGACTATAAAAAGAGATTAAATGCATTGAAATTTGAGTTGGTCCAGAATTTTTCAACAAAACTCTTTTGTCGGAAAATATTATTTTGGAAAAGATGAAGCTATTCACAGGAAAGGGGTGTGTTTTATGAATTTCCCATGGGAGAGGGGAGAGGGGGGATTAAACTGTTAGAATGTCCCATTTTAATGTTTTTTCATCAAAGTTATTTTTCACTTTGAAATAACTTTTTTATTTTGAAATTTAAGTAAATTTATAGTAAAAAAAGTTTTTAAAAAAGTCAAAATCAACAAAATATGTCAAAGCTATCAACATGAAACATTTATAGGAACCGGTTTGATTTTTTTTCCCCTTCTTTTGATTTTTGATTTGCAACATCCGAGACTTTGACTTTTCATCCTGATTTGGGATTTGCAATTTTTTTCCAAAGCCTTGACCATTGCTGCAGGATGGGAAAATCATTTCTCGCCTGACTCTGGTGGCACTGTATCCATTGGGAGAAAATATGGCTCAACATTAAGTGCATTCAGATTTGATATTTTCCTTAATCAACACGAGTAAATAACATGTGAATGTCATTTTCAGGTGGCATTAAATAGGGAGAACTGGAAGCATAATTATAATAGCACAAAAAGACTTAAGGGCTGATATAAGATCTATTAAGTCAGTTGTGAAATTCCATTGGCTTTAGCCAGACTCTTAAAGTAAGTCTACATTGCAAAGATGCAGTGAATTTAAGGTCAGGGTCTACAGATCTTGGTTTGCTGTGTGGTGTTAAACCTGAAGCCAGCACTCCTCCCTCTCCACCTACCCCAGGCTTTAGAAATTGAGTTCCAGATCAAACCTGAATGTCTCCATAACTATTTTTAGCACAGCAGCATGTGTCTGAAACTGTAGACCTGGGCTTCCAGTTTTGCTGTGGCAGGCTGCTGCTTGCATGTAGACAAACCTTTAGAAAGAGTAGAAAAGTGGGCCTAAAATAACAGAATAAAATTCAGATTGGAAGAATGCAAGCTGGTACATCTTGGCATAACACATTGCAATGGCTGGAAACTGAAGCTAGAAAAAATCAGATTGGAAACAAGGTGTAAAATTTTAACAGTGATGGTAATAAACCACTGGAACAACTTACTAAGGTAGTGGTGGATTCTCCATCATGGGCAATTTTTAAATCAAGATTGATTTTTTTTCCCCTTCAAAGATCAGCTCTATGAATTAGTTTGGGGAAGTTCTATGGCCCGTAGCTATATAAGAGGTCAGAGTAGATGACTGTTCCCTCCTAGTAATGTATCAACCTCTGGGGGGAAGTAACCTAAAATCTGAGAAACTGTTAAATTGAAGGATATGTAGGGGTGATGGTAGACAGGAAGGGGTAATAGAGTAGTAGAAGGGTCAATGAAATTCAGGAGAGCATATGAGGAGGCCTAGAGGTAAAAGTCATTTTTATGCACCTGTGGAGGTAAAAAGTCCCTCTTTAAGGCCCCATTAATAGAAAATCAGTGGAGCTGGTTCGTGCCATCTGTGCCTGTATAGGTACCTGTAATACTGCGTTCAAGTAACAGCACTATGGCTATGTCTACACTAGGGAATTAAGGTCGACTTTAAGAAGGTCGACTTTAATAAGTTGACTTTAAGTCGACCTTATTAAGTCAACTTAGAGAGTCCATACTGGACTCTCTAAGTCGACTTGTTTGCTCCAGGGATAGTCAGCCCCGCATGGGGCCGCAGCAAGCCCCTGAGCGGTCCGGGGAAGAAGGGAGTGAGGAGCTCCCTTCTGCCTCGGACAACTTGGCTCCCTTCTGCTCGGGACTTCCCACGTCCCAGGCAGAAGGGAATCCTCCTAGCCTGGACCACTGAGGTCCCTGGGACAACTTCCCCAGACCGAGTGGTCCGGGCCAGGAGGAAGAGCCGGAGCTCCCCGCTCCAGCTGCCCGCTGCTGAGCAGCAGGAGCTGCTCAGCAGCAGGCAGCTGGAGCACGGGTCTCCAGCTCTCCTTCCTCGTCGGGACCGCATGGTCTCGGCTAGGAGGGAGTGTGTGAAGCGTGGGGCTTCCTTCTCCCCAGGGTCCCTGCTCCAGCTGCTGATCAGCTGGAGCACGGGTCATGGGGAGAAGGAAGCAAACCCCGTGGTCCTTTCTTGCCAGGACCTAAGTGGTCCCGGTGAGAAAGGACATATGCCCTAAGTTGACAAAGTCGACTTAGGGCTCCCCCATGTCTACACTGGCTTAGGTCGACTCTAGAGAGTCGACTTAAGCCTTAGATCGATTAGCAAGGTGGTTTTAGAAAGCCGACTTAATTTTAATTAAGTCGACTTTAGTTTCCTTAAGTCGACTTAAGCAAGCTGCTTAAGTCGACTTAAGGAAACTTCAGTGTAGATACAGGGTAAATTAAGTCGACTTATGCAAGCTTAAGTCGACTTAATTTACCAATGTAGACGCAGCCTATGAGAGATATTAACAAACTGTAGGGAGTTCAGAGAAGAGCAAGTTCTAGAGACTCACGAGGAAGGCCTAAAAAGCTAAAGATGTAGTACAGCCTGGTGAAGAAAGAAGAGAAGTATGATAGCCTATAAATATGTGAAGCATGTTACACTTGGAGGTTCAGAGGTAATTTATTGTGATACTAATGGGTATGATGGTGGGTAATGGGATCAGACACGGACAATTTAGATTGAAGATCAGAGGAATTTAGACGGAATACATGAGGGCTGTGGGAGAGTTTTCTGGGGAGACCAATACAAGCCACATCATTCAGGATCTTGAAAACTAGACTAGAGAAAACACTAGAGGTATGTCTACACTTGCAAGTTAGATCGACTTAAGGATGCTTAAGTCGACCTACAGAGCGCCGCATCCACACAGGGCTTTCATTAAGTCGACTTAAGGGCGTCCTGAAGTCAATTTAATAACTTCCACTCTTTAGATCAACTTAATGCTTAAGTCGACCCATTAAGTCAACCTAAAGCCAGTGTGGATGCCCTAAGTCGACTGAATTTCTTAAGTTGATCTAGGGCTGGGCAGAAGGGAGTCACAGCTCACTGGCAGAAGAGAGCCGCAGCTCCCCAGCACAAGGGAGCCACCGGGGCTCCCCGGCACAAGGGAGCCACCGGGGTTCCCGGAACAAGGGTCGACCTAACACCTGCCTATGTGGACACAGGCAGTCGACTTAACTTTTTAGTGTGGACTGTCTAAGTCAACTTAACAAAGTCAACTTTAAGTTGACTTAAGTTGACCTTGTTAAGTTGACTTAACAGAGTAGTCTTAGCTTTTCTAGTGTTGACATACCCCAGGTGCCTGATTCATCAGGTCATAAGTGCTATATTTACACAGGTGTGGTTCTGCTGAAGTCAACACTGTAAAACTAGCATGGGCAATCGGTGCATTTAGCTGTAGTAATGTACCATAGGGAACAATCTCACTTAGGCCCGGTGTACACTGCTGCATGGGGTTGATGTGAGATGTGCTAATTACCTGGAGTTGCTCTGGTTGTGCCAAGCCAACTTTTCCATCTCTAGTTTCTGTGATGCTAGGATACCTTGAGATGGGCCTCAGTTCCTAGTTGGAGTTGGTTCTGCTTTGAGTAACAGGTTGGACTAGTTGACCTTCCTAGCTCCCTTCCAATCCTGATCTTCCAAGATTCTTGGATTGCCATATACTATGCCATGTGCTCAGTGCTTTATACAGACTTTCACCCAGTGAATTACTGCATCAAGCCTATTAAGCTGTGGTTGAACTGGAGCAGATTTAAAAAGTCATCCAGGCTTGATTTAAGGAGTCAGCTGGATAGCCCAAACGTTCAGAGAACCGGAAAAGACCTGTGGCTAATAGAGCTCCACAGTGCTAATTCAGAGGACTCTACAATATTAATTTATAGAGAACTGGAAAAGACCAATGGCAATTTTTCTAGTCTATGATCTGGAAGGGGCGTGGGCAAACACAGCATTATCTCCTACAACATTTTCTCCCTCTTCTTTTAGATGGCTCAAGAGCTCAGTCTTAAGGCCTGCAAATGGAAACAAGTGAATTAACCTTGGTTGGCTTCCAGCTCTTTTAGTTGTACACCAAAAATAACTGTTGGAGCTTGGAGCAGTCATTCCAATGGCGCCTGTCTCTTTCTGTGTTTCACCTCCATCTCGCCGGGTGCTCCCTGAGCGAGAGGACGAGGTGTTATCAAAATGTCAACGCAGACAAGCTCTGTCTCTGCACTGTCACTCACTGAATAGCTATTTATCTCCCCCAGTCCTGATACCGCCTCTTCGCACCCACAGCGAGAGTTGATAGTGGTGCTATCTCTGAGGCTTTACACCCAGCCCAGGCTCAGTGAACATCCTCTCTTTGATAGGAGACAACGGGGTGGTGGCCTAACAAGTCCTGGTACTGGACTGAGAGAGAGAACAGGGTGAAAGGGGGGCATTAAGGTAGGATCTGTTAGGTGGCTTGCACAGAAAGTGCTAATCCTTAGCTCTGTCACCTTTCACTCTTCAGAAACGATAGCCGACGGCTTCTTCCCTAGGCATGATGGCAGACGGAGACTGTTAAAAATAAAGTGCCAGATCCTCACCGATATAATTCAGTGTCACTCCAGTGGTGTCACTGGGGCCAGATAACCAGCTGGTTTAAACTGGTGTGACTGCCATGGAGTCTGTGCCATGTCTCTCTTTCCTTTCTTCCTGAACTGCACCGAGTTTTTCCTCATCACATTGATTGACTCATGCACAACACACCATGGTTTGTCCCAAGCACTGGAAAGAAACAAAATGTAGATTAAAAAGTAGCATTGGCTATAGTCTAATCTTTCAACAACTGTCCCCTATTTTCTCATACCCATGAGGCAAAGAATAATTAAATCAGTCAAACCTTCCAGATAGCTTATTTCATTGACTTTGCACCAGGGCTCTTATAAGGGGTATCGACAACACCTTCCCCTGCACTGTCAACAATGGTTAAAGTATAATTTGATGGGCCCCAGAACCCTCCTAATCTCCGGGCCCCCTTCCCATATTGTCTGGGCCCCCTTCATGCATGTGTGGGCCCCATCCCAGGTAGGCATTTGCAACCACTTCTCAGTACCACAGGCATCGGTTATCGCTCCATAAAAATATTTATAATTTTATGGTGTTTATAGCAATTATTGTCACAAATTAGCAAACACAAGAAGTATTGTGATTAACAACGGTGTGGTGTAGGACCTGCCAGCAGCCAGGGCAGGGCGGAACATGCGTTCCACCAGATTTTTCTATTTTTAGGGGCCCCAGAACTCTGGCCCCTGAAATTTGGGGGCCCCGGAACTGCGTTCTGGTGCATTCCCCCTAACTTTAACCCCTGACTGTCAAGTAAGATCTCATTCCATTATGTTTGGCTGGTGCAGATACTCAACCATATAGAAAATCTCTTCTAATGAGTCAAAGATCCTATACATGCAAGATATGGCAATGATCCATGAGTTACCGCCACTCCCTGTGTCAGATCCACAGAAGCTATGAGCGTCTTACAGCTGCAGGTATAAAAACTGGCTATTCCAGTTTTGAAGATCTTCTCCTCAAGCTCTAGCACTGTCCAAAATAGTAGCCATCACCTAAGCCAGGGCTGACAAATACATGCGAACAGATGGCTAGAGCTCTAGAACAGGACATAGGAGAGCTGTGTTCTCTTCTCTCTATCACTAGCCTGCTGGGTGACACTGGGCATATCACATCCCTACCTCAATTTCCCCATTTGTAAAATGGACATAATGATCCCAAGTTCCTCCTTTATAAAGTGTTTTGAGGTCTACTGATCACAAATGATATGTAAGAGCTAAATATTACAACCAATAAGGCCCTGCAATAGCTGATGGACATGGCCCGGCTCCCAGCATGTTGCTGATCACGTAATGAGAGCAAACTTTTCTTTATCCTTTTTCTGATTCTTTCATCCACTCTCACTGATGAGGTTGTGCTTGAACCACAGACACAGAAGCTAAAACAGCAAAAAGCCAAATCCTCAGACAGGTGAAAATCAGCACAACTTGAATGAAGTCAAAGGAACTATATCGCTGTACGTCAGCCCACAACTTTCTGCCTGAGTTGCAATTGTACAGCTGTCTTGCCTTGTCTAATATGCAGGATTGGTCTTTAGCTATTACTAAAATGACGATGCCACATCTCCTGATTTAACTTCATATAGGCTGACCCGAGACAATTCCTTCATCAGCTTTAGCAAGTTTTTCAAAAATAACTAATGACCTGGAGTGCCTCAGTTTTTTCGGCACCCATCTTGAACGCAATAAAGGGAATGATTTTCTGAAATGTGGGAGTTAGACCAACACTTTGTGAAAATCAGGTGTCTCAATATCAATAGGAATTTTGGAAAATCTTGGCATGCTTTCCTAGGCTAAAGGATGTTCTGTCTATGGGGGAGGGAAAGTGGAGGAAACTGAATGAAGCCAGAATTTTATTGTTCTTAACCAGGCTAATAATAGATACAATAACACTCATAAAAATGTAACGGCAGTGAATCAGTCTTCATTCAGCTGTGAAAAGGTTCTGAAGAAAGAATGAGGAGCCAGAATGGAGAAAAGAGAGAGAGAGAGAATTGGAGATTTTTGCAAAACTTTTCCACTAGAAGACAGCTGTGTTGGCCTGGAGCTCCAGTGCAAAGGAGCGCTCTCATAAATTAACTCACTTTTTGTTTTTTCTAACATCAGTTAGCCTCACCACAAAGTCTCGGTGCTGTGCCATTTCCAAACCACTTTGGGACTGTCAAACGTAAATCATGGGGTGTGGAAGCAATGGAGGCAGAGAGTTATGGTCTGGGCACAAGGTGCAAATTGCTTAGAGTTAGCGCCAGATTTTTTTCCCCTTTCACCACAAGTGGGTTTTTTTCCCTTTCTTTTTTAATTATTGTTGTAAGACTCAAGAATTAACAAGAGGTAAATAGGGCAGCACTAACTTTAATTAGCCAGCAAATTGGAGCACTGCACCCGACACAACATCCACACTGGACTCTTACCCCTTCCGTGAAACGGATTCCACTTCTTCCTTTGAAGGGCCCTTCCATTCACTCTGTTTTATATTCTGCTACTGTGATGGTGGTCTTAGTCCCATGTAGAGATCCAGAAGTCAGAATGGATACTGAATAAAGTGAGGGCTTTAACAGCTGTGACTGTTCCTTCAGTGCGTTGCTTTTTTTTTTAAAACATAAGACCCGTTGGCCAGTATCTTTACAAGACCAACTGGATACATTTTACAAGAGGCCTTGTTTTAAAAAAAAGGGTGCTCAGAACTTTCTCAAAATCAGGCTCCTCTGAGAGGCCTGAAATTATATATCTCAAATGACAGAGTCACTAGACACTCTGGCTATGTCTACACTTGTTAATTTAAGTTGACTTAGCTAAGTCAACTTAAACTCGACTTTAAGTCGACTTAGCATGTCCACACTTAAATTTTAAGTCGACTTTGAGGGGACCCTACAAAGTCAATCTAGAGCATCCACACTGGATGCCTAGGTCAACTTGTAGGTGCTAGGGGGACCTGGGACTGGTCCACTGTGTTGGGGGGAACCCCTTGCCAAGTGCCAGGGGGCTCAGCCTTTGCCCCATTGTACCCTGGCAGGGAGGACAGTGGGGAAGCCCTGGAGGCCCCTAAGTTGACTTAGATTTGACTTAGGGGTACTCCACGTCTACACTGGCTTAAGTCAACTTTAGAAAGTCAACTTAAGCAGCAAGTCGACTTAAAATGGGATTTAATAAAGTTGACTTAATTTTTCCTTAAGTCGACTTAAGCAGCTGCTTAAGTTGACTTAAGGAAAGTGTAGTGTAGACGGAGAGTAAATTAAGTCGACTTAAGCACCCTCTGGAAATTGTTACCCCGCTTTGGAAATGTTTCTATCTTTTCTGTCTCTTCTAATGCAGTCAAAGTTGCTTTCAAAAGTATAAGAGGCAATGGAAACCATCTTTGGGTGTCCAGGATGGACTTATCAACATTCAGCATTCAATAGTGCTCCCTCGCATCCTCCAGTCTTTCAAGGAACCTTCTTCAAAAAGGTCTTTTAGGAAATTACAGAATTTGAATATTAAGAAATTTTTCTCAGCCCTGTTACTAGATCTAGGGGAAATGATTTTTTCAGGTTGCTGGCATCTCTAAAAAATCAGAAAAGTCTGTTGAAACCAAAAATTCCAAAGGCATACCAAAACCACTCATTTGGGGTTGAAGAAAACATTTATTTTGACACAAAAGGAGCCAATTGGGTTAGCTTTGGTGCACTTCTTCATATAAAAGCAACAGAAATGAAGAGGTAGATTCACTTTCTCTCTTATGACCTTTAGACATTCAATTCCCTTTCTGCCTCATGTAGAGAAGGGAGTTAAACTGGGGTCTCCTACCTTACAGAGAGTGCCCTAACCACCGGGCTAAGGGTTATTAGACCAGCAATCCCGCCACTTGTCATTTTGTGAGTAGCACTTATGTTCCCTTTTTTCACCAAAACCATCTGGCGAAGTCATGTCAAATTCACAAATAGTTTTGGGTTGACCAAAAACTGCATTTCTCTTCAAATAAACAATACATCTCAAATGTTTTTCTTCATTCTACTCATTGCTCCCTCCAATTATTCCATGACCTGGCCTGGGTCACTCTGATATTTGCTGTGGAGTAGGTGTGCCTTTTTTTAGATCTCCTACTGTATACAAGTTTTGTATCCAGACTGTGGAGGTTTAGCTTTCAGTGACCAATGTCTAGACTTGTGTCCTGCAAGCATTCTCCCTGAAATAAGTCTCTTGAGTTCAGAGGCAGCTTTTGGGGTAGGCAAAGCAGGTGTATGCCTAGGGCCCCAAGGAGTAAGGGGCCTGTTGTCTGCTTTGCCTTCCTGAAAAGCCACGTCTCCCTTGGTGGGCAGCAGAAGGAAGAGCTGGTCCATGCAGCCAGGGCCACATGGGAGGAGCTGGGGCCGGAGGACAGGGTCAGGGTGGTGAGGGGGGACCAGCAGCAGGGAGGCTGAGCCACAAAGGGGGGGGCCCTGAGGGCCTATAGGGGGCCCTGCAATGGGCTTTTGCCTGGGGCCCCCAATAGCCAAAGGCTGCCTCTGCTTGTGTTGCATGATGGGTTTTCCACAGTACTGGGGTAATTCAAGGAAGGGCCTCAATGGGATACAGATGTGTGCAATAACTCTTTGTTATCTCAAGCAATCTTTATTCAAGAAAGCACTCCTTGTAGAGTCATCTTCTTTTTCTAAAAGTGGATGCTAAAGTCTAAGGACCAGATCTTCCCTCTTCCCTCCTGGTTGCCTTAGCAGGAGATTTCTCTTGTGTAGGGATATCCTTTTTGTGAGATATGGAGCATACCTGGGGCACGGCCTGGAGAGAGACCGGGATGTGAATGGACAAAGCAACTTCTCTAACTTGTGCCAGCTGCTAAACTGACTCCCAGTTGGCCCCAGAATCAGGGATCCACCATATAGATCCTATATTATAAGATCTCGCAGTCAGGGAATGCATCATTTTTAATCAAACAAACAAGGAGACCTGTGGCACTTTTAAAGACTAACACATTTATTTATCGCATGAGCTTTCGTGGGAGAAATCCCACTTCGTCAGACACTTAGGCTATGTCTACACTTGGCCAAATAAGTTGACTTAACATGTCTAAACTCAAAAATTAAGTCGACTTAAAGGGGACCCTGCCAAATCGTGGCACTACAGATACCAAGGAGACAAGATTTGAACAGTGTTCTACACAAAAACTTCAGCAGGTCAAGTGAGTTCCCATTAGGAGGGTGAGTGTCAGAGAGAAAAATATCAAAGCTGCAGCAGGCCTTTGTCGTCAAGCTAACCTGGAATATTTTAATGGCACCTGCCCTGTGGAGAGACCTTTCTTTCTTTCTTTCTTTCTTTCTTTCTTTCTTTCTTTCTTTCTTTCTTTC
>ML685864.1:3188375-3211417 GCA_007922175.1 Pelusios castaneus
TTCTTTCTTTCTTTCTTTCTTTCTTTCTTTCTTTCTTTCTTTCTTTCAAATCTAATAAAACCTGCCAGCCTGCTTGATTTCACACTCAAGCAATGGATCAAGTTGTGGACATCTTGAGCAAAGAGTAAGGGACCTTCTTTGGAGAGAGTTTGACTTTTTTAGGAGCACTTGTAGATCTCCAAAGGAAAATATAAGGCAGAGTTTGCATCTACAGATGGAAGTCTGAGTTTTCATGGCAGGAAAGTGGAAAGTCTGAGCTAGAAATGGATCTGAACCATGAGATTTGGATCCAGATTATATCTAAATCCAGGGGACAAATGAAAGAGAAAATAGTACTAGTGATTTGAAATTCCTCCTAACCTGAATGGTGAAATCCATTCAGTAACACTGGGTTCCTGAACTGAAAAAAAAGAAGACGATCTTTTGGGAAAGGTGCCAATTTCAGCAGCTAGGACTATGTAATTAGAAATTGTAAAATAATCCATCCTCTTTCAAAGAAAAGGTTTCCTCTTGACCTGAGAACCTATCACAGATTTGAAGAGCCAGCCCTATTCCTTCTGCCATCAGCCAAGAACACTAAAATACAAAGAGATTCCTGGACTCAGACGCACATGACCTCATCCCCTTGGGCACACAGCTTGCTCACACACGGACATGAGTGTACCCACCTAAACACAAACAAACCATGAGTATTTGGCTGTCCTACTGCTCCTGCAATGTCCTCCTCGCCCCATGATCATCAGATGGTCTTGGTACCCTTATCATCCTCTCACTAACCCACCTCCCAATGATACCTGATACTAAGGCATTTTCCCTCCTTTCAGTCTCTGGAAATGTTAAATATTCAACCTTGAGATCTAGCTGAATGGATTCGAATGAACTAAGACTTGGAGATATGACCTCTGAGTCATCCTGAAGTTTGGAAAAAGGCCCAGATGTTCTCAGAGACCAATGTTTCAAGTCCAGTGTACAAATTTGGGCCTCATCTCTCCGATGAATCAACCCCATCTCTCAAATCTCCAAGCCCAGCTAAATCATCTTTGCACTCCCTGACTGCCTCTGCACCAGAAAAAAATACCACAAACATGGCCACTCCTGTGGTCTCTCCAGGCCAACCAGTAGCAGAAAGAGCAAAATTTTTCATGAGTGACAGCTATTTGAAGCTATGTCATGATGGTCTCAGGAAACTTGAGGTCAAATCTTGCCTCTGTTACAAAGCTGGAGTGTCAAGGTGGGGAAAGTCACATAGCATTTTAAATAGTCCTACACAATTTAGGAGTTTAAATCCCATGGACATGAGTGTACTCACCTATATACTCACAAAAAACTTGTGCATGTAGTCATCCTCCTCCTCCTGTAATCTGTTCCTCACCCTACGATCATCACTTATCATCAACGTCACTCAGAAACTAAGTCCCATTGACTTGGAGTGGAACTTTAGTGACAAAAGGGCTTAGGCTCTTTTGAAAATGGGTTTTGAGTTTCTAAATCACTTAGGCACTTTTCAAAATTTTATCTTTAGTCTCTCTGACTCTCACTTCCCCATCTTTAAAATGGTGATAATTCTCCTTCACTTTTTCATGCCGTTCATCTGTCTTTCCTTTGTAGATTGTAAACTCTTCTGGGCAGGAATTGACTCTCGGTAGAACTGGCTGAAATTTTGAGGGAGAAGAATGGATTAGACCAAAAAAAATGTAGTTTTGGTTATCTTGAAACTATTTGAAAATTTGGAACTAGTCATTAAATGGCTGGAGATGGAGACGCTGTAGGTGTCTCCTCTTTCCTTTAATCTAGTGGTTTGGGCACTTATCTGAGATTCAAGAGCTGGGGGTTCAAATCCTTGCTCTGGAACAGATGCAAAATTTTCAGTTCACTGAAAATTCCCCAAATCTGCAGATGCAGCTTGACCCCAACCAATATTTCCCCCAGACTTTTGGTCTTAGCTGCTGAACAGAAAAATCAGTTACTCACCCCGCTCTAATGTATACAGTGCCTTGCACACTGGGGCCTCTTGCAAATATCATAATAATAAGAACCACGTTTTCTGAGATTTCCACTCCTGGTATGCAGATGTACAATGAGTTCACTTGAACTGACCGTGACCCCTGAATTTTTATAGGTTTCCCCCCTTCCCAACTTTCTTAATACAAAATGAACTGAACACGTAATTAAAAAAAAACAGAGACTACAGTTTAAGAGCTGAGTTATATGTATGCGGCTGTTCTATAATAAACACATCCCGATGTCGGCCAGGCTCGTGTGCTTATTTCTCAGCATGGTTTCAATCCTGCCTATATTTTGTCCATGCTCGAAAAAATGTCGCTCATTTTTTCAGTGTTTCTATTCTAAACAATTAACACACTGTGTTCCGTGCACTCCAAAGGGTTGCTGTCAATCTATGATTGCAGTAGCTATGCAACCTTCATGCACACCACTGTGATTGCCTAAGATTTCAACTTCCAGTGGAGATTCTTAATCTAATTACATGGGGAAAGGCCGGACAGTGGGCTGGAAGGGCCTATGTGCTTTCTCAGCAGTTAGCTATTTAAAATATCTTCCTCGTCACCGTGAATAGGGTCTTGTGTGCTTCACTTGTTTCCTGCATGAATAGTTGATGTGTGAACAGTATCGCTCCCCAAATGGATCTTCCCTGATAAAGGCAAATTCGCCGCTGTCAGATCAATCACAGATTGGGTCTGTGAAGACCTGCTCAGCTGATCAGGAAGTCGATCGCTGCAGACTATCCCAGTAAGTAGGGCAGTGCTGAGTTGACGGGAAGACGTTTCCCTTCGACTCAGCGCACTGAAGACATCATGGCAAGTAAGTGGTAGGCAGTCGAAGGGAGATATGCAAGGGTTTTTCAATGCTTCATGTATCTCCCTTCAACTGCCACTGAAATCCCGCGGCAGTGTAGACCTGCCCGCAGAAAACCAGGCCACAGTTGGGTCATCAGATATCACAATTTGAGACCCAATTAAAAAAAACAAACAAACAGAGACATTATTGGCATGGACACCTGAATTTCGGCTGAGACTCGAAGGATTCCAGTGCACTGCTACAGTGGGCAATACCTTTAAACTTACTACCCAGTGCTATTTTTTCCCTTCTCCTCCGGGAAGTCAAAAAGTGTAACTTGCCATTAAGCAAGTGCTTCCTGGTCTGGAGTCAAATCCTGGTTGCTCCAAGAACTAACAGCCACAATTTTTTTTAGCTAAAGAAACCATAACTCCTCCTCTGAGACAACAGAGTCTTGTGGCACTTTTAAAGACTAACAGATTTATTAATCGCATGAGCTTTCGTGGGAGAAAATCCCACTTCGTCAGACGCTTTGAAGATAAGAAAGTTGTTTTCCTTTTTCTCACTAACATTTTGTAAGATGTTGATTGATCTGGACTTTATACATCACCATGATTATTGGCTGGAATTTCCAAAAGGAACTAAGCCTAGATTTCAGTTAGATGCATGCATTTAATTCATATTTGAAATCCAGCCCTAATTGTCAAGGCTCATTGGGTGGGGTTTTCACGGGAACATAGGGGAGTTGGGTGCCTAACTTTTGGGGCTTCTTGACAATCCAGCCATTGTGGGACCAACTTTATGGCCCTTTACAAACATTAACTGGTTATCTTTCACCACACTCCACACAGGGAGAGCATTATTCATTCCCACTTTATGGTGAAGCAAAGTAGAGAGATTGGTTGACTTGCCCAAGGGTACAGAGAGACTTCGACTGTATGTTTGCTATGTCAAGGTGTGACTGCATTTTAGGTAGGAATCCGTGCATTAGTTTTAATCTAGCTAATAATGCTTGAAACAGCGTGGAAATGAGACAACGTGGATTGTTCAGTTCTGGCTGGAAACCTGGACCTGTGATAAGGTTTATGCTGCCATATCTTCACCGTTATTTCAGCCACACTAGTGAAAAACTAGCTCAGGTATACATATCCAAACTACATTCATACCTACGATGGCACTGCTGTTATCATCTGGGCTATGTCTACACTAGAAAAAGTTAGGTCGACTTTGTTAGGTCGACTTTGTTAGGTCGACTTAATAAGGTCGACTTTAAGTCGACTTAAAGTCGACCTTATTAAAGTCGACTAAACAAAATGGAATAAGTCGACTTAACTTTAAGTCGACCTAACCACCCTTAAGTCGACTTAATAAAGTTGACTTAATGGTTACTCCCCGTCCACACCGTCCTTAAGTCAACTTAAGGAGTGATAATTATAAAGTCAACTTAAGGAATTTCTTAAGTCAACTTAATGAAAGGCTAGTGTGGACGTGGCTTAATTGAAGTCGACTTAAGCCTCTTTAAGTTGACTTAAATTGCCAGTGTAGACATAGCCTTAGAGCTGTGGGTAGAACTTGTCAATCCTGCTCCTTCACCTTGAGACTATCAGAAGCTGCCTCTGTATATGGCCTTACTAACATTTCTATCCTAACTTCCAATATTTCAGTGCAGTGTCAGAGCAAGAGTCATTTAGCCTTGGGGGCCATTTCTGTCAGCAACTCATCTGTCAGGCCACAAAATAATAAGAAAAAATAAACCTCACAGCAACTACTTGCACACATGGTCTGGGGTCTCTTGACTGTTGGTATGGGCAAAAAAAAGTTGCTCTAATGAAGTTGGCTAAATCTTTCTGTATCTTTCATTTGATACGATCACATATAACTCATTCTTAACAGATTTATGTGGGGAAAATCCTAGGCTGGTACAACCAGTGCAGGCTGCAGCAGAGCGGATCGCAGGTCACAAATGGCCCATGGGCCGCATGTTTGACACTTCTCTGTGTCAGACACTGGGGAGACTCTGCAGGGATTCCTCCCAGTCTTGGACAAACTGCTAGCTGAGTGTGCATCACATATGTTACTGGAACTAAAGCTTGGATCAGGACCTATGCTGAGGAGTAAAATCCTGACTCATCAGCAGTAGTTACGCATTTGCTCCTCCATCAGCCCAGTGCTGGGACCATCCGGACACAGATCCTTCTGGAGCATGCACTTGGCTCATGAAGTGCGTGTGCAATCCTAGCCAAGTCGGCCTCTGAACAGGAGCATCGGGGCATTCAGCATCCCCTGCGCTCTCCCCTTCCAGCATAGCCACCCTGGCATAGCCAGAATGTGGCCCCAAATCCCATAAATATACTAACAAACCTCTGCTGCTGTAGGTCTGTGCAGAGTAGTGAAAGCAGAGACACATGAATTGTACAATAAGGGTACGTCTGCACTGCAATCAGGAGGTGTGACTGGGCTTCATGTGGAACTACCCGTAGCTGCAGCCACTCGCTTCAACATGTGTCCAGGTCCTGAACGGGCAGAGCTTCACTGATAACAAAGCTAGATCAAAGCAAACTCAGTTATGTCTAAACAAGCTGGAGCCACAGTCCTTGGGTGTGTCTACACTTGAAAATTAAGTCGACTTAATCTTGCTTAAGTCGACTTAATTTACCCCGCATCTACACTACAGTTTCCTTAAGTCGACTTAAGCAGCTTGCTTAAGTCGACTTAAGGAAAATTAAGTCGACTTTATGAAACCTCGAAATAAGCTTGGCATTCCTGCCCCTATACCCGGACAGGGACCCTGGCCCCCTTTGCCCCATTGTACCTATGTACAATGGGGCAAAGGCTGAGCCCCCTGGTACTGGGCAAGGGGTGCCCCCTGCCCCCGTGGACCTGCCCTAGGTCCCCCTAGCCCCTAGAAGTCGACCTAGGCATCCAGTGTGGACGTTTTAGGTCGACTTTGTAAGTTCCCCCCAAAGTCGACTTAAAATTTAGGTGTAGACTCACTAAGTCGACTTAGCTAAAGTCGACCTAAATTTTCAAGTGTAGACATAGCCCTTGAGTGCAGTGTGGACATATCCTTCAACACACGGCAAAGCATGACTAATGAGGCACGGTCCTGAGTCAGACATGCTGAGCAATGAGTTAAGAGACAGAGGTATGGAATCGCCTTGTCAGACTGGTCCCATTAGCACACCTTGCTTACGTTAAAGCTACAGCCGTGATGTCAAAACACAGCCCATCCTCACCACATAAGGTACCTCTATACTGCAGATTTTTTATGGGAGTGCATAGACTACCTACGCTGAATGTTCCTTTTTCCCACACCCACCTCAGCATGGTATTCCAACCTGGGCATTGAATTTATTGAAAGGCAGGAAATGCCAGTGTGCTGGGCCCGATTTTCCACTCCCTCAGGCTTTGTCTCATGGCTTTTATCTGTGCCTAAAATGCCAGCTGATCCAAATGACAGTGATTCATAGCTGCCTTCCATGGTGTAAATGAGGATTTGAAGGACAGAGCAGTTTAGAAGCAGAGCTCTTGTTCCTCTAGAAAATACAAGTGTGTAAACACAACACCTCAGATGGCTGAAAGAATCAATTACTGCAACCCTGACTGAATAAATTTCCAGGCTCTCAAATTAAATTTAGCCAAGACTTTGATCTGAGAGCCGATGAAATCCAGGCAAGGTGCTGATCCGTGACCTCAGAATTAAAAGCTTGTTTTACTTCAGTGCTGAGAGAAGCACTAGGAAAATAGAGCAACTTCTTGGTGATAAAACATGGCCATAATTTTGTAGAGAGGCCAGCATGTTTGGTGCTTCTCTGGCATATGGCTTCTGACAGCGCAAACAATCCATTAGATGTTGGTAATAGATGTAGCCACTTCACAGCTGTAGCATGAGCCAGAAATGTCAAACATCTTCACCATGAAGACAGTAAAGAGGGTAGTCTATATCTAGATAGCATGCTGATCTGATGCTCCAGAGGATGCTGGTGCTGAGAACTTTTGAGCATGGACTCCATTATTTGGTACTTGAACGGGAGTTGGGCTTAGAAAATCTGGCCTCAGTTTCATGTGAGGAACCTTTCAAAATTGCCTCCAAACATTTTTGCATCTCAAGGTGTGAGCATCTCACACACACAAAAAAGCACCAAAATCTAATTAACAAAAGGGAAGTGATTATTCCCTTCCAGTCAACACTGGTGAGGTGGTATTTGAAGAATTGTTTCCAGTTTTAGGCCCCCCACTACAGGAAGGACGTGGATAAATTGGACACAGTTCAGCAGAGGTCAACAAAATTATTAGGAGACTGGAGCACATGATTTATGAGGAGAAACAGAGCACACATTTTATTTAATCTGCATGTAATGAGTCACAGACCATCCACCCCTTTCTGGCCCTTCAGGTCCTGCTCCCCCAGTGTCCAGGACTAAGGACTCACCACTCATCATTCTCTCACCCATGTTCTTTATTTATGGTGCTGGTTCTCACAGCCCATCTTCCCAGCAGTTCCCCACACAGACCAATTCAAGCCCAACAGTTTGTGGTCTTGCTTAGGGCCCTCAGAGGCTCAGGGTTGTTTTCCTCCGCAGGCTACTACAAACAGACTGCTAATCTGCCCACGTCACACTTCTCCCTTTGAGTTCCTGACCAAATCTCTAGATACCTAGCTGGGCCAAGTCCCAGCTGCTCCCTCTTGTCTCGTCAAAGTCTGACTCAGCCCAAATTAGCCAGGCACCTGCTCTAGGCCTCTGAGCCAGTGCTTACAAAAGGACTGAGTGGTTCATCTCCACTGCTCTTCTACATTGCAGAAGAGAAGAGTGAGGGGAGAATTTGATAGTTGTCTTTAACTACCTGAAGGGAGGGGAGTTCCAGGGAGGATAGAGCTAGGCTTGAGGTTGGATATTAGGAATAGCTTTTTCACTAGGAGGGTGGTGAAGCATTGGAATGGGCTACCTAGGGAGGTGGTGGACTCTCCATCTTTAGAAACATTTAAGGCCTGGTTAAATAAAGTCCTGGCTGGGGTGATTTAGTGGGAGTGGTCCTGCTTTTAGCAGGAGGTTGGACTAGGTACCTCCTGAGGTCCCTTTCAGCCTTAATATTCTGTGAACACAGTGACATCAAGAGCACCAAGTTGCTAGAGAGAGAGAGAGACTACAGCTGTTTACAAATAATACCAGAAAAAAAAGTTCAGGCAAAGAAAGGCTGTCATGGATGTCAAATGGGAGGGCAGGGGAAAGAGTTAATAAAGTAATTTGATGAGTTTATTTCTAAGTCTACATTTGAATGGTGAAAGAGCTCTGAGCATAAGAAGTCTAGACAACATCAGTATTAGGTTTCTGGCAGACATTCATCAGGTCTTGGTGCAAAGTGCATACATGCACCTGATTTTTCAGCTCCAGATGTTTTTGTTTTGTTTTTTTAATTCAGTTGATGGCTATGTTACTGCAGACTGAGCTGGGAATCAAAAAACAGGATTAAGCCAGATAACTCTGTCCATTACAGGCTGGATTGCGTTGTGTTTTTATGGAGAGGTAAGGATTTCTCCAGCTCCTGAGCTTATAGGGGCAGGCTGGCTACAGTTGCACTATTGGTGATTGGAGGAAGCTATTCTTTGTGCCCTAGATGAAGGGATAGGGAGAAGAGCAGTGTCGCCCGGCAATGGGGCCCTACGTGGGCTCTCAGAACTCTGTTTTCAGCTTCCTGGCTTACTGCTTGACCCCGGACAAAACACTTCACCAGCAGGGGAATGTGCTGTGCTGTGCTGTGCAGTCTGAGTAAGGATGGCAAAATATAGCCCTAAGGAAGAACGTTTGGATAAAAGTATCAGACCTAAGCAGTGAGGCAGCTGCAACTTAAAGATTCTCCTTTCTTGTTTATTATTATAATGAACTGCCTACTCAGTGGGTGGGTGGGTGCATACATGTGCACTGCTGCCCTCTACTGACCAAAATCAGAATAGTTTTATTGTGTGTCATAGGCACTATACTGCCAACAGATAATGGTGACTCTCCATTAGCTTAAGTTGTAAGAGCAAGTGCTTGGTGATAAGAGTTTCACCCTTGCTATAGTCCCATTATTGTGAGAGAACAAAGTGTGCAGCAAAATAAAATTCTTGAGATGCTAGGGTAACAAATCTGTGTCTGCTTCTTATGAAGTGGCTTCGAGAAAACATTTTAATGGCCTGAGGGGATTATGAACTAGAGCTGGTAGGATTTTTTTTTTTTTTTTTTTTTTTTGGTGCTGAAACTTCTTTTTTTTTTTAATGAAAGACAATTTTTTGACTCAACCAAAAAGGACGTTTCTTTTCATTTTGGTGAACATTTTTCCATCAAAAAAAAAAGTGGAATGTCTCCAAATGGAAAATATTTCAGCAGAAACTTTTGAAGACTGATATTTTGACTGAAAATAGTAACCAAAAGCAGTTTTTGAACACCGAAAAGAAATGTTTGATTTCAGCTTTTCCTTAAAAAGCTAAACACTTATCCTGGGAAACTTAAAAACACAACAAAACAAAAACAATACTGATTAAAAAAAATTCCCACCAGCTCTGCTCTAAACCCACTCAATTCCTCTCAGTGAATGAGTGCATGAGGAATATCCATCCCCATTCAGGTTATAATAGTATCTAATTTGTACGGAGTACTTCCCACCCACAGATCTCAAAATGGTTTTCAGAGAAGGTCAGTTTCATTAATCCAATTGTACATATGAGGAAACAGAGGCACAGAAAGGTTGAAGTAATTTGTGCAAGGTTGCTCAAGAAACTTACCTGGAATTGAACCTATTTTCTTTGGCATGCCACACCTGTGTTCACTCTACTACTCCATAAGTTCTTGCTCTAGAGGTAAATAATTTATTTTACTAAACAAATAAAGAGAAAGCTATGCACTGAATAAATATTATGATGTATAAATGTATCAGCTGAGTGTCTCAAAATGCTTTCACCTCCCTTTGCGCCCGTCACAGATGTGCAGAGTTTAAGACCAGAAGAAGTCCATTCTGATCATCTCGTCAGACCTCCTACGTAATATAGGCCACCAAATTTCACCCACTAATTCCTTCCTCTTAGCTCTTCTTCTCCACATTCCCTTTTCCCTCTCCTTGCCCGTCTCTCCTTTGAGCAGTCACTGCCTTTCAAGACACACCCAAGGTTCGTTAATCACTGCCTCGTTCCACCAACACTCCATTATTCAAACAAACCACACACCCAGCCCCGGCGTCATACTCACTGGAAAGTCTTACCAGGGTGGAGATGGCTACAGACGGGTTCCAAGCACTCATCCAATAACACCTCCATGGTTATTTTATTTGTTACAGCGGGGATATGCTGGCTGAAGGACTCAACCATTTTTCTTCTTGTGCGTTGGGATTAATATTGTGTCTAGATGAGGCACCCCTATTTGGGGACTTGGGCTCTGACCCTGTACTGATGCTGCAAGTGAGGTACTTAGGGAAGGGTATTACTTGAGCCGTCTTTCAGATGCAGGGCCAGGTCCTGAGCTGATGTAAAGCAGCATGGGTCCATTGACTTCAACAGAATTAGCACTACAGTAACAGCAAGCAGGTTCCACCAACTTCAGGGCTCTGATGTGCTTGGTGCTGTACAGACACATAGTGAGAGGCTGACCCTGCCCCAAAGACCTTACAGTGTAAAGAGACACGGGAAAAAGAGCACTGAAATAAGGAGCCTGGAGTCACACAGAAGAAACAGGATTAGAACCTAAGATACGGCAACACTGGAAGGGGGAAACACAGCTGAAATCAAAAGTCACAGGTTGGCCACCTTGTAATCCCCTTGTAAACCACGGATAGTTACTCAGCTGCCTAGAGAATGTTACCACAGCTTGGGGACTATTTTATTGGGTAGGTTAGGCATGCTCCGGTCACAGCTCCTCACTGCAGGATGGCTGCATCTTTGCTCTCGTGCCCTAGCCACTGGACAGGTGAAACGCTGGCCAAGTTGATTTTCCTGCTGCAGGCGTGCAAGGGAGTTAAACTGAAAGCAAGTCAAAAATCGAATAGTACATGCCACAGAATTATACTTGCTGCATGCAGGCAATATGTTTCCACAGCAGGTCTAGAAATGAGTTGAAAGGCTGAGAAATAAGTAGAGTTGGGTGAAATAATCAGGATGATATCCCAAAACTACTCTGATGGAGCAGTAGATGTAAATAGATGTAGATGTAGATGTAAGTAGATGTAGATGGCTTTTGGCCGAGGCACTGGCTTAGGACAGAGGAGATATAGCTTGAATTTCCTTCTTCTGTTGCAATAGGGCCGGTCTACACTGTCCGCCCTTTTCAGTGGCACACGAATGGAGATAGGAGTCTGACATACAAGAGAACATATCTTTTAAATAATGCATCTGAAGAAGAGGGTTGGAGCCCTTGAAAGATTATGCCTGAAGAAATGAGTTAGTCTTTAAGGTGCCGCAGGACTCTTATTTTTTCCAGACACACATTAACCCAGCTACCCCTCTGAAACAACACTCCTTATTTGTTTTGCTGAACTAGACTAACACGGCTCCCCCTTTGGAACTTGTAGATACGCAAGTTACCTAAAATAACTTGCGTATCTGTGTTCGGCTTCTTTACTCCCTGCACACACATCGTGCTGGTTCAAAGGGAGGGGCCTCCCTTCGAACCAGCGCTAGGTAGCTGTCAGGGCGGTATTGCAAGACTGAACTTCCTGATCAGCTGAACAGGTCTTCATAGACCAGAGCAGTTGATCAGGAAGTTCGAACTGAAAGGAGCGAATTTGTCACCATCAGACTGTTTCTGGGACTTTGGACAAATTACTGACTTTTTCCGTACCTTAGTGCTCCATTGGTAAAATGGAAGTAATGGTACATCCTTTTTCTGCCATGGCTATATAAGTTGTAAGCTTTTGTGGCAGAGACCGTCTTCTTCTATGAGTTTATACTGAGGCCTTGACCTTGGAAGGGGTCCCTCTAGGTTTGTCTACACTGCTAGTGGCATCTCTCCCTATCGAGGAAGACAGACATGCTATTTTTAGCTTGGGAGGAGCTAGCGTGTCTGTCTGTCTGTCTGCCTGGGCTAGGCAGCTTGCTCCTATCTCCCCTTCAGAGAGACCTAGGCACTGATGTAATACGCAAAGAAACATCATGGTCTTTCACACCATATTATTACAATCTCAGGAAAAGAAATGAAAACATTGCTACTCAATGAGACAATTCTCAAGAAAAACCGGATTCTCTTTTCAAAAAAAGCTTCTGCATGAAAATGTGCCACTACTTCTTGTTTTCAGTGCCTCAGTAGCCTTTCCATCAGCATGCTGAACAAAGGGAAATTTGACTGGAAAGTGAAGCAATGAAATTGGATTTGAATTGGATTGGAGAGTGAAGCCGTGAATACTTCCATGCCCGTTTCTGCGAAACAAAAATGAAACTTTGTGTGCCAACTGGAGAAACAACCCAGTTGCAGAGAGAGTTGGATCACCAACATTTTCATCAAAATATACTCATAAACTCTTAGATTTTAAGATCAGAAGGGAGAGTTATGGTCATGTAGCCTGACCTCCTGCACAATGCAGGCCACAAAACCTCACCCACCACTCCTGCAACAGACCCCTAATCTATTGAAGTTCTCAGATTATGGTTCAAAGACTTCAAGGTACAGAGAATCTGCCAGAGAATCCACCAGGAAGTAACTTCTGCCCCATGGTGAAGAAGAAGGCAAAAAAACCCTAGGTCCTCTGCCAATCTGCCCTGGGGGAAAATTCCTTTCTGACCCCAAATATGGAGATCATCTAATCCCTGAACATGGGGCAAGACTCACCAGTCGGACACCTGAAAATAATTCTCTTTAGTAATTCAGAACACATCCCATCTAACATGCTATCACTGGCCATTTTCTCAAAAACGGAACATTTCACAGAGACATCAATTTCCGTAAAGGTTTTGATGAAATAAGTGTCTAAGGTTCAGCGCAATCTGGTCACTCCTCAGAAGAGAGAAAGACCCAAGAGAGAACTTAGATCTGAAAATGGATGTTTTGACACAATTTAGTTTTAAGGAAATGTTCTATAGGATTTGTTTTCCTTCCACTGTGGAAGAAAAGCACATTTCAAAACCTCAAAAGTCTCTGTGAAATGGAATTATTTTCCAGCCAACCCTACCTATTTGTCTCTCTATGTGGCGGCTGAGGTAATGTTGGGGTGAATTCCAACTGTGTTTAGTCTTCTACCTGGGAACTCATAGTTCTTTCAAACTTCTATGTAAGGTCAGAGGTGAAATTCAGAAAGATTTATGAGAAAAGATGATTTTTTTTTCTTTTTACGCAAAATTTGTTTACAAAAAATTCAATAAAAATATTCATAATTCCTTTCACCACAAGTTTCCACCCTAGCTCTATATGAGAATTCAGCTGAGCTAAAACATGTAAATACCTTAGATCTTACCTTCCATTTCTGAGACTGGGAATTCAACAAACACAGCCATCTTCACTGTATTTGTTATCTCTTGTGTTAGGAACACAGGGGGAGCAAGAAAATGATCAGAGAAGAAAAAGGAAAATTCATTATTTTAGAAGAGGGAAAATTAAAGAAAATCAACCACATTTTTCTGGCTCTTGAGGAACACTCGGTTTGTATTTGCATCAATTTATGGGTGACAGTTAGCGTAGTTTCTTATTTAAATGTGAATAGGTTTGCTCATCTTTTACTTCTAATACCCAGTTAATTGCCAACTGGCACGGACAAAAATGGAAGAGAAATCTGAGTCAGAGAAACACTTTCTTTAATACAGTACATTAAAAGTGGTTTCCTTTGGATTGAAAAACCACATCATGAAAACTGCCATTTGATGATTCTTTTGGGATGAGAAACACATGTAAGCCAGCATAGAGAACAGGGTTTTATTTATTATTGGTTATAAATTTCACTCATTTCCTAATGTCTATGGCCTTCTGTTGGGTCAGCTGAACTTTGAGCATATGGAGAGTTTTCATCTCTTCACTGTTCACAAGAGCTGGTGGTTCTGGTGCAAAGAAAGCGTCTAGGTACTGTAGCTACAGATTGGACTTTGTGGGATATTTTATAGACTCAGTCAAAGAGATAACAGAGAAATCCCCAATATATCTATCGCACGTTCCAGCATCAGTCAGTGAATTAGGTCTCCTGACATCCTTGTGATGCATCACCATTGGGTAATATTTTCAGTGGTGTCTAATAGATTTAGGAGCCCAAGTCCCATTGAAAGTCAATGGGATTTATGCGTTTTACATTTTTGTCCCCATTTTACATTCGGCCTCACAGCAAACCTACAAGGCAAAGAAATTTAGTTATTGCAGTTTTACAGGAGGGGAACTGAGGCACACCAAATTATAATAATACCTAGTGCTTACAGAGCACTTTTCATCTGTAGGTCACGAAGCACTTCACAAAGGAGACCATTGCCATTATCACCATTTCACAGATGGAGAAACTGAGGCACAGGAACCTAAAGAGATCTGACCATGGTTGCCCATCCAGCTAGAGCTGAGTCCCACACCAGTGCTCTACCCATAAGGTCACATTACCCCCCAAACAAATTGCCCAAGGTCTCTCAGAAGGAGTTTGCAAGACCCCTGATTTTGAACAGTCCCATATCTTTATGGCCAGACATCCTTCCTCACATGAGGCTGCCAATGGGATTGCTATATGAGGAAGGGCTTCAGGGCTGGTTCTTAATCTGAGAGACTCAGGAGGTGTGACATTTCTGATAAGTAAAGCAGAGTCGAAAATACAACATTTTATGGATAGGAAATTTCAGATGATTTTTTTTCTAAGTTTCAATTCCCTTGTGGGAAATATTGAACTGATTTGAAATGAAAATTTTGTTTCAGAGCAACACCATCCAATGACACGAGAAGTTTTGTTACAATTGAGCATGTTAATTTTGGGGTCCCAAAGGTCTGAAATCATGCTTTACATGGACACCAAAATTTTCATTTTTAATCCGACATCTCTGTAGAAGACCTTGTTTTATGGTGGTTTCTTTAGTTCAAAAGTGGAAGCAAAGTAGCACTGGAAGTCAAAATGAAAAAAAAAAATCATCCAGACATTTTTCCTGCGGGAAAATGGAATCTTTTTTCATGGAACTGATATTTTCCTCGTGGAAAATTATGGTTTAGATGAACATGTATTTTTTTCCATGGGAAAAATGTCAGCACAGAACAATTCAACTAATTCTGTTGATAAGGTTTAACTAGCCAGGACTTCTCACTCTGTTCTTTTCCTAATCCTTAACTATGGGGTGGCTGTTCTATGCTAGCACTCTAATGGCACACAACTATTGTAGTTCATTAGACTGGACTGAATTAGAAACTAAATCTGAACCTGTCTGAAGAGCAAGAGCTGTTCAGACATAGGCCCTTTGCTAATCTGGCTACTCAAAATAAAAGACTTGATTTTGTGTAATGCCGATCAACCTAACGGAGCTACTGGTGTTAAACTGCTGATAGTGAGGATAGAAGGCCAAGTAAAACTTATATTTCAGTAAAACCTCTCACCCTGAAGGATCGCAAAGCATTTTAAAAATCATAGACCCAGAGGAACTACTTAACCCATCAGTCTGAACAGGATTGTATTGATTTCAGTGGGATTATTTGTGTCACCGAAGATAACTCCGGTCAATCAGATATGGAGGATTGAGTTTTTCACTCTGTAGAGCATGGGGATTTAAAATGAGCAGGTCCCTGCCTTATAATCTAAATGGGATCTAAAGAACTAGATTCTCAGATGATGTAAACAGGCCTTGTTCCTTTGACTTCAGTGGAACTGTTCCCATCTACACCAGTGGAGAGTGGGGCCTGGAATGTCTCTGGTTGCTTTTTCCCGTTGCCTGTAGGAATGAGAGCCCTGGTGCAAGGAAGCAAGAAAATTACATATTTATGTCTCTTGGAAAAGGTGCTTCACCTCTGTGTGCCATTTACAACCCCAGGACTGGACCTCCCAGGAATGTTGTGAAGATCAATAAATCAAAGACGTGAAGTTCTCAGATACTACAATAACGAGGGCCAGATGTGTTCTGTGGCTAGAATTGATAGATAGACTTTCCAAGGATCTGGCTCAAGAACTTTTGGCCAGGTTCAACCCTAACCATATGCTCATGTTGAAAAAGAAATTATCCTGGGACATGCTGTGGCTGATGTTATACAGGAGAGCTGAGCAGATGATCAGTGATCCTTGCTGGGCTTGGAGTCTATGAATCTGTGAATAGCTGCTGTAAACTGGGGAGATTGTCACTGAATTTACACAGTTGCATAGCAGGTCTATGTGCCAGTAGACTCAAGCACAAACCATCCTAAGCAGGTGCTCTCTGTATTTGTCCGTGGGAGTGTTTACACAGGACTGTAAACCTGGCTCTGTGGGACCCAGGGTTGCTATTTTCAAGCCTGCACTTTAGAAACCGCACTGCATTGTAAACCTGGGTTTACTGTTATGGGACTTGGATCTCACAGCCAGCCAACACCTCCATACTGCACTACACAGGCCTTCTGACTTGGGTCTGTGGCTTGAACTGCTTCCACACTGTAAAATGATGGGGCTTGGACCTGACTCACCGTGGTATGTCTACACTGCAATGCAAGCCCAGGGCTCAAGCCTCACTCTCCTTTGAGTCATCACTCATATAACACTAACCCCCGCCACCCGGGGTGGAGGGTCGAAGTCTGAGTCAACCCAGAGTTCAAGCCCTATTGCTTTTCAACCTAGACACATCTCCACTAGACTTGTGCTCAGGGAGTTTGCTGAAAGAATCCGTCAGGCTGACTTTCTTTTTCCTGCCGACCATCACGCTTGGTGGCCAGTCAAGTTTTCCCACACTGTTCCCTGAACCAAAGAACAAAGGAAGTCTGGGATATGGGCGGCTGGACTCAGGCCCGCTGATAGACACTGACGCCCCACGTTGGGACCCATGGTTCAACAATTCCTAACTTTAGGTTACAAATGAGAGTAGACGCTCAGGCCCTGGGTTAACAAACCCAGGGACTGCTAATCTAAGTTCAACCTACCTTGGGCTTAATTGAAGCATAGACATATCCAGTGGGGCTTTCACCCAGCCCCCTAGCAGGGCCCCAGGTCCCGAATGCTTGCTCAGACTGATGAGTGTGTGGATGGAAAGAGGCATGGACTCAAACCTGTGTCAGAGCCCTGGGCCTGGTGTTCCGGGAAGATATATCCTTTCAGGCCAGCCTAGTACAATACACTGAGGCTCCAGCGAAATATAGATATGACTTCAAACATGCACTGTCTGGGATTGCGGGAAAGCTATAGCTGGCACAGTGTGACCTTCTTTTACTAATGTTGGTGCCAAAACCTCATTTCCACTCCCCCCCCTGGCCAAGGCTCTTTTGTATTGTGTGTCAGCGGATGATAGAGATTTTCCCTTCGTGGCGCCATTAATACGCCCGCCTGGGGGAGCTAACCGCTAGCGCTCCAGTGGGTGGTGTATTGAGCCTGGCGAGAGAGGCCCAAGAGACGCTTCCTGTGCTGGTCTGGGCTGAATCCATCACACACAATATCTCAGGAAAAGGGCAAGGGCGTGGGGGGGTGTCAAAAAAAATAAAATGAGTGAGAAAGGAACATACAGGCAACAGGGAACTCTTACAGAATAATTATAGAGGAGATTTAAAGAGGACTTGGATTTTTCACAGCTGTTTAGCAGGCTTGGGAGGAATCTGCCAGCATGGGTGGCATACTGTAGCGTCACACCCAACGAATTAGGCAGGTCACTCTTATCTGATAGCCACCATCTCGGCTGGCTCACCGCCGAAATCCCGAGGGAAACAGCACAAACTGCTATTGAGTGAGAGAGCTGAACTCGTAACAGTCTCAGTAGATATGGCCCAGAGGAGGACCCTCACACACATGCATTAGTGTGCTACACTAGACAAGTCACAGGGAAACAGAAAGACAAGGATTGTCTCAAAGAGCTCGCTGCCTGAGGCCTTGACCCATCAGAGACCATGCCTGTCAGAGCAGTCCCCCTTGAATTAAAAGCATGTGAACCAGTGATGGCATAGGGTAGGATTTTTGAGGGAGTTACACAGCCATCTGCAATGAATTCCTGTGGGATTTGGTTTCCTGGTCTCTTAAGCTCCTCGGACTATTCCAGCTTTAAAGCTGCCACCATTCCTAGGGGTGCGTCTACACTTGTAAATTAAGTCGACTTAAGCTTGGTTAAGTTGACTTAATTTACTCTGCGTCTACACTACATTTTCCTTAAGTCGACTTAAGCAGCTTGCTTAAGTCGACTTAAGGCAATTAAGTTGACTTTATTAAACCTCCTTTAAAGTCAACTTTAGGCTTAAGTCAACTTTCTAAAGTCGACTTAAGCCAGTGTAGACCTGGAGTAGCCCTAAGTTGACTTAGAGTCGACTTAGGGCTCTCCAGGACCCCCCACTGCCCTCCCTGCTGGGGGGGTAGGGCACAGGGGGAGCCTGGGATGCCCCCCGCAGGGCAGGGCAGAGCCCTGCCCACCCTGCCCCTATGCCCTGCCAGGTCCCTGTCCCCCTCAGCAAAGGCTGAGCCCCCTGGCACTGGGCAAGGGGTGCGCCCTGCCACTGTGGACCTCCCCCAGGTCCACCTAGCCCCTCGAAGTCGACCTAGGCATCCAGTATGGATGCTCTACGTCGACTTTGTAAGTTCCCCCCTAAGTCGACTTAATTTTAAAGTGTGGACATGCTAAGTCGACTTAGCTAAAGTCAACCTAAATTACCAAGTGTAGACATAGCCTAGGAGTCCTCCTCACCAAATTTCAATCAGCCTTTAACCTTATTACTGTTTTATTACCTAGAGAGCTCATCCAGGGCCCCATTGTGCAAGGGGCTGTACAAATGAACAACACAAAGATGGTCCCCACCCCAGAGTGCTCACTATCTAGTGTTTGGACAATGAAGAAACAGGTAAACTGGGAGGGAACTAAGCCAAGATGACAAGAGTTGTAGCATAAATGAATAGTTTCAGTAGTCCTAGGTGCTCTTCAGCCTAAACCATCCTAGAAAGATGGGATTCGGGGGCTTCGTGGCAAAGGTAGGTTTTAAGGAAGGTGTAAAAGAGTAGAAGGTGGTGGGTGGCTTTGTGGATTTTGTTGTAGAGTTTATTTCAAGCAAAATTGCTGGCATAGAGAAGGTGCTTCTGGGAAGAGTGGACAAGTGGGTAACTGGAGGCAAGTATCGTTGATGGCCACCTGGCCAACTTGTCAGGTATTTCGTATGTGTCACAGGTTAAAAAAGAGTACGTCAACAATACGCTGGAGAACACTTTGAATGTTCTGTTGGCATCGTCTGGCATTCTTTCACCTGCAGAGCCAGTTGGCTTGAGTTACTATGAATCCAGTTGTACGTAACCAATTCACAAATATAAAACTCAACCTCTCATGCCTTCCTTTGGATCACATCTTGAGTCTGATTCTCCACAGTGGTGGTCTTCAGTTGTCACTCACACCTGAGTGCAAAGTGAATGAAACATGCCACCGCATCTGAACTGTAACACGTTAACTTTACTTTGCAAAGGTATAAATGATGGTGCCAGGTACAGGGCATCAGAGAATCAGAGCCAATGGGTAGGTGTGTTTGTGAGTGTGTGCACGTGTGTGTTTGCACATGCACACATCTTGCTAGAGCTGTTCAACTACTGAACAACAACAGCAACAAAAATGTTGACCTTCTCTGGTCTGTTTCTTGGAAAGACCTGAAATGCAAAGAATAAACTTTACCCAGCTTCCGCTTATACGACACCAGAGGATTAGGACATTTTGTCAGTTACCTACATTACCTACATGCACTGTCCAGATAACATGGAAGCAATGGGAACACAAGCATGTCTTTGGGTTTGATTTTAAAATACCAGGATTCTGGACATCATGGAACCAGGAATTTTGTAGAGCAAACATTACGGACTGGGTCCAAAGCCCATAGAAATCAATGGAAAGATGCCAGAGTGTTGATTCAGGTCTAAATGTTTCCAACAGTGGATTGTCAATGTGGCTTGGATAGGTGCAGAACAGGCCTTTAAATGATGATAGAGATGTCTCTAGACAGGCCTTTATAGCAGCAGTGGTTGATTTCTGTTGGTGCATCCTGGGTGGGACTATGTCATAGGCATGTCCATGCCTATGAGAGATTAAAACTAAAGATTGAAAAAAAAGCTATTATGAAGGTCAAGTTGAATCTGGCTGGCAACCAGGATCATCCAGTGCCATGCAACTGTGTGCTTTGATGAGAGCTTTATTCCACTATAGACAGCATTGAACAAGCCGGCTCAACACATACAGTGTGAGTAATTATTACAACCCCTTCATAGACTCTAAGGTCAGAAGGGACCAGTATGATCATCTAGTCTGACCTCCTGCACAATGTAGGCCACAAAACCTCACCCATCCACTTCTGCAATAAGCCTCTAACCAATTCAAAAGGGATAGCCATGTTAGTCTATTGTAGAAAAACAACAGAGTCCTGTGGCACTTTTAAAGACTAGTCTTTAAAAGTGCCACAGGACCTTCTAACCAATGACTGAGTTATTAAAGTCCTCAATCATGATTTAAAGACTTTAAGATACAGAGAATCAACCAGCAAGTGAGCCCCATGCTAGAGAGGGAGGCAAAAACCCGACAGAGCCCTAGCCAATCTGCCCTGGGGGAAAATTCCTTCCCGACCCCAAATATGGTGAGAATTTAAATCCTGAGCATATGGGCAAGTCTCACCAGCCAGTCAACCAAGAAAGAGTTCTCTGTAATAACTCAGAACCCACCCCTGCCCCCATCTACCCTCCTTTCTTAGGCCACTGGCATATCTCCCACCAGTAGTCAAAGATCAGTCAATTATCAAAGTAGGCCGACCCATCATACCATCCCCTCCATACATTTATCAAGCTCAGTTTTGAAGGCAGTTATGGTTTTTGCCCCCACAGCTCTCCTTGGAAGGCTATTCCAGATCTTTACTCTTCTGATGGTTAGAAACCTGCATCTAATGTCAAGCCTAAATTCCTGGTGGACAGTTTGTAACCACAAACAGAAATGCTGAGGCACAGATGACTTGACCAAGGTCACTAAGGGTGCGTCTACACTTATAAATTAAGTTGACTTAAGCAAGCTTAAGTTGAATTAATTTACTCCACGTCTACACTGGACTTTCCTTAATTCGACTTAAGCTGCTCCTTGAGTCGAATTAAGGAAATACTAGTTCGAATTAATAACACCTCGTTATAATTTGAACTAGTGTCTAAGTCGACTTTATTAAGTCGACTTAGCCATTGTAGATGCCCTAAGTCGACTTGGTCGACCTAGGGCAGGGGGACAAGGGAGCCCCGCATAGCTCCCTGACAGAAGGGAGCCACTGTGGCTTCCTTGTCCCCTGGGGAGCTCCTTCTCCCCAGACCTGCAGCTTCCCTGGCAGGGAAGCCATGGTCCCAGGGAGAAGGGCTCCCCAGCCAGGGCTACAACAGGATCCCGCGCTGGAACCCTGGCTGGAGAGCCTGGGAGGCAGGCGGACGGTCCCAGCGAGAGCCAGCCAGCGCACAGCTGGCTCTGCCGGGACCAAGAAGCCTCTCATGGCTGGTCCCGGCAGAGCCAGCCATGTGCCAGTTGGCACCGCCGGGACAAGCCACAAGTGGCTTCTCGGTCCCGGGACAGTCAGCCTTGCAGGGATGGCTCTCCTGGGACAAGCAGCTCATCTGCTTGTCCCGGGAAGATCCATCTGGCTCTCGCCAGGACAAGACGCCAGCTGCTTCTCGGTCCCATGGAGAGCCAGCCTTGCAAGGATGGGACTCCCAGGACGAGCTGCCCAGCTTCTTGTCCAGGGGAGACCCAGCTGGCTTTCACCGGGGCAAGCCGCCAGCGGCTTCCTGGACTGGGGAGAGCCAGCCCTGCAAGGCTGGCTCTCCCTCCACCTATCAAGTCGACTTAGAGAATCTAGTGTAGACTCTCTAATTCGGCTTAATAGGAGCATCTTTAAGTTGACTTAAGAGTCTTGTGTAGACTCTCTAAGACATCTCAATAAGGTCGACTTAAAGTTGACTTTAGAAAGTCGACTTAAGAAAGTTGACCTAATTTTGTGAGTGTAGACATAGTCTAAGTCATACCTGGGAATAAAAAACAAGAACTCAATTCTCCCCTACACCTGAGAACCAGTTGGATCTGAGATGAGGGGCCATCAGAGAACCAGCTATGGCTCACCCAATCTGTGTTAGCCTGAGTTAGAGCTGTCCTAGGGGCTGCTCTGACTGTCACCACTGGCTCAAGGTAGAGTAGCAGAGGTTCATTCAGTCATACACCCCAGTAAGCTCTTGATGTGCCTCCTCCCACATGGGGATGATGAGGGCTGGCTGGTGTAGGAGCCATCCCTGCCAGGTTGACACAGCAGAGAACGCCCCATTGCAAAGGAAATTCTCTGTTAGCCATTTACAGCTAGAGTCCAGCCCCTCTGCAGCAACCCGGCAGTGCAAAGTGATCAAGCTGTTTCAGAGAACGCAGCCCAAGGTGTCTTGCTTTCCAAAGCAGTTTCCTACCCCTTGACCATACTATCTCTTGGATCGCTGGTGTGTGCATCAGAGAGGAGAATTTTATCTAGTGTTGGCTTAAAAGGATGAGGGGGGAACACTTGACAGTTTTCTTTTCTTGCCAATTCTTCTGTTTCAAATGCTAAGTAATCAAATCGAAGTCAAGCCTCTGGAAGCTATTTTAAAAGAAAAAAAAATCATGGGCTTGAACATTTTCCAAGAAGAGACCCACCATCTTTCAGCAACAATATGCCTTCCACTCAGATCTTTTCTGGAACAACAAACACCAGGAGATCGTACCATTATTGGGGAGGAATAAAAACCAAGCACTCCTTCAGCATGACTGATGGAATCAGGAACTTCTCAGGGAAAGCAAACTGACAGGCACTCTTTCCTGGAGACAAGATTTCATGTTTCATAGGTTTCTAGGTGGGACGAATGCATTAGGAAAGTATGATTATTCTTACTAATAGTGGAGCTGCGTTCAGCCTTTCCAGCTTCATGCTTCTGTAGTTTGCTGCATAAGAATGATAGAATTATAGAAAAGGAGTGTTGGGAGAGACCTGAGGGGGTCATTTAGTCCAGTCCAAGCCCCTGCTCAAAGCAGGACCAACACCATGGAGCTAAGACATGATCTTAGACTAAAATTAATAGGAAGATATCTGAGCCATGGACTCTATGGATGTGGCACATATAGCATCCTAAAAGGATAGATAGATAGATAGATAGATAGATAGATAGATAGATAGATAGAT
>ML685864.1:3211427-3327635 GCA_007922175.1 Pelusios castaneus
TAGATAGATAGATAGATAGATAGATAGATAGATAGATAGATAGATAGGGTTTTTATACATTTAACACAAAAACCCCATCTATGCTATAAGAATATTATTCAGGTTGCAAAGTGAAGCACTCAGAACTTACAAAATGCCAGAAACAAAAGGTGGTGTATGCAATTTTAATATATACATTATGAGACAGTCTTTAATTACATGTCCACATACTATATTTTATACTGTGAAGAAGCCCTACATCAATGAAGCAGGTTACAACTGCCCTAGGGTATGTCTACACTAGCAATTTAGGTCGACTTTATTAAATCAACTTAAGGGCAGTTAGGTCAACTTAACAAAGTGGACTAAGTCAACGTAACTTTTTCTGGTATAGATATACCCCTATTGATTTAATTCTAAAAACTTCAAGGAGGAGGAGGTGATAAAAGAGTCCTGCCATCTTCCTATGTCTCTTACAGCTAATCTTTATAAAGAAAGCCTGCTTTAAAAATGATCATGCTAAGAATCACTATTATATAGTGGAAATGTTCTAAATCATCTAATTTATATTAGAAAGGCCATACTATTTCCTCTAGGATCATCTCCAAAGCCCATTGAAAGTCATTGAGAAGACTCCCATTGGGTTCCGGGGCCTTTGGATAAGGCTACTAATCCATACGCTAAAAGATGACCTCACATGCAATTAAACCCATTCTTCTTCCAGTGCACATCCCTCACGCTGGAAGAGCTCAGGCAGAATTTCAGTTGGACACCTCTCTTCTTCCCGCCGCGGAGCTCCATTTCTTGTGCTCCATTGGGTTACATTGTCAGCCAAGGGGAGAAATGGAAAAAGACCCCACATCTTTGAAAGGGGTCACTACACCAGCAATCCTTGCCCAGGTAAAGATTGTAACGTGAGATGAGTATGTAACACAAGGCTGTTACAAGTAAAAATGAGTAGTGTTAAACAGGTGTGTCACTCACTTTGGATTCTGGTTAAACAAACATTCGAAATTTTTGAAGTCCATTCATCTTCCATTTTACCAGAACAAAGATGCTCTGGTATGGGTAGGCTAAACCCACCCAGTGAAATTTATCTGAAATTAAGGAAATGCAGGGAAGCTTTCCAGTAATTCTTGTCACATCTCTTAACAAGTTTTTCAAAAATCCTCAGGAATAGGAAGCCCAACTAATATGAAGCAGTTAATCCTTTAGGTTATGTCTACACTGGAAAATTAGTTCGAATTAAGAAGGCTTAATTCGAACTAACTAAAGCTATGGCTACACTAGGCTTTAATTAGTTCAAATTAAGGGCTTCCTTAATTTGAACTAATAACTTTGAATAGGCTATTTGAAGTAAGGGTTAATTCGAACTAGTTAGTTCGAATTAACTAATGTGGCCATGTTAGTTCGAACTAATTGCTTAGTTCGAACTAACTGGCCCATTGAATTCAATGGAAATCGCTAATTCGAACTAAGCAAGTGCCACAAATGCCACTTGCTTAGTTCGAACTAAGTTTTTCTAGTTCGAATTAAGTTAATTCGAACTAACTAAAGTTAGTTCAAATTAGTTAGTTTGAATTAACTAATTCGAACTAATTTTAGTAAGTGTAGACATAGCCTAAATTAATGCTTTCTTAAGACACCTTGATTCAGTTAATTACTGTTCTTAATTTAAAAGCAGAACCTGTTTTCTCATCTTCTCTTGACAGAGAAAGGACGTGTGGCACTGCAGCATGGTGCCTTTGAAATTCATTGAACACAGCCTGTTGATACAATGTGCACCGTCTAACTCAAATGCTCAGCTGTGCGTGAAGACTTCAGGCGTGCTTCTTCGCTGCCCTGAACCTTGTGGAATTATTGGCTATGTCTACACTTGTAATTTTAAGTCGACTTAGTGAGTCTACACTTAAATTTTAAGTTGACTTTGGGGGGAACTTACAAAGTCGACCTAGAGTGTCCATATTGGATGCCTACGTCGACTTCTAGGGACTAGGGGGACCTAGGGCAGGTCCACGGTGGCAGGGCGGCACCCCTTGCCTAGTGCCAGGATGCTCAGCCTTTGCTCCATTGTACCTGGGTACAATGGGGCAAAGGGGGTCAGGGACCCTGGCAGGCCATAGGGGCAGGGCTCTGCCCTTCCCTGTGCAGGGGCATGCCAGGCTCCCCCTGTGATCCCCCCCGGCAAGGAGGGCATTGGTGTAGTCCTGGGGTAGCCCTAAGTCGAGTTAGGGCTACCCCATGTCTACACTGTCTTAAGTCGTCTCTAGAGAGTCGATTTAAGACCCAAATTGACTTATTTCGAGGTTTAATAAAGGAGACTTAATTTTCCTTAAGTTGACTTTTATTTTCCTTTAGTCAACTTAAGCAAGTTGCTTAAGTCGACTTAAAGAAACTGTAGTGTAGACGCAGATTAAATTAAGTCGATTTAAGCTTGCTTAGGTCAACTTAATTTACAAGTGTAGACGCAGCCATTGTAACTAGAGCTGGTCAGGAAGGTTTAGATGAAACTTTCTTCACATCAAAAAATGCCAGTTTGTCAAAGCCAAAATATTTTATGGAAATATATTAGTTTTGAAAGAAAATGGTTGGGAAGATTTCTTGAGTTCAGAGTGCAGTTTTTGATCAGAGAAAATGAGTGCCTAGAATAGCCAGTAGCCTTTGATCTGTAATGTAGGAAACCCATCTTCAAATACCTGTATGCCCCTTTTGCAGTCTTTTGAACCTGTGCGATGTGGGTATATATAATATCATTCTAATTTAGTGCCATGACATCCACCCTGCCCTGCTGCAGATTATCACGCAAAGAGCAAAGCAGTGGAAAATCTCAGCCCACGGAGAAGAAGTCTTCATTCTCGCTACTGGAGCCCAAATGAAAGATGCCAGTCCAGCAAGCTGTCTGTCCATCACCACTTTATGTATGCACCAAAAATATTAAAGGGGGGGAGGGATAGCTTGTAGCTGTTGAACTGAGGAGTTCTGATGATTGACGCAGGGTCGCATAGGTTTCTTCATTAATACTCAGTGACTTGGACCACTGTGAGACTGCTGATCACTTCCCCAAGACTCAAATTGGGCTAAATCTAGAACTGAGAAAACTGATGCTTGTTCCACCCTGCATCCTACAGATGACTTTGGGAAGACGACTTCCCAGCGAAGAGCTTTGAAAGACGATTGATGCAATACTGGATTGTGCCCATGGAAGCTTATGTAATAAATAAATGTGTTAGTCTTTAAAAGTGCCACAGAACTCCTTGTTTGTTTGGCTGAAATAGACCGACACGGCTCCCCCGTCTGGAACTTGTCGCCACACAAGGGACCGAATCCAGCCACATGAAGTAGAAATCCATCAGCCTGATGAAAAAAAAAAAAAAAAAAAAACCTCACACAGATACAGACTTAATCTTCCTTTCTAAATGCACACATTGGGACAGAGAACTCTTCCACGCTGTTTGAATCAAAATGACATATTTTCTTTGCTGAGGCAGGTTAGTGGGCTACCCTTCTAGAACTGTTTGAACTGACCTCATGACCCACCCTTCTCTCTATGTATATATCCAGCTAACACGCTACAGTTTCCAATTCATGCATCTGGTGCAAAGGGATTGTGTCTATGAGAGCTTGTGCAATAAATAAATGGGTTAGTCTTTAAAAGTGTCACAGGACTCCTTGTTTGTGGGGCATCTCTGTTTCCAGGGACTACTCTGGATCGCTTATCAGGACACCCAAGGGGAACTGGAATAAAAGAGGAAATCTAAGTCAGCTTTGGCCCTTTCCCATTCCCATTTAATAAGAGCAGGCACTATAAATGTTTTCTTGTGTAAATCCGGCAACGGGGCTGTTTCTGCTCAGTGATGAGGTAATCAATTGCTCCACATCCTAGTAAAGGAAATGAACACAGCCAATACCAACCACAATATTTAATTCAGGTGCTTGCAGCTGACTCACTGACCGGGGAAGAAGGGACCGGCCTGGGGACAAGCTACAGCTGCAACTGTCCCAGCAACAGGCGGGGTAGAGCAGGGAAAAAATAACCTCTGTGGACGAATAGGAAGGGAGAGAAGAGCTAGCAAGTTTAGGATGTTACCATGTTCCTCCTCCCACAGGTGATTCCTCTCACTTCTGCTTCGGATGCAGCAAGATGGAAGTGTCTAAGGGTGCTGTTTCTCAGTGAATGAAACCTGCCAGGGTTTGGGACTGCAGGGGGCCCATGGCCCAAATGGTGCTGCAAGGGGGGGGGATCTGCGGCCTGGCAGTTCTTCTGGGGGGGCAGGGTCCAGAGTCTGGCCAGCTGCCAGCGTGGCCCTTGGGTCAGAGTCTGTGGGACTCCTAACCTGGCTGTTCTGCAGCAGACCAGCCAGCCCAGGGGTGGGGCAGGTGGGCCTGTGGCAGGTGGAGTCAGAGGTCCACTCGGCCGTGGTTGGATTTTGGTGGGGATGCAGGGCCCCCCTTGAGGCCACGGCTCATGGCTGCAGGCCCTAAAGCCTCTGCCTTAATCCGGCCCTGCCCGAAGTCAGTGAGAGCTGCAGCTCCAGTCCCCTTCCCCACACAAACGCACAACTTCACCGATATTCCCATGTCACTCCTGGGATAAGACCCTTGTCCATGTGTCCGTCAACTGCAGCGTCACCCAGAAGAGAATTCAAACCCCTCCAGGTTCATCGAGCCAGGATTATTAGTATTAGTATTATAATAGCTAAAGGCTCCCACCAAGATCAGGTCCCCACGTGCTAGGCTCTGTACAAACACACAGCAAGAGATGGATGAACAGTCACCAAGATCACGCAGGCGGGAAGGGAACCCCAGTGCCCTCTCGCACTAGATCACTCTGCCTTTCACGGAGTGAGTGCAATCTCTTTGACTTAGAGGCGTGTTGCACCAGCTCACACCCAATCTGAATTTGGCCTCAGCAAGTCCCTATTTATTAACCAACAGCAGTTAATGTAACATGATTGCACCTTGCACGGCTGTCCATCACACCCTGACATCTCTGGTGATGCTTAGAGGCCGGTTTTACTGACTGTTCCTTGCAGCCTAGTTCCATGTGCCAAGAAATCTTTCACACTTGATTTTTCCTTTAAGTCTCATTCCACCCCACACCAGAGCCTTGGAGAAAATGGTTGTTAACAGCACTCTAATACTTTGTACCATGCTCCCAAGCATCTCAGAGCACTTCCTGAGCTTTAATCCATGCAGCTTCTTTTCCACGTATCTTAGTTCCCTCTTAGACCGGCTCTGCACAAAGCTTGTCCCTCATGTGGGCCCTCATGCTTGTGCAAGGAGGGGGTGAAACATTTTTGCTTTGATCCAGGAGCATTATCCACCCACTCTGCACAGGGGTAAATGGTGGTGCAGTGTACAAGGAAGGGTAGGATCAGGCGCAGAAACTTTTAAATGAATTTCTAGTGCATCAGCGACATGGCCTTTTATCCTCTGCCTATCACCTGGTTCATACTCTCTTAAAAACCAGAGCAGCTAACATGGCTGCCTTCCTCTGATCCATTTGACATGCCTCAGAAGGGCATAAGATTGGCCATATTGGTCAGGTCAATGGTTCATCTAGCTCATCTTCCAACCATGGCTGGTGCCAGGTGCTCCAGCGGGAAAGAAGAGAACATGGCAATTATCAAGTGATCCATCCCCTGTCAGTCACCCAACCCCAGTTTCTCACACTCAGAGGTTTAAGGACACATCGAGCATAGGTTTGTGTCCTTGTGTGTCTTGGCTAATAGCCCCTTCTGGACTTATCCTCCATGAACTTATCTAATTATCTCATTCTTACCCATGCCTGGCTAATCAGGTTAGCTGATACTCTATCCTCCCAGAGGCAGGCTATCCCAGCATGCATTGCTCTGATAAGCTGCTATTGCTGCTCTGTGCACCTGACACACAGATACTCTACGCCCCTACTGATGTACTATGGGAGAGCCACCCAGATATCCCCCAGAATGCACCACCTCAGACATGGCTAGGCAGCCCGGCGAGCGAAGATGAACAAACATCATTGGCACACATTTAAACTATGATTGAAGCAGCTGTGCTCACACAGCTCGCCCGTGACACTAATAACTAACTCAAACAACAGCATCACAACCTGGTGAGACAAACCCGGCCACTTTTAAAGGCTGAGGTTTTTAGAGTTACTTCTGATGTTTTGGACACCTGATTCCCATTAAACCAAAGAGGATACAGGGACCATATTTTAGCTTTGGCAATCTCAGCCATGGGACCATTTGTTGAAGTCCCAGTTGCTTCCCCAAAGGACATTCATCTATGCAGAAGGCCTCACTTGCAAAGGTCCCCCTTCCATGTTCCCTCCCTCCATTGACATGGGGCACTCTGGATCATGGGCCCTGGTGTATAAGAACAGGCAGATGCTCCATAACAGCCTTCAGATTCCCAGGGATAAAGCCTTGATCTGTGCCCCACTCACTAGCCAACTCAGCTGAACTGGTGTAGGGCAAGAGATGCCACAGTTGACTACTGAGACAAGTCCACAGTAAATTATTACACACACTCCCTGGAGCACTTACTAACTTGTGTTTCCTAAGGGTGACTCTGAGTCACAGGACCTCCTGTAAAGGAGCAACTGACACATCACCCTGAAATTAGTGCCAGGTCCAAAGACTATCTACCCCAAGTGGCTTGTGTTGAGCTCAGCAATTCCTCAGAAAAGGATGAAATAGAACCTAGGAAAATCCTGATGCTTTGCTCCAGCCATTAACCTTTCTATTTTTTTAAAAATACCTTCTATTTTGGGTTGAAATTTGCCCGACAAATGAAGTCAGCATAAAATCTGCAATGTGGGAAGAGAGACTGCTGTGACTAACAAATGCAGCATATTGTTCGATTTCATTAACATCAGTTTAGCATATGCAGATTTGAAAGTAAAAGTCATTTTGGTTTATTTTCAGTACTTGGCGGAAAAGGAATCTCACGTAATTTACTCTCTCCCGGGGGCTGGAAAAGAGAGAAACCTTTCCTTAGCTGGCATAAGGCACTTTATGTGTTTTCTTAAACTCTCAAAGGCGCTCACATACTATGTTGATGAGAGTGGTGTAAGAGCCTACATAGAGGAGAATATATATATGCTGTGTTGTAGGCATGTTGGTCCAACAAGGGAAACAAGCTGGGTGAGGTAATTTCTGTTATTGGGCCAACTTCTGTTGGGTCCAGACTTGAAGAAGATCTCTGTATAACTTAAAAGATTGTCTCCTCACCAACAGAAAAAGGTTGAATAAAAGATTTTACTTCACCCACCTTGTCTCTCTTCTAGAAGAGACTTAGAAAGAAGAAATGGAAAGTCATTATCAACTCAGGGTTTTTTGGAGTCCTGTGTGAACTGGGCCATTTATTTAGGGATCAGTTCTGAAACACCAATGTTGAGTGGCACTTTAAACACAAAATACAAATGGCTGGAAGTTAACGCCAGAAAAATTCATATTAGAAACAAGATTTTTTCTTTTAAACCATTGGAACAAACTACCAATGGAAGTTGTAAATACTCCATTTCTTAGTGTCTTCAGAGAAAGAGTAGATGCCATTCTGGAAGAGATGCTTTAGTAAAACAACAGTTATTAGGCACAGTGACTTGTCCTGGAATCTCATACATAAAGATGAAGCTGAGGATCTACAGAACCATGGTTTTACTAGCTCTGTCGTACGGCAGTGAGATGTAGGCCCTGAAAAAGTTTGAAAAGCAGCGAACTGACATTTTCAGTTTTCATCATCTTCAGCTGATCCAGATAAATGGCAGGACAAGATCAGCAATGACAATATTGGTAGCCAAAGGTAGCAACCATACCTTGCAATACTTGTTCGGTTTGGGCCCATTTTTTTTCGTATGGACATATTATTAGGATGGAAAACCAATGCATTACGAAGTGCATTTACTGAAGAATGCTGCTACACAGCCAGCAATCATGTGGTAACCAATGCTTTGATGAGATGATAAGATTACCAACGATGGTCACACTGAATATCAAGCTCGATCACTTTGAGGACCTAGCTAGAGATTGATGCTCAATCTACAAGGAGGCTACATTTGTTTGTCATTTGACATGACATGACAATGATGAGTTAATGGGCTCTATTTAGGGGAAAATGAGTGAATTTCTCTGATCTATGATATACAGGTGGTCAGCCAAGATGACCAAATCATCCCTTCTTGCCTTAAATTCTATGGGTATGTCTACACCTAAAAATGTTAAGTTGACTTAGTTAAGTCAACTTAACAAAGGGAACTTAACTAAGTCGACTTAGTGCATCTATACTAGAACCCTAAGCTAACCTCGCACATCCACACGGGCACTTGCTTGGTCAACCTAGGAGGGGTGCATTGTGGGAAGTGTGCCAATGTGGTACTGGAAAAAGGCCAATCCCCAGGCAGTTCTAGAAAAGAGGAAGTGAGCTCAGCACCTTCCATTGTGCCTGGCAACATGGAGCACGAGGAGGTCATGGACCAGACTCTGTTCCAGTGACTTGTCAGGACAGTGATCGACACTTGCTGTGCAGTGCCCAGCGCTCTCTTCACCTGGATCATGATCTTCTTGGACCCCGACAGCGTGGAGGCAGACAGCAGCACCACCATGCTGGCCCTGCCAGCTGCTGTGCCGACGGTCCCCTCCATGCCCCATTGCTTCTGGGCACGGGAAACCAGCAGTGACTGGTGGGATCGCATCGTCTTCAGCATCTGGGACAATGAACAGAGGCTTCAGAACTTCTGCATGAGCAAGCGAATCTTCCTAGAGCTGGTCCTTGAGCTCACCCTGGTCCTGCAGTGCAGGAACACCTGATTCTGAGCCGCCCTGCCTGTAGAGAAGTGAGTGGCCGTCACGGTCTGGAAGCTGGCAACCCTGCACTCCTACTGCTCCCGTTGCCCATCAGTTTTGCATTGGCAAGGTGAAGAAGCAGGAGAAAGTGGGAGAAAGTTCTCCAGGCAGAAAGACCTGGGGGAGTCTGTGTCAAAGCAGGGGAGAGACTGTAAAGGCCAGCTAGGAAGAAGATTGTATGAGTTTGTGTTTTGTGGCACTTGGGGTTAATCAGGGAGAGACGCTGAACTGCTTGGGGCCTAGAGAGCTAGAAAGTGGACTAAATAAGTGGGATCCCTTGTGGGGATTGTTTGAACTCCCTTTGAACTGTGCAAAGGGCTGAGAAGGGGGGAAACAGAGGCAAGGTGCTGCAGAGTGTCCTTTGGCTAGAAGGGAGGCAGCTTTGGAAGCAGCTGCACGATATTATAGCCCCTATCTTTATTTTCCATTCCCGCCACATGTCTGACTTCCAGATGACCACAGAAGCAGAAATCATAAAATCAGGTGAACACGGGACATTGCCATCACTTTTCATGTCCATACTGAGGAGCGTTTGACACAAAGGGCAAAAATAGTCATCATCTGCATGTTCCCTGCTGGGAAACTGAGCCTCCGAGAGGTTTATCATGAATGTTTTCAAAGAGGCTGTGGATGTAGAGAGACCCTGTGTGGGGATGGATAGGAGCCATCGGCCTGACTTTCAGAGGTCACTGGAAACTAAGCAACGCTGGGGGAGATTAACCTCCATCCAGTCAGGCTAAAGACATATCAAATCACCCAGAATGACTGTCCACTTGTGAAAATTGGACTCTCGAAGGGTATGTCTACACTGGCAAGTTATGTCGACTTAAGTAGCCTTAAGTTAACCTAAATTACTCCCTGTCCACACTGGGCTTTCATTAAGTCGACTTAAGAAATTCCTTAAGTCGACTTAATGAAAGCTTAGATCAACTTAATAAGAACCGCCGGTTAGGTTGACCTAACCCTTAAGTTGACTCCTTAGGTCGACTTAAGCACAGTGTGGACATGGATTAACCCTTAAGTCGACTTTATTAAGTTGACAAGGGCAGTTAGGTTGACTTATTCAGTCCCTGTTCAGGGTAACCACTTTGTTAAGTTGACTTAATAAGGTCGACTTTAAGTCGACTTATTAAGTCGACTTAACAAAGTCAACCTAACTTTTTCTAGTGTAGACATAGTCCAAGATTGCACAAGCAATGGGAGACAGAATGATAAACAGAACCCAGGAGTTCTCCTGCCTACTCCCTCAATTTAACCCATCTGACATCATCACCACCTGTGTAACACCAATACCATAAGAAAAACTGTTCTCATAGTACTTCCAACCCAGTCTGAGGCAAGGAATTCCAGAAACGATGGAAAGACATAGCCAGATAAATATTTGGTCTTTCTACACACAAACAGGTGCGTCTACACTGGCAACTTAGGTCAATTTAAGGAGGCTTAAGTCGACCTAAACAAAGCCATGTCCACGCTGGGTTTTTGTTAAGTTAACTTAACCATTTCCTTAAGTCGACTTAAGGAAAGCTTCTGTCAACTTAATAACACCTTGTTTTAGGTCGACTTAAGCCTGAAGTCGACTCTTTAAGTTGATTTAAAGCCAGTGTGGACAGGGATTAGCACCTAAATTGACCTCATTAAATCGACTTAAAGCATTAAGTCGACTTAATAAGGTCAACAAGGGGCTATGTCTACACTAGAAAAGTTAAGTCGACTTTGTTAAGTCGACTTAACAAAATCAACTTAACTTTCCTAGTGTAGACATAGCCAGAAAGTGCGGCTTTTAGCTCCAGTTTAGTTAACCCACTGCAAACCACTGTCTTTTGATTTTAAAGCAGCTTGCTTCAGTTTTGTTCAATCCCTTATTTTCCTCAGATGAAAGCTAAACCAAAATAAATTCCTCTCAAGCTGAAATAAGATTGTCTGCAAACAGACTTGCACCAGTTTCATTTGTCCATACTAGAAAGTTGTCCTACTTTAAGTATAATCATTCTGAACGGAAATGAAAGCCAAAATTTGCTAAATATTCCACCGAAAGGAACGTGGTGTCAGCTTTGGGGCAGTCAACCACGAAACATTTTGATTTCAATGAACTGGAAAATTCCAATGAAAAATAAAGTTCCCTTGGAATTTCTCCAACCAGATTGAGATATAACCATTAATATCTTGGTATATTGTAGTGTTAGGGATCATATAGGAAGCTTGTGAACAGCCTATAGTCCATGAATAATTTGTCAACCTCTCATTTGGATAGGCTATGGCCCTGGCTCTTCTGTCCAAGGCCCCACCACTTCCATCCCCTATCTTGCCAGAACCCCAAGCTCCCAACCAAGGTTGATGGAGCCCCACTCTAGCCAGCCCAAACTACCTGCCCAGGTGGCCCGAGTCCCAGCCCACCAGTCGGCTGGAGCTGCCAGCACCAGCCTGGCCCTGGAGCCCCAACACGGTATGTCTCGTGCTCCAGAGCACCAGTCATTTGTCCCCAGTGCCAGCTGTCCCCAGCCCTGGAGCTTTGGGCGGCCCAAGCACTGGCCCGAGACACCCTACATTCCACTCCTCCCTGCTTCAGAGAGAGGGTGACCAAGAGCAGGAAGAGTTTCTGCACTGCCAACCCACCTGGGCTGGGGTCCGAAGGAAGAGCAGGATGCAGCAAGAGGGGTTGGGAGTGTGGGTGGGGCCATGCCTGGATGGTTGGGAAGGCTGAACCTTCCCAGGCCTGTGATGCCCACTACCCAGACTACAGCCTACCATGCCAATCAATATTGTCTCATTGTTTTCCTGTATCCCCCCAACTTGCCCATAACTGCCTGCCGTCTCTTGTCTTAGAATTATAATAAATAACAATAACTAGAATGGGCTCCAATTTCCACCAGCATTGGGTAGCTAAACTCTGTCTTTATCAAGGAGAAAAATGTTGGCTCCCTAATAAGAACCATACAGGAGCTACCTAACATCCCAGATCAATATGTCCTGTAAAATTTTGTTGCTAAGGTGTACAGACAACACTAGCCTTGTAGCATTGCTATTAGCAACCACGTTCCTACATTATTCTGTTTAATCTGTTACCTGTATAAGTCTAGGTCATTGTGATGATCTGGAGTCATTGAACTTCAAGGAGAATTTTTTCCCCAACTCATCCGTGATGGAAGAACCACAAAAATTGAAATAGTCATTCCAAATGCGTATTTGGTCAGTGCAGGAAACAACAAAATCCTCTGTGAAACAGAATCACATTTCTCCACCCGTCTCAAAATTATACCCTCACACCTCCCCTATGGATAAGGAAGTTTTATCCCCATTTAACAAATGGAAAACTGAGGTGTGGGAAAACTAAATGACTTGTCCAAGGTCATGGCTAGAGACAGGAATTGAACTCAGATCTGCTGGTCCTAGCTCAGTGCTTTATCCAGAAGATCATACTTCCTCCACCAGCTTGAGTCCCTGTCTGAGGAAACTACCTGGCCTTTTTTTCAGGTTGAGTCTATCCGATCCTCGTGTCACAGCATCACATTCTCCAAATCAGGACCTCACACAGCAAATTGCTAAGCCATGCAGTCTGGGGGAAACTCAATCTGTGGGTGCAGGTGTAAGGAGACATTTAGAAAGATCTGCTGAACTTGACATGCACTCCAGTTCCCAACTTCCTCAGGCTCTCCTACTTCTGCTTTCCCAAGACTGATTTCCCAAGAGCTTCCTCACCGACTGTGGCTACACACGTGGCGCACACTATGGTCTGGAGGGGTATGATCCACAAGTTTTCATGTCCCTGCTTAACAACCATCCTAGAGCAGTAAGAACTCTGATCTCCCTCCACATCACACATGCAGGCAATCATTTGTATGTCTGTAGTGCCAAAAGGGTCCTGGCCCCAAAGAGCTTCTAATCCAAATAGACCACACACAAAGGATGGAGTGGGCTGAAGAGGGGAGGCAGTGCTACAGAACAGAGAAGGCTTTCTGTGTTGTCTAACTTCCTCAAGCGGGGGTGGAAGGATGATCAACCAGTCTCCTGGAAAGAAGTGAATTTTAAAGAGGGACTTTGAAGAGCAGAGGTTTGAGGTGCCGTGGGCTAGGCTAGGAGAAGAGTTCCCCATATAACAGGATGCAGGGAGCAAGGCTCTGAGGTGAGACAAAAAAAGAGGTGAACTGTATGTCTTTGGGTGGAGTAAAGAGGGCAGACATGTCAGGAAGACTAACGGTATGTCAGCTTTGCACTAATTAATCCCCAGGGAAGAACTGTGTTCAGTTTTGGGCCCCCCACTACAGGACAGATGTGGACAAATTGGAGAGAGTCCAGTGGAGGGCAACAAAAATGATGAGGGGGCTGAAGAACATGACTTGTGAGGAGAGGCTGAGGGAACTGGGTTTGTTTAGTCAGCAGAAGAGAAGAGTGAGGTGGGGATTGGATAGCAACCTTCAACTACCTGAAAGGGGGTTCCAAGAGGATGGAACTAGGATGTTCTCAGCGGTGGCAGAAGACAGAACAAGGAGCAATTGTCTCTAGTTGTAGTGGTGAAGGTCTAGGTTGGATATTAGGGAAAGCTTTTTCAGTAGAAGGGTGGAGAAGCACTGGAAATGTTATGGGAGATGGCAGAATCTCTATCCTTAGGGATTTTTAAGGTGAGGCTTGACAAACTTTGGCTTGGACAATTAAGTTGGGGTTGGTCCTGCTTTGAGCAGAGGGTTGGACTAGATACCTCCTGAGGACCCCTCCTAACCTCACCTTCTATGATTCTGCAGTCTCTGGTTGTCCTTCCTGCCACTCCCAACAGAATCCCCTGAGGACACCAGAACAATACCACCCCATGTGATCTTCCCCAACAATGGATGGAGAAACAGGAAGGGTGTGGAAGAAGGGAGGGAGAGGCAGAAGAGATACCTCTTAACCTCCTCGATGCCAGAGGCACAACAGAGACCCAAATAATGTGCAGCAAAGACTCAAAAGATGTGATCATTTTCTCTTTCTGTGAAAAATGGGGGGACTCAGTAGTTGTAATTTTCTTCCCTAACACCCTAGCTTTGAAGATGACAGTCTTCACTCAGTTATTACCCAGGAGCCATTTTCATCTCTCCATGAGGCATAAGGCTTTGGATCAAACCATTAGTGTAGCCACTAGCCGTGTCGTCTGCTTTTAAGTCCTGGGAAAGCAGACATGTGAGAAAACTGTTGCTGCTGGCCTGACTGGACCATGTGAGGCAGGGTGGCTAGAATTGCACAGCTCTTTCATATTTCCTGCCCCAATAATGGAGGGGTAGACAGCTCTGTGGACCTGTTCTCTCACAGTACGGTAGCAGGAACAATCGCAGACTTCAGGGCGAATTGCCCGTACCCTGCAATGATTAAACAGGGTCTCTGGGAGATAGAACAGGGGGAAGACAGAGAATAAGAAATCGGGATGGGGAACGTGAAGAAACAGAGATATGGATTGCAGGTTGGAGACAAAAAGAGAGGAAATGAGAGAGTGAGAGGGGAAAAAAGAGGGGTACAAAGTAAATGATGGATGCCTTTACTAAGCTGATACAAATGTAGAACAAATCCAATCCCAGGTAAGATTTAGACTATAAACTCTTCCAGGCTGGAATAATTCCTTACTATGGGTATGTACAGCACCTAGCGCAACAGGGCCCAGATCTCATATCCAGAAGGGACCATCATGATCATCTACTCAGATCACTTGTACATCGCAGACCATGTACAACCTCACCCAACTACCCCTGCAGCAGCCCCTTAACCCCTGATGAGCTGAAGGGCTCAGTTTTGATTTAAAGACTCCCAGTGGCAGAGAATCCAGCATTCACACTAGCTCATATCAGGAAATGTTCCTGTGAGGGCGATCCAAATAGTCATGAAAATATCTACTCACCATCCTAGCTCTCCCTCACCCGGCAGGAGATGGCTATTCCAGGCAAGGCCCCGAGTTTCTCAGTGTGGTGGGGAATCTGGCAATTCACCGCAGGCTGTTAGTGATCCATTCATGGCTACGGTATCCCACCAGTGTGTGTGTGTGGTGGGGGGCAGGGCCGTGTGTGCATATGTCACTGTTTTGTTTGAGATTTGGAATCAAATTGATGGTGGCAGGGTGGGCATGGGTGCCGTCTCCTGGCGCACCCTCCTTTACGTCATGGTCTATCCACGCACGCACAACGCCTACCCACAACTTCCCTAGCACAGCCCAGCATGTCAGCTCCTGGCAAAGGCATCTCGGACTGTATTTCTTCTTGTTCTCTTGTGTTTTGAAAAGCTGCTGATGAATGTTTTGCTGGCCAGGAGAGAGAGATTCCAAATTGGCATCGGGAGTCCCCTGCCGGATTGGCGATACCATCAATATATCATGAATCACTCTTTCTTATTGTGCTAAAGTGTGCGGCTGTCTGAGCCGACAGACAGGGCTAAACTCTGGGCTTATCCCCGTCTACCAGCAAACACCCTCTTATATTACGCATTTGGCCCAATCCAGACCCACCGCCGGCCCTTGTGGGTTTGGGAATCTATGAGATTTTTGTTTTGCAGGAACTGAAAACTTGAGACCATTGCTAAATTGGTCCATGAGAGAATGTACACAGGGACACGGTATCCAAGGGAACAGGCCTATATGCTACTTTCAGCTACAACAGAGGAACTGGATTTACCCTTTGATTCTCTTTATGCAGAGAATATTTCCCACACGCTCGCTTTCAGCACTTATCTCGCACAACCCCATAGCAGACATACATCCCGTCATCACACACCCCTTTACCCTGAGTTATATCCTCCCCACTATCATGTTTAACCTCTTAGCTTGCCACTGTCTCACTTAATACTGCCTCAAGGCTCACGGGGGCCCAATCCTCAGATCGTTTTTCAGTCAAAGCCTGCAGAAGCCAATGGAAGTTTGCTTGGACAAAGAAGTAAAAACAGAGGTAAAAAACTCATCATTTTGCAAAGGCAGAATATTTCTCTATGCATCTACTCACGTATGGATCCCCCTGTGCAAAACAAAGACTTTGCACCACTTAAGTCCCAGTTATACCCAACTTAAGGACCGTCACCAGACGTCCATGTGGGTCTCAAGCTAAGGGGCTGTTTAATGGTTGCTTAGACTTCTGGTCTTGGGGGGATCCCAGGTTCTACTGCTCTGCAAGATGGGACGTTCCCAGATCTCAGGGTTCAAACATCTAACTAAAGTGTAGGTATACTCCAATAACCCCTTCTCTGCCAGAACCTTTCTCTGACGTGTGTAGCTACATACACAGTGAGTGTGGACCCAGCCTGCCTTTTGCTGTGTTGTGTAGCTACTCTTTCCCTCTGCCCCACCCCAGTGGTAGACAAGACCGCAGCTGCAGATGACTCGTATCTGATCTGAAATTATTGTTAATATTACACTAGTATCTTGAGGCCTCAAGTGAGGTCAGGGTCCTTTTGCGGTTGTTTCTATGTAGGCAAATAGTAGGAGACAGTTTGTGCCCCTGAAAAGCTTATGAACTAAATGGAAGCAGGATGGAGGGGAAACGGAAAGGCACAAAGAGATGAAATGACTTGTCCAATATCACACCATAGATCAGGTCTCCTGAGTCTTAGTTTAGTGGCCTACCCATTAGACCCTGCTACCACTGGGTATACATTTAGTAATAATAATACATTTGTTGGCCACGGTCATTAAACTCAGCATTGCTCAAGAAAATATTTTCTTTGTCCCAAGGATTCTGTACAGAAAGTTAAACAGACAACCAGAATCGTGGGAGATGAGGTTGGAAGGACCTTCAGGAGGTATCTAGTCCAGCCCCTGCTCAAAGCAGGACCAACCCCAATTAAACCTTCCCAGCCAGGACTTCGTCAAGCCAGACCTTAAAAACCTCTAGGGATGGAGGAATCAAGAATCAGATGACCTTGTGAGGTGTTCAAGTGGTGCCAATTCCTTCATTATTTCACACTCTCTATGGACCACGCATATCTCTGATATAACTCCATGGCCATGAACATCAATACTTTGTATAGAGCATCATTGCCTGGTTCCTGAATGAAATCGGAGCTGATCAATGGTGATCAATGGACCCTACAATGTGAACAGCTAATGGAAATTTTCCTTGGAGCCTGAACAAAAGAATAGAAATGCCATCTCTGCTGTTGCTGTGTAGTTCTTAATGGCCTCCCATGACATCTGTGCAGTCTTTGATAGCTGTGAATTTGTTGCAATACTATGAGAAACTCTGCCTTCTCATTACAGCAGATGAAGCAAAGGAAATGCTCCATTTCACTAAGTTCAGAATTAGACAATCTTTCTGCAAGACAGACAGATCCTCCAGTTTGCTTACTAGTATCTCTTGTAGGGCACCACTGGAGTCAGGACGTCTGACCTGAACGATGATTGATCCACTCTCCTATGGTGAATTCCATGTGGTCACAGATTTTCAGGCCCGAAAGACCCATCTAGTCTAACCTCAGGGATAATAGATGCCATAACATTTCACCTGAGAATTCCTGCATCAAACCCAGTAAACCGCATCTATGAAAAATCTCATGAGGCAACCAGCTCTCATGAGATTTTGTGGGCCACGACACAGAACAGCTTAAAGCTTTCATTTTGCATAGACTTCAAGCTGGCCTTCTGTAGAGGCACACATTTCCCTGTCTTTAGTTCTCTGAAGCCTCCACAGCAGGTGTATTTCTCTCATTCTGCCATATAATTCCCACACAACTCTCCTTTCTTTTCTCCTCTTTAGACCACCTATGAACACCAGGTGAGTATAGCTTCAAAGCACGCACCAACTTAATTTTGACTACTAATCTGTCACAGATACACTGACTGCTCCCGTGAACTCTGGCAGAGAAGACAAGGAAGACATGTTCCCCGTTCGTCAGCTGCACTCAGGTGGGGGCAGATCTCTCCGTCTGTGTGTGCGCACATCAGATATCTCAGTAAGAGACTCAAGTGTGTTACACTACGCTGTAAGTGATTTATGAGTCTTTAGCACATTTATAAAATACATGGTGTTAAGCATATGCATAAAAATAATATATACGTTACCGCAAAATTTTTATGACCTTAACCAGATCCGTCTTGGAATGCCGTCTTGAATGTTTCACTCCTGCAGGTGAAAAAACATATTATTTCAACCCAGCTCAGTGTAAGCTGTTTAGTCAAGGCAACAATATTGTGAGGATGGCCGTTACCTAGGTAGCATTTTGCCAGTTTAAAAAAGGGAAGGACTAGAAGGATGAATGATTTTTTTTTCTCTCTCCAGCACCAGCCACCAGCACCTATTGTGGCTCTAATCCAGTGTTCTTAGTGCATCCTAAACTCGTCGATTGCAAATAATACAGATTCAGAACGTATCAATATATTGCATCATTATTGCATCCCTTGGCAATGATTTATTTCTTTAATAATGGTTTCAGGAGATCAGGGTTTTATTCTTGACTGTGCTATGGACTCCCTGTATAACCTTAGGCAAGTCGCTAAGCCCTAGATCTTCAGATATATTTAGATGCCTAACTCTCTTTGAAATCACTGGGAGTTAGGTGTCTAAATATCTTTAAGGATATGAGCCTTAAAATCATGTGCTTGAGTTCCCCATCTGTAAACATGAGAATAATGATTCTCTTTCTCTTATGTTTTGTTGGTCTTGTCTGTTTATATTGCAAGCTCTTTGGGACAGAGAGTGTCTTTTCATCTGCTGTTTGTACAACACCTCGTACAGCGAGGCCCCAAGCTCAGCTGGGGTCTCTCCCTACTATTGTGATATTAACAATGTGGCAATACAGGAAAAAGAAACTGCCCATGAAAGACAGAACATGCATCCTCACTTGTGCTGCTTATGCTCAAACATATAATATATAGTCCATTGATGAGTCACACACACACTTAGCTAAAGAGATGTATCTTCCACCAAGCCCTGAAGATCATCCGAGCTCTGGCAGGAATGAATCCCATGGCTTAATGTGCTGCATCCTGCCTCTAGACCTCAAATGTTCCTTACGAGATCTCAGCCATCACACAAGAGCTACATCAACATCTCTCCCGTATATCACTATCAGTGGGTCATGGCTCATGGGGTCTTGACAGTGGCATCTGGACACTCCCTGAGTACAAATACATAATAATTTAACCCAGAGGCTATGGCTACACTAGAAAAGTTAAATTGACTTTGTTAAGTTGACTTAATAAGGTCAACAGAAGCTGTGGCTCCAGGTATGCCATCAGTTAGATTGTGGTTAATCTGGAAAACAAACAGAGTCCTGTGGCACTTTTAAAGGCTAACAGATTTATTTATCGCATGAGCTTTCATGGGAGAAAATCCCACTTCGTCAGATGCTTTGAAGATGCAAAACTTACAAAATGGGAGAAAATTAAATGCAGGGGAGTGTATGACATAGGATCAGGTCAGGCTGTAACAGCAAATCAAAATAGGTGTTGGGATTCAAACACTGGGGAACAGCACATAGAGGAAGGTGAGGTCAAATCACCTGTTGTAATAGAAAAAGAAATCTGTAGTCCCTGTTTGACCCCAGGGCAACTGAGTCGAATTTTCATATAAATTCGAGCTCTGCAGTTTCTCTTTGAAGCTGTGGTAATCTGGAGTAATTCCGCTCAAATCACTGTGTCTTTACACAAGTCTAAATATAGTTACTTAAGGACTACATCGGTGCAACAAAGCAAGATTTGGCTCACTATTATTATTAATTTATATTGTGGTAGCATCTGGGAACCTTCTCATGGACCAGCCCCTGTTATGCTAGGTGCTGTACAAACAGAACAGAAAGCGCTTGCAGTCTTTCCTCTGTTTTATCTGCTGTTTGTCATGTGTTTTAATCTCTCTGTTAGACTCCTGCCACTTCTCCATTGTATGTGGCAGCTGAGAGGATAAATTGAGGTTGGGAGATAGATGAGAGGGGGTGGGCATGTAACCCTGGGGTTGCATACGTACATCATACCCTTGCCTTAGGAAAAGCACGGTAAATCATGAGTGGAAGAGCTAAGCAGAATCAGCAGTGCACTGCAAGCTGAATGCCATCAGCTGAAACAAGAGACTCTTTCCTGCTGGAGGAGAGGAATTTTAAGGCATTGCCATTTACTTCAGTGGGTTCAATAAAAAACCATGCCACCAAGTCTGAGAGCCCGGGTCATTTGATGCATGCTCACGGGGTTTTGGCTGCAAGGCTAAAAATTGCAGCATAGACTTCTGGGTGCGAGCTGAGAATGGGCTCTGAGACGTCCCCTTCTGCCCACTGATCTTCAGAACCCAGCCTACAGAATGAGCACAAATGACTGTGCTGCAGTTTGTACTCCCGTATCCCAAACTCCATGTGCCCAAGTCATCTGACCATACCCCCAAATCCCTTTGCAGTCTTCCCTCTGGAATGGGCAGACAGCTCCCATTGTCAGTGAGAGCTGTTCTCGCCCAGAGATGGCAAACAGAAACCCCAGGCTGTGTGTGGCCATTCCCTCATTAGCAGGTGGTACTGCGTTTTGTGTGGGCTGGTTCCCGGGGACTTTGCCAATGAGTCAGGTCGGATTATAAGCAGGGCCAATGCAGGGACAATGGGTAGGCAGATCTCCCTCTGAATTCCCTCAGTTTGGAAGGGTTTGCATTTTCTTTTTCTTTTTTTTTGACCCTGCATTTCAACAGCATCATTATAAGCATTTAATGTATTCTGTGGTCATGCGCCTAGATCATGCGCCCAGGTAATTAGCATCTTATTATAAAAACTTCATCCCAGGCTTGTCTTCAGGGGGTTTCAAATCACATAGGGCTAAGAAACAGAGTGTACATGTCAGCCCACATGTACAATTTTAGTCTAAGAAAACAAACTTTTTCCACATCGTTTGGGATCCCGGCTGGGCGAATCTCAGAAAACCCACCTGGGTTTGCAGGGAGCTGCCTTGTTTTTTTTATGGCTGAGTGTGAGACCGGAAAAGAAGGAGAAGCCGTTCCGAGAAGCTGAGTGTTACCTCCTAATGTTGGGATTTCAGGTGATTTTGCAATCCACACAAGATCAGTCAATGCATTGGGGGTGAGTGGGGGGCAAATCAGTGGTGGGGTGGGGCTGAAGTTCCCCTTTGGGTGCCCCTGGAAAGTTTTTTGGGGTAGGAAGGATGATATAGTGGAATGAGACTTAGGAGATGTGGGTTTAATTGCTCATTCACCTGTACATTTTCTGTGTGTCCTAGGGAACTTGTAAAACAAACAAACAAAACAAAACAACCCCCCCTTCCCCCCAAAAAAATCACAAATCCAGTCCCCAGAAATAAGGAGATTGGTTTGAATAGTATGATATTTAAAAATATAACTAATGTTAGGGATGTTTTTAATTCTCTTCCATCTTCGGATCATTTAGGATTTACTTCTCCAGGCTTTCTCTGCAACCATAAAGGCTAGCACGTATGGTTTTACAGTTGTTTTCGTCACTCTCCCCCGCTTCCCACCCCCTCCCCCCGCTTTGTGAAGGTATATGGCGTATGCACCAAAAAAAAGTATTGCATTGGCCCTCAACACAGGAGTGAACACTGATCTCTGGAGGAATAATAATAACAATAATTAATAATAAAGCAATAAAGTCCTCAAACAAATAATTACAGACTGTTGGGAACTATTAAGAAAGAGATGGGCAAGAAGACAGAAAAATTCATAATGGCACTATATACATCCAGGATGAGCCATGCCACAAATTCTGGTTCTGGTCTGGTCACCCCATCTCAAAAAGGATATAGTAAACCTGGGAAAGGTTCAGAGAAGGTCAAGAAAGATGAGCAAATGTGTGGGACAGCTTCCATGTAGGGAGAGGCTGGCGCCACTCAGCTTTGACAAGAGATGGTTAAGGAGGGTAATGGTAGAAGTCTATGCAATCATGAATGGTGTGGAAAAAGGGGATATGGAAGTGGATTTTATCCTTTCCCACCACCCAAAAACCAGGTGTCATCAAAAAAGAGCTAGAAGGCCCCTGGAGGACAGGTCTGTCAATGGCTATTACCTAAGATGTTCAGGGATGTCACCCCATGCTTAAGGTGACCTTAAACCTCTGACTGCCAGAAGCTGGAAGTGTAAGATGGTGCAGATCACTCCAACTGTAAATGCTACCAAATCTCTGGCACTGGCCACTGTCAGAAACAGGATACTGGGATAGATGAACCACTGGTCTGACCCAGAGTGGAAGTTTTTTGTAATAATAACACATCACCTAGGGAACTAAATCAAATCTTGTCTCATGCAGCATTGCCCAGTGCACAGGAAACTGAAGCGGGACTTAGGAGAGTAGATTCATTTCCCAGATCTGTCCCAATCCACATGGGCAAATCAGTTCCTTCTTCATGACTCAGTTTTCCCTTCTATAAAATGGGAATAATGACACTGCCCTTCTTGTAGAGTGCTTTCAGAGGTGGAAAGCATAAGAGCGAAGGAATTTTATACTTAGCCTGTAAGCGTCAGGAGGAGGGGACCATATCTGTGCCGTGTGTTTGTACAAGACCCAGTACAATGAGGCCCTGGTCCACGACTGGTGCTTTTAGGTGCTATTGCAGTCATAACAATGAATGTGATACTGTTGTTAGAAATAATTCAATCCAAACCATTCATCACTTCCTCCTCACTCACTTCCAGGCTATAATAAATTGTTCTCTGTAGCTTTTTTAAACAAGGGGAAAAAATCAAACCAGTTTCTCCACATAATATATAGAAGTGACATATATATATCTGAAAAGTGGCATGTGCCAAATGCCTCTACATCCTGGCGGTCTTCTGAAAATATGACTTTGCCAGAGTTTTTCCTCTTCTGTCTAGTTTCCATGTTTTTTTCAGAGAGGGCGATGCCAAAGCTTTACGGCTATTGTCTTTTAGACTGGCAGGATGTGCCAGCTCTTTGGGGCTGTTTTATAGAGGTATGGAACATGATGCAACATCCTGTGCCCTTCCTGGTTATTTTCCTGAACTCAGGTTTGCCAGGGCCATTTGCTGGAATTTCCAATCAAGGCAGCAGACGTTCATTGGTTTGTGAGCCACTCCCACCTTTTTATGTTCGACTTCTTGCTTCCAAAAAAGGCCGTGTTTACTACTTTCCTTGGTGCACCTCTAAATGAGAAGAGTTTTTATGTTATTAATAAAACTGGGTTACATTAAATATGAAATAAAATGATTTCCATACAGTAATAGAACCTTTGAGATCGAGATCCCCAGGGCTGGAGAAGATGTTACTGTTGTACCTACAAATGTGCTGAGGGACTGGCCTGAAGTGGTGCTCCACACAGCTTTACTCCAGGGGTAGGGTTGATCCTAGCAAGGGCCATGACATCATGGATTTCAGTGGGGTTTCTCGTGGCAGCCATGACCGCTTCAGTCAGAGAGGGCAGTCCTTTGACAAGGAGGATATGGCCCCTTTAAAAGTGCTTGATGGAGCCCTACCCATTCCTCTCAGATGGTGAGCGAAGATCTCAGCAAGCAGCTAAGTAGAGTGGCTGGCTGCAGCTAAGTGGGGTGGCTGGCTGGGTCAGGGAAGAAAAACTCTTGTCACACCAAGGAGACAAAAGACCTACCTGGGGGAACCTGTTTTGTAAGAAGCAACAAAAATCATCTGAGATAGAGACCTTAGAAGAGGCCAGGTAGCATGAGTTGGTTTATCTGTCTTGATTGAAGCTGACCCCATGTTTGAATAATAAATGCATCTCTGAGGAAAGGGACTGAAATACGGACTGGTGGGAGCATCATTCGCCCACTGGCTCATCCACAGTTGTTCTACTGGCTTATGTGAGAGTGGGGAAACTGAGGCATAGGTAGTGTCTGACACTGGGTTTGGGTAGACCCTGCAATAGCCCTGTGAGGGGCTAGACTGGGTTCGGAGGCCCCCTGCTGCAGGCCTCACAGCCCTGCCTCACTCACCCCACTCAAGAAAAAAGAAGAGAATTTTCTAGGGCTATGTCTACACTGGCAATTTAAGTCGACTTAAGGAGGCTTAAGTCGACTTAAATTAAGCCACATCCACACTAGGCTTCCATTAAGTTGACTTAAGAAATTCCTTAAGTTGACTTAATGAAAGCTTAAGTTGACTTTATTACTACAACTCATTAAGTCGACTTAAGGACAGTGTGGACCTGGAGTAACCCTTAAGTCGACTTTATTAAGTCGACTTAACAAAGTGGACTAAGTTGACTTAAAGCTAAGTCAATTTAGTTGACTTTATTAAGTCGACTTTAAGAAGGTCGACTTACCTTATTAAAGTCGACTTAACTTTTCTAGTGTGGCCATAGCTTAGGAAGCCTAGAATGGCTGCAGGGGAGTAGCCAATCAGTGGGGCTGCTGGAATAGCCAATCAGGGGCCAGAAAGGCCTTATAAAAGAGAGCAGCAGAGGCAGAGCAGTCAGTTACTGCCTGGAGTTTGAAGGGGGAGAGCTAGGTGCCTAGTTGGCTGGAAGAGCAGCAGTAATGCAGACTGCTTACTTCAGGCAGGACTGAGCTGAAGGAAGGCTGCTAAAAACAGAGGGATGGGTTGACTGGCTAGAGCAGCAGGACCCAAAGATAGGTCAGCATGGGTCAGCCGAGTCCAGAGGACTGAGCCCAGAACCGAGTCAGGCCAGGTGAGGGTACCATGATGTGTCTTGCTGGCGTGGTAAAAGACTGAGCCAAAGGAAGGGCTATTGAAAGGATTGAGGGTACCAAGATGGGCCTTGGTTGGGTTGTTTAAAAAAGGTAGTGTCTCCAGGAGGCCTTGGTAATACCAGGTCCATGAGAAAGGGCTAGCGACTATAACCTGGAAGTGGGGACAATGAGTGTGACTCAACCGGAGGGCTGAGTCCATGACAAACCTGCTGAAAGGACCAACAGTCAAAGTAGAGGGTCGCTCATGAGCAGTGGGTGCTGACCCTGTTAGAAGGGCCCATTTCACACAGGATCCTAACAAAATAAAAAGAAGGCATGTTCGGTCTGAGCCAAGGCAATGGGGGATGTTACTCTGCTGAAATCCATGGATTTACCCCAACGTTGACTTTGGCCCAATATCTCTTTAAATAATCAAACTATATTGTGAAAAGTTTATTGTTGTTACTCTCACTCATCCCCTGAACTTTTTCCTGTGCCCTTTTCCATGCTGCTGCCTACTTCAGAGATCAAGATAAACAAAACTGGCTGCGGCTGAACACATGGTTCCCAAATGGAGTAGATTCCTGAAGTAATGAAACCGCAGGAGTTCAATCATTGACTCAACCTTTCTCTTCTGCCTCCCTGGACCCAAGTAAATACTTTTAATTGTGCAAAGACCCACATTACATGCTTTGCAACTAGTATGCACATTTCCTCAGGTAGGGACCTGAAAGCAACTTTTGTGTCTGGAAAGATAGTGCGGGGTGGGAAGATCTCGTCAGTTGACTGGTAAAAGACTGATTCCTTCTGATGATGGGCCTGCCAAGCCTGGCCGAGAATCAAGCGGGGATCTCCCTTCCCTACTTGTGCTTTGTCATTATCAATCAGGATTCTCCAGACCAAACATTGCTCTCAGAGACCCCCAGCAACACCACTCCCTTCAGGTCATATGCTCCATGACACCAGTGTGACATCCATCGCATTCAGCATCTGCCCTGAGGGACATGAAAGTTGCACTACACTATACTCCTTGGAACGTTACCTTAAAACCCAACCTCTAACACGATGCCTTCAAGGCTATGTCTACACTGGCAAGTTAGTTCGAATTAAGGAAGCTTAATTCAAATTAACTTAAGCCTTGGCTACGCTAGGCTTTCATTAGTTCGAATTAAGGGCTTCCTTAATTCAAACTAATAAATTTGATTATACCTTTGAACTAACCCTTACTTCAAACTAGTTAGTTCGAATTAACCCAATGTGGCCATGTTAGTTCGAACTAAGCGCTTAGTTTGAACTAACCAACACATCGAGCTCAATGCAATTGACTAATTCAAACTAACTTTGGTAAGTGTAGACATAGCTCTAGACACTTGACAACAATTAAGGCAACTTACGTGCTCTGATCTCCAGTTATTCCTTTATTAACAATGGTCATGCCATTACCTTCGGCTCCCCTTGGTATGTCCATCATACCCCCTATTGCCTTTCATCTTGTGCTGAGATTGCAAGTTCGGTTGGTTGAGCGCAGTCTCTTTGTTATATGTTGGTACAGTTCTTCGCATGGTGGGGCCTTGGCTTCTAGGCCTGACTGTAGTACAAATATTATTCTTAATAACAATAAAACATCAGCCTAGAAGTTCTGATTCTGGCAGGACCCTCCTTCACCTGGCTCATTATAACTGACCAGTGAAACACATTGCGGTCTGCAGGTACTGGTCAGTAGGGAGAACAACAGGTTGGACAAGGAGGAAAGCACTGGCTTCCTCTATCTAGCACATGGCAAAGGACGGCAAAGAAGATCTCTGTTCTCCTCCCTGAAGTTTAGGGTGGGCAGATACTGCCGTCCAAAGACACATGAGAGAGAAGGGACTGGAGTATGAGGGAGTTGCTGACTCCCTAATCCCAGAGAAGTCGCTGACAAATGCCTTTTAGAGAAGCTAGAGAGGGGGAATTGGTCAATTTAACTGCATAAAGTAGAAGGATTTGCTGGCAGGTGGTTATGCAAATGAGGCAATGCATATTCGTGCTTTAGTTCATTTGCATCGACTCTCCAGAGGTCCCACCTGCTGCTTTAGCAACTCTGTCAGTTTGTCCTGAGTCTGGTGACAAATTGAAGTTTCTCTTGCAGCTTCCATGATGACCGCATGCACATCTCAGCTCCCTTTTAAAATAAAAGTTCATTTCTAACTCTTGGGATCACAGAGAAAAGCTTGAAAATTTGACACCCCTCCCAGTTCATCCTAAACTCCCAGAATCTGAGAGGCAAATAAAAAAAAAATCTGCCATGTCAATAGCTAGAAAGGAGAAAGACTGACTTCTCATGATTTTGAGGGCCAGACTAGTGATATTTTGAGCCTGTGTGGTTGGCTGAAGTGTCCATAGGCATGTGGCTGCTGAGACTCTTGTTAATTGCCAGGGTGGGAGAAAATGATTTAGATGTCAGTGAGGACCAGGGCAGGTCCTGTTAATTACTGTGGCAGCTCATACGAACCCACCCAAGAGTGTCCAGGTCTGCTAAAATTATGACCTGGCAGAGGAAGATGGTGTGGATTTCACAAAGAACAATTGCAGGGGGTTATAAGAAAAGGATAGAGAAAATTTTCAGGCTGGCTGGTTGATTGAAGATGCGAGATGTTCTGGGGAAAGTATCTTGTCAGGAAGGCTTTGGAATAGGAAAGGAGAACATTGATTTATGATTGATTTTCTGTAGTGTCATGGTGCCTAGGAATCCCCATTGTGCTAGGCACGGTACAAACACTGATTTAAAAAAAAAAAAGATAGGTTCTGCCCCTCAAAGCTTAAAGTCTCAGCACAAGATAGGAGAGAACAGATGGACATAGGAAGATATGTGGGAACTATGAGGCAGGATTGACTTGTACGATAATCAGTGGTCTGCACACATCAGCTGCCTAAGTGCTGTCAAGTTTTTATAGGGGTCCTGGCAAAGGACAGTTTTAAGGAGGGATATGGAAGAGGACAAGGAGGTAGCTTTGGGAATATTTACATGGAATACCTCCCATGTCTGAGGGACAGCACGGGGAGAAAGCCCAGAAATGCCTGGCTGAACATTGACCAAATGGGTGGGGGAGGTTGGTGTCCTACGCCAGTCAGAAGTGGTGTAAGTCATCATCTGGATGATGACTAAAATGATTGGCAGGATGGAGGAAGGCCATGAAGGGCCTTGAAAATGAAGACTAGTAGCTTATATCTGATGTGAGGGAGAAAGGGGGAAGCCAGCAAAAAGACTCAAAGAGAAGAGTGATGTGGTCAAAGCAATGGGTTAGGAAAATGATCTCTCCATCAACTTTCTGAATGAGTATGAGCAGTAGAAGACTGCATTTTCCAAGAACGGAGAAAAAGACATTTAATTAATCTGTCTTGGTGCTCTGATAACACACTGTTGGATATGGCATAAACTCCTTCATGATACATCTAGATAGATAGATTTTCCAGGCTTAGCAAGCAGCAGGCCAAGAAGAATCTCTCTCTCTTTTTTTAACCTGCTTGTGATTGATTTCTCTTTTACTGGCACCATAACTGGGGAGAAAAACACCGAGAGTTGTACAATTTGAGCAAAATTCAGGGTGTGAAACTGTTTCCTTAGGTCATTAATGGGTGCTCTGTACTTTAAAGTCTTTCAATCATGATTGAGGACTTTAATAACTCTGTCATTGGTTGGAGGCTTAATACTGGAGTGGGTGGGTGGGTGAGGTTTTGTGGCCTGCATTGTGCAGGAGGTCAGACTAGATGATCATACTGGTCCCTTCTGATCTTATAGTCTGTGAGATCAGGTGGGTAAGGTAATATCTTTTATTGGATCAGCTTCTGTTGATGAGAGAGAGTGAAGTCTTTGAACACACACATAGAGTTCGTCAGCTCTTCTTCCTTAGATCACAGCAGACAGTTGAACAAAATGGGATGATTGGGTGTAGCATAAGTGAAAAAGGCCCTGAATCCTGCATGTTTTACTTATGCAAGTCACTGTTACATAGATAGTGATCTTGAATTCAATAGGAATACCTGTGGCTTTGGCTTTCTCCATTGAAGCCAGTAGGACTTCTCCCAGAATCGGCACTCATGCCGCATAGGTATTTGTAGGACAGGTGAGCAAAGGAAGGAATAGGCTTTCTGCTAAATTTTCACCAAGTCCAGACAACTTCTTCTAACTGGTTTTCTAGCACCCTCACAATTAGAGCTGGGTGCAAGCCTGAATCGTGCTCTGCCATTGCTGGGACCCATGGGACAAGAGGTCACAATGCTTACAACAATCAAGTGTAATTTCTTTGGATGAATGACCTCTGTTCATTTGAGCACAAACCATGTTTTGTCTACTTTTGTCTGTTTTGTCTACTCATTGAATCTTTGCTGATGCCGTGGCTATGTCCACACTGTGGTCAGAGGTATGTCTGCAGACACAGACACACCAGCTTTAGTCTAGTTCACCTGAATAGCAATACAGTCTAGCTTGGGTTGTACAATCCATCTGGGACCCCAGGTATGGACTTGAGTAATTAGCTTGGGTTGCCACTGATTTGCTGCCATTGCCTTGGAAGCCAGCGAGATCACAGCTGTCTCTGGTGACTCTGCAAATGCCTCAGTCATGCCTCTGACCATGAATTCTTTGGGACAGGATTAGAAATGCTAGGCTGGAAGGAACCTTGGGAGGTCACCAAGTCTTGCTCCCACTGCTGAGGCAGGTCCAGGTAAACCTAGAACACTCCTGATGGGGTTTTTCCAATATGTTCTGAAATCTCCAAGGATGGGGATTCCACTAATGCCCTTGGAAACCTATTCCAGAGCTTTACCTACCCTTAGATTTAGAACATTTTTCCTAATATCTAGCCTACGAGACCTCCACTGTTGCCAATTAGGCCTGTTGCTTCTCATCCGATCTTCATTGGACATGGGGAACAATTGATCATCACCCTCGTTATGATAGCCCTCAACACATCTGTTGACCGTTCTGAGTCCACCCCTCCTGTCGTCTTTTCTCAGGACTGAACTTTCCTTGTTTTAACCTTGTCTATTATTTTGTATTATTTTTCTTGCTCCCCTCTGGACTCCCTCAAATTTATCCACATTTTTTCTAATGTGGGGCCCCCAGAATTGGACACATACTTCAGTTGAGACATCGCATCGCTGAGTAGTGAGACAATTTTACCTCCTGTATCTTACATACGACACTCTTGTTAATATATCCCAGAATGGTATGAACCTTGTAACTGCCCTGTTACTTGTCTTTACAGTATACAGCATATGAAGGCCCTGATATGTGATTGAATTCCCAGCTATTACTGTAATATAAAATTAATTAATAGTGTTAAGAAGCCACGTTCATATAGATGCTTCATAAATCATAATATTTGCTCCTGTGGCATGGCTTGGCAGGAAGAAAGATTTTTTTGCAACACTTTTCAGCCCTGTTTGTATACAGAAACAATATGTTTCAATGGTTAGGGTGGTTGCCTGAGCCCTTGTGAGCTTGCGGTTGAAGTCCTTACTCTATCAAGACAACAGAGTCCTGTGGCACTTTTAAAGATTAACAGATTTATTTATCTCATGAGCTTTCGTGGGAGAAAATCCCACTTTGTCTGACGAAGTGGGATTTTCTCCCATGAAAGCTCATGAGATAAATAAATCTGTTAGTCTTTAAAAGTGCCACAGGACTCTGTTGTCTTTCTACAATAGGCTAACACGGCTACCCCTTTGGAATTTTACTCTATCAAGTTAGACAAACCATTTACGGTGTGCGCACAGTGTGATTTTTTTTTTAAAGAAAACTGCTTCAAGCCTGGGTCAGCTAGCCCATGTAGCCTCATTAAGAATAGCACTGTAGACATTTAAGGTCAGGTTGGAACCTGGGCTTTAAGACACCGTGATGGGGGAAGGTCTCCAGGCCAGACCATCTACAGGTAATGCGATACACACTGGAGATTGAATCGACTGATCTTTTACTGCAGTGCATCCATGCCCAAAGGATACGTCTGTGCTGCAAGAAAAAAGGGAGCTGGTAACTCATCTGAAAATAGCAATGTAAACCTGGCAGCTTGAAAGAAGGCCTGAGACTGGGGAGCATGGGATTGGCACTCCCTTACTTTTCCTCTACCTCAGTTCCCCAGCTGCAAAATAGGGATGTTAACAAGGCCCTGCCTGTAGGGGGTTGGGACTCGGTGGGTAAACTAGATGGCTTGTTGTGAGGAGCTCAAGTAATGCAGTACCTGGGACCGAGGGCATTCAGATATACTTAAGAGAAATGTTTTCCTCTCCTCCCGTCGTTCTCCTCAACAAGACCAGCACTTCCCACTGCTCCCCTGAAGACCTCGGCTCATGTCAGTTAACAAAGTCAAAGGCACACAGTCCCATGGGAGGGAGGGAAGCAGGGTCACCTCTGATTTGCTACCCTGTGAAGTGAGCCATTCTTATAGCTCTTGAGCGGACCAGCTGACCATAGATGAAGGAGGCTGGGGTGGATTTCCCTCCCTCTATCCGTCGGCCACTGTCATTTCTCTCAGGCTATCAGGTGGGGTACAAGGCGGGGGGTCATATCAGCCTGTATCTGCTGCGAAGTCAGAGAAAAGCAAAAAGTGAAGGTTACAGGTCTGGGAGGAGGCAAACCATGGTCAGGGGGAAGCAAACCCATGCCCCTGATTTTAGGGCTCTTCTTGTGCTCTGAAATGTTGCAAAGCCACAACTTTGCTTTGGCAGCAGAGGGCACCAGAGGGTCCTTCTTGCGCCTTCACTCCCTGGCCTCTCTCTCACCCTCCTCCAGTATCTGCAATTACTGCCGTCATTAAGTGGTGCTGTCTGTCTGGAGCTCCTGAGGCTTTGATTTGTCTTGGCTCTCAGCTCTGACATGCCTGGGAAGGGCAAGGAAGGAAATGGGTGGGAACTCCCCTCTAACCACAGACTTGTCCTACCCCCCCACCCCAACTAGGACTGAGGGTGAGAAGATTGCTACATCATTTACAAATAATACGTCCAGATGTTTTGTTTGTTTGTTTTTTTCCCCAGATGAAACAAGCCGCTAGACTTCTCCCTTTTATATAGGTAATTTCCATTTGCTCATAGCAAGGCAAGGATTATTAATAGGGGAGATGGTGTGTGTGTTTGCATGTGCGTGGAGAGAATAAACATATAAAACCAGTGTTAGGTCAATAAACACCCAGCCACTCTAAAGACCTATGTGTAGCTCTTTGTATCCCAGAGGATTTCCCTGCAGGGTGGTCCTTCTTTGTTACACCCCACCCTCTTTTTTAGTTTTCCTTTCCCCACTCCCCACATCTGTTCCAGGGGCCTGATCCTGCCACGTGCTGAGCACTCTTGGGTACTAGGAGTTAAAGACACGTGACACCTTGATGCAAGATCTTAGCACCTTGCTGGGCTGGGTCCTGAGTCCTGGAGGCGAGTGTTACAAGCCGTGTCACTTCACTGTGGAGATTGAGAATGTCAGTGTCTAAGATCAGGACCATCCTGTTCAAACGATACAGGATCGCCCGGAGATTGCCTGTATCTGCAGACAGCAACGCCATCAGGAAGTTTAGACTTGAAATTAGATGCAGGTTTCTATCCATCAGAGGAGTGACGTTCTGGAATAGCCTTCCAAGAAGAGCAATGGGGGCAAAAAACAGCTGGTTTCAAAACTGAGCTTGATAAATTTATGGAGAGGATGGTTGACAGGGTAGCCTAAGTTGGCAATTGACTGGTCTTTGGTTTCTGGTGGTAGATATGCCAATGGGACAATTGATGGGGGCAGGTTCTGAATTATTACAGATAATTCTTTCTTGGGTGTCTGACTGATGAGTCTTGCCCACATGCTCAGGGTTTAACTGATCACCATAACTGGGGTTGGGAGGGAATTTTCCTCCAGGGCAGATTGGCAAAGGCTGGGGGGGAGAGGGGAGGAGTTGCCTTTTTCTCTAGCATTGGGCACGACTCAATTGCTCATGGGTTCTCTGTACCTTAAAGTCTTTAGAACATGATTTGGGGTCTGCAATAAGTCAGTCATTGATTAGAGGTTTGTTACAGGAGTGGGTGGGTAAGGTTCTGTGGCCTGCATTGTACAGGAGGTCAGACTAGAAAATCATGTTGGTCCCTTCTGACCTTAGCGTCTATGAGCCAGGGCAAGCGCTCAGGAAATCTATATTCCAATTTTCAGCCCTGATGCTACTACAGATGATAACGTTGCCTTGTCCAGTTAGACTGTGAACTCCCTGGACAGGGACTCTTGAGGATCTAAGGAGTAAGGCACATGCACATGGTACTGTGATCAAGCTCTATTTGTGCAATAGGGGCCCTGATCTTGGCTGGGGCTTCAGGATGCTACAGTAATCATAAAAGTGAAAATCGGTGGTTGATTCCCCCAGCGTCTCTGTGAAAGGGCTGAAAGGAATCCAGAAGTCAATGAAGTTCCCCCGTGAAATCCCCTTGCTCCTTTCAGAGGTGCAAACCTGGGGTGAAATGTGTTGAACTCTATTCTGCTGCTCTGGATATCTGTAGATGAGTGAACCTATATATCTAAGGATACTGTGTCTTCTCAGGTGGGAGTGATGCTATTTCTGCGTGGCACAGAGCCACCGCATGATTGTAGGTAAAAGTACAGAGGCCTGCTTGGGTCTGTATGAAAAAGGCGGGGGGAGGGGGAACGTTTGACAACCTCATTTTCCTTTTGCACCTCTGCAGTGCGATGTTGCACGTCTTGGCTGCCAAGCAGAATTTGGCGGCCTGTACTCGCATCTGACCCGATGTCCTGTGCGCTGTGATCAAGACTCAGTGAGGGAGGCTCTGCTTTTCATTCTGCCTGGAAGGTTGCTATCCTCAGCCAGCAAAGGGAATAAGGGGAGGTCTCTTCTGCCTGTGAGAGGAAGAGGAGAAGGGAAAGGGAGAAAGCAAGAGGCAAAATAATTTCCCCTGGTTTGGAAAGAAATCTGGAAAACAAACAGCCTCAAAGCCCAGATTGTGGCTTTGGGAAGAATGTGAGCAGCCACATTCTCATTCTCCAGGTCAATGGAGGCAGTCCCAACAAGCCATAAAACAAGGAGGAGGAGGAGACTGCCCCACTGCCTGCTTTGCCAGTTGTGAGCTTTCTGCACCTACACCAGGACCCGACAGGTGGAGGCCTGGAGAACATCCCAGCCTGCAAAGGGGAGTCCTTGAAAGGTTTCATCTCACCCACGGGGAAGGTCTTATTAAATGTGCGTTACTTAGTGTTCCAACACTGTGGAAACCGCTTCAGAAGGATACAAATCGTTTAGTTGACGAGATGGAGCCAATAGTTTGGGGACTGGGAATGTGGGCATCCACCTGGGAAGGAAATGCATTGCTTTTCGTTACTCTTATGATTCTGACGGCGAAACGAACAAGACCTAAGGGGGGCTCCGACAACGGTTCTGTGCACGTTTATTCCTGGTCTGTAAACCCACTGAAGTCAGTGAGGTTATGGGTGGTCCAAGGATAAATAGGTTCAGCCCCCAAAGGAGTAGCGGAACACGCTCTGCAAAGCAATTTTTTGCTGGCATTGGAAAAAAAAAAATCTTGGCTCATTTAGTCAGATCGAGCAATGCAGCGTCATTCTGCCGAAGCCAGTGGGCCAAATCCTTACCTTTGCAAATCAGCCATAGCTCCACAGAAGCATTGGGCCCGATTCCAAGTTGGCGTAAATCTGCACAACTCCACTGAAGTCATTGCCTCTGGATGAAGTCAATGGGGCAATGCTGGTTTACGCCAGCCGAGATTCAGGCCCAATCCCTTCCGTTTCATTTTGGAATTGCTTTACGGTTTAGAGACCTGTAAAAATCACCTCATTATTATTAATATCCATGGCAACCAAATGGAAATGAATCACACTCCTTCTCTTTATCCCCATAGAAACGGGGCCAAAACAAGAAGGGATTATCCACAGTGCCTTGTTCCTAGAAATCCTGCGTGTTACATACTTACTAACAAAACACACCTGCAATTAACAAGCTGCCCAAATTATCCAGCAGCCTCTCTTGAAAGGTTAATGCTATTTGGTTAGCTAAGCTTTCAAAGGGGGTACTGAACAAGAAGGGTGGCGAAGAACATTTACAGTAGCCGGACCCAATTCGGCACACGTCTGTTCCAGTTGCTCTTTGCGGTGTTTCCTGGGTGGTGTATAATTTCTTGTGATGATTGTGTGTTGGTGTCAGGTAAGTGCATAGATGGGAGACTTCAGATGAGGCCCGCTGCAAAGAATAGATGGGCTGTTCCCCTTTAAAGTAACGAGGATGGTTCAGTAGCGGAGGTGCTGGCTGTGAAAAGGTTGGGCGACGTATAAAATCATCATCTTCGCTCACAGAAATTGATTTGTCTGCATGGGACCCTGCTTTGAGGTCTTTACTGGTGTCCTCTGCTTCTTCCTCCCACAGAAGTTTTGCTGGAACGTTAAGACCTCCCTTATTGGAAAGCGTTTCAGAGGAGCAGTTTGGTTAACTAGGTTTCCCCTTGAGATTCAGTTGTGCATTAATCTCTTCTTGTCCTAGGCTGGTGTGTATTGTGTGTGGTGAATGAGCTGACTCCTCTGCCCAGTGTGGCTCTGCCCAGCATTGTTTGGCTGTGAAAAATCTCTCTGCTCTGATCCTTTGAAGCCGAAGGCTCCACCGACTGCTATCAGAGAACTGCAAATGTGGCCGCAGCACAAATGGGAAATAGATCTGTAGAGCTCACAGAAGCCCTGGAAACTCTGACGTTTAAAACTCAAATCCCTACTGCAATTTGAGAAGGGAAAATGCACACCTCAGATCCACCAGCACATGTGGAGGCGCAGTCCTTTCCACAGAAGACTTACCCTGAGCAGGATGGACTCCTGCGTCAACTTCAGTGGGTTTGTGCATACACGCAGGAATCCATCTGCAGGAATGTGATTGCCAAGTCAGGCCCCCAAAGACAGATGGGGAAAGAGATAAAGCAGGCAAAATGTACACACCGTATACTTATATATAGTTTAAAACATAGAAGATCTAACTCCCTGAGCAGTCCCACAGAGCACAGTGGGGGTGCCTGGGTGCTGAGTAAAGTACTCCTCGCCCTGGGTATGCCTGATTTAAAGCTGTTGCTGAGATATACAATAAACCAAAAACATTTGTGTCCTGGCAGGAACATTTGTAAAGCAGCTAGATTCTCATTTAGAATGGTGCAAGTGGTGATCAACTAAGTCTAATTGAAACAGGGTCATAAACTGTTTCACTAAGTGGAAAGTGCATTTTGCTGTGTTTTGGAGTGGAACTGGACCCTAATATTCAGCCAAATCCTCACGCCAAGTACTTGGGATTAAAAAAAAAAATCATATTCCATGACGAGACGACCAATAGAAAGGACTATTTTACATCTGTGGCCCATTCCCACAAAATCTGACCCTTTACGAAATTCTGTCAGACCTTTATTAAGACAGGCTTGCAGTTTGCTAACATTGAAGCGTGTGTGTGGAGTGGGGGAGAAATCAGGTATTTCAATTCACACAAATTAAAGGGAAAGGCTATTAAAAATCTCAGCTTGATTGGATAAGTAGGAAACAACTGGTCAAATCTTTCAGCTTTGTTGGTCCTGAAAAGAGACTAACAGGAGTTGAGGTAAGAAAGATGGAAACCTCATGATGGTAAATTTGGAGTTATCCAGACAGCAGCAAGGAGAACCGCAAATGCTGAAGATCTCCTTTCTTATTCCTGGGTTTCCATGTTCTTTTGCTTTTTTGATGACTGAATGGTGCTAGGTGTTTGGCATCCACACAGCCCCATCTTTCTGGGCACTGTGTCTTCAGTTGGTGGTCCAGAAGTCTCCTTGATCCCTTTGCCATCTTGTGGTTTCCGTGGGCGTCTGCGTAGATAACTGAAGTTAGGACGGTAGCGAGTTATTGCTGTCTCTTCAGTCTCATTTACCTGGAGGCTTCCATTACACTTTTCACCTCCCTCCTCTTTAGGCGGTCTCAAACAATGCTGTTGTAAGCCAAGAAGCTGCTGGAAGCCCTGATATAGGCTCTGTTTCGCTAGTTTGCTTTGTTCTGCACATTCACCTTGACCTTCATCATGCAAAATTTCTGTTCTCACAGGACAGTTGGAATTCTGGGACTCACACCCATAGTATCTGGGCAGTAAATAAGACTGGCTACTGTAAGGCAGAGTCCCATCTTCTGGGGCATCCGTTGCTCCCTTGTTCTTTGACACTCTGTCACAGATATGGTAACTCCTCTGAGGTGGACTTCTCTTTGGAACCAAAGAGCCCTTAACACGGTCTGCAGCATATACGCTGCCTTGCACAGGAATGCCACCGGGACCAGTGACATTGGCAGCCTCCAGCCCTTTATCCCCTAGAACCACATCAAACTCCACCAACTCCCCATCCCCTATGCTGCGATGATACTTATAAGGGTTGTTCTTCTTTATGGCCGTCTGATGGACAAACACGTCCATCTTGTTGTCACTCCTCATAATGAAACCATAACCATTTCTGACATTGAACCACTTGACCGTTCCCAAGACCTTCCTTTCGATGACCATCTTCTCCTCTGGAGGGATCAGTGAAACGAGGAGGCATTTACTTTTGATGGCTCCAGCCTTCTGATCCTGCTGCGCTGAGGGTTTGTTGCTCAAGACCATTGCACAATTCAACTTTGCCTTTATAGATGCTACTTCAGGCTATCAGTAACCCACAGTGCCCCTGGCCTTAGAGGACAACTAAAGCCAGGAGCAGAGCTACTGCTGCCTTCAAACTTTTGTCATCAACTCTTGGCTATCTCTATGGATTGGCTCAACCTCTAACAACTATCACAATGAGTGGTCAAAGCATCAGGAAACATTTTTAACCAATCAGGATGCAGTTTTCCAGTTTTACAGATGAACCAGAGATTGATTGGCTCAGCCACATGTGATGTCACAGAACTAAAACTCAGTGATTGTTACATAGTTCTCATGACAAAATGAGATGGAGAATCTTCTACATGAATCTCAGTAACTTGTGGTCAAATGAGGGCAAATGTTTTAGAAAGACCACAGAGAGGAAGGAAGTCCAATGGTTAGGGTACTCAGCCGGGATTTCAAATAGCTAGGTTCAGTTCCTTGCTTTATAACTGGCTTCTTGTGAGTGATATGCAAGCCACTTAGTCTCTGGGTCCCTCATTTTCCTATTAGTAAATTGGGGATAACAGCACTGAGGAAAGATTTTAAGGTGCCTCGCTAGTCTGGAGATAAGTGCCGTAGATTGACAGTAAGGCGGGCGCTGAGGACCTGATGCCGCTCTTAATTTCCTTGATGTGAATCAGGAGTAACTCTGTTCGTTTCTCTGGAATGACTCCAGATCAACTCTGGTATGAGATCAATAGCAGCCTCGCCATTACACTGAGTGGAAGTAGTCATGGGTGACGCTCAAGGGCTATGTCTACTCTTACAAAAGTTAGTTCAAATTAGTTAATTCAAACTAACTAATTCAAACTAATTTTAGTTAGTTCAAATTAACTTAATTCGAACTAGCATGTCCCCACTGGAATTTTAGTTCGAACTATGCAAGTGCCATGCACGACACTTGCTTAGTTCGAATTAGTCAGTTGCATTAAGCTCAATTTGCTGGTTAGTTCAAACTAAGCAGTTAGTTCAAACTAACATGGCCACATTGACTTAATTCAAACTAACTAGTTTGAAGTAAGGGTTTGTACAAAGGTATAATCAAATTTATTAGTTCGAATTAAGGAAACCCTGAATTCAAACTAATGAAAGCCTAGTGTGGCCAAGGCTTAAGTTAGTTCGAATTAAGCTTCCTTAATTTGAACTAACTTGCCAGTGTAGACATAGCCAAAGAGTTGGAAGCCTGTTAGATAGCGAGAGACAGTTTATGCCACAAAGAACTTCCAAGAAAGATAGAGCGGACTGTCAAAAGAAGGGTTGTGATCCCCGTTTTACAGATAGAGAACGAAGCCCAGAGAGATTAAGTGGGGAGGTCACCCAAGGAGGCTGTGACAGAGCCAGGAAAGGAATCCCGCTCTCCTGACCCATCATCCTGTGCCTGAACCACAAGACTGTCCTTCCTGTCCTCTCCAGGATGGCAGCTTCATGTTGGAGTAACTCCAGTGCCCTCGTTGGCATGGCCCTAGGTTTACACAGGCATAACTGAGGTTGGAATCTGGCGCTGACAGTGGCTGGTCTCATTTGCATTTGATTCAGTAAATACGTGTTTCCTCTGCTTTGACTCGTGAAGTGACACGTCTGTTTTTAGAGAGTGGCCTGTTTCTTCCTGTGCGTGCGTGTGTGATTCCCACCCCCCCTTTCTTAAAGTTTCTCAACTCCTATTAATCGCTGTGCAAACAGGTGGATTTTGTTTTCTCCCAATGATTTGTTTTAGGTGATCTCATCAAACAAGGCTCCACCTGTCTGTTACTCTCCCTGCCATAACAATGGGAGAGATGTGACTGCCCTTCCTCCGAATAGTACCTCACTCCCTGAATAGACCTGTAGGAATCAACAGAGTTGCTCAATCTGCCTTTTTATGGGTGAATATAGCAGTCTCTTTGCATTACAGAATTTGCACACGCAAACCCCAGCGCTCAATGGCAGCAGGCTTGATTTTGCTCTTTCTTATACCTGTTTCAGTCCAGAGTAACTCACTCTCATTGGCACATCTCCTAGTCATGGATTCACAGGGTCTGCTCAGGGCCCCAGCTGGTCACCAGTCCTTGGAGCCACCCTTTTAGAGTGCTGGAATCCAACGTGTGTCTCCATTGCTATTTGACATCCATAGCTGGTCCATGGTGGGGGTTCAAGCTAAGGGCTGTTCAATTGCAGCATAGATGTTCTGGCTTAGGTTGGAGTCCAGGCTCTAAGGGTGCGTCTACACTGGCAAGTTAGGTCGACTTAAGGAGGCTTAGGTAGACCTACACAAAGCCGCGTCCACACTGGGCTTTTATTAAGTCGACTTAAGCAGTTCCTTAAGTCAACTTAATAACAGCTTAAGTCGATTTAATAACACCACCTCAGAAGGTCGCCTTATTAAGTCAACTTAAAGCCAGTGTGGACAGCTATGTCTACTGTTAAGTTGACTTAACAAGGTCGACTTAAAGTGTAGCCACTCTGCTAAGTCGACGTAACAGATTCGACTTAACTTTACCAGTGTAGACATAGCCTAAGATCCTTTGAGGTAGGAGGGGGAAAAAAGCTATCTTTTTCAAAACAAGGTGACAGTTGATTAGCCATCGGGCCTACAGGAATCTGAAATTCCTTTGGCTAGCCCAGAGAAGCAAACATTAAGAAATAGCTTCGTCTTTCTGACATCAGGGCTCCCTCCAGCCAAGCGACTGAGGAATCCTGTCTTTCTGTCACTTTTGTCTCTTTCCCCAGCTATGTGTTCAGTGTCTCTCTTTGTGCACTCAGCTTTTAACTTCCCCTTGGTTACTCCAGCTCAGGTCCTTTCCTGCAGAGAGATGGGGGAAGAAGGTCCCCCATATGGGGGCCAGAAGGGTACAGTTTACCAGGGCTTGGAGGCTCTGGGAAGGCCAGCCAAGGTTTCAACACAAATTCCTGGGGGGAGTGTGCTATAAGTTTGTACTGGGCCTGAAAAAATTATGCTTGAGCCCTGGGGGGGAACTGTGTCAAATCTCTTCCCTCTTGCTTTTTTTGCAGCTAGGTGTGAATCTCCTGACCTTAGGGGATGCCATTCCCTTTCTGATCTTCCGCAGAGATGGACTGACTTTCAGCCAGCCATTTAACAACCCAGTTGATACCTGCCCAGACAGTTATGCGACACACATACACATCTCATGCCCTGCCCCAACAGCGTCTCATGTTCCTGATCTACATCAGTGCAACTGGGATCAGAATCTTCCCCACAGGCTTCGATTATTCCCAGCAGATAACATTACTTTCACTAGTCAGTGTTTGCAGGATTAAACTTGGAGGGTGCATCTACACTTAGAAATTAAGTCGACTTAAGGAGGCTTAAGTTGATTTAAAATACTCAGCATCTATGCTGGGTTTTCCTTAAATTGACTTAAGCTGCTCCTTAAGTCAAATTAAGGAAAAGTTAGTTTGAATTAATAACACCTCGTTTGAATTCGAACTAGCGCTTAAATTGCCTTTATTAAGTCGATTTAAGCCAGTGGAGACGAGGATTAGCACCTTGGTGGAGTTTATTAAATCGACTTAAAATGTTAAGTCGACTTAATAAGGCCAAAAAGGGGCCACGTCTACACTGCAAAAGTTAAGTTGACTTTTGTTAAGAACAAAGAACAAAACCAAAAAAACTCCCCCTACCATCCCCAAATACCCCAAACAAACCAAAAAACCTTGCGATTGCAAATCTCAGAGATTGGGTTAATTTACCTGGGGTTTTGAGGCTCATGTTACAGAACTAAAGATAACTAGACTCTTGGGTTCAGGCAGGAGCCCATCTTCCTAGCTGAATTTCAGCGCCCAGGTGCCAGCCTGTACCTAAACACCTATGCTTGTATTTTTAGCTCCATTGTGTGAGCCCAAGTCAGTTGGCGCAGGATCTAAAACTCACTGCAGTGTTTTGGGTTTTTCTTCCCCCCCTTCTGTGTAGCTGTACTCCAGAAATGCCACTTACATAAAGAACTCTCCTCATTACGGGGTTGTTCAAATCTTCCACTCTGCAGTCGCTGTAGGAATTGAATGTGCACTTTTATTTAAACAGAAACTGAAGCTTCATGCCTACTCATTTCCCTCTTGTCTATTGGAATAAAGTAACAACTGCTCTATTGGCATGAATTCCTATTGGTACGACCGATGCTATTGAGAACCAGCTGGCAGACAGCTGCACGTCAGGCCGGGGAATACTCTGAATTCCCCTCTGCGGAAATTTTTAAGAACAGGTTACACAAACACCTGTCAGGGATTGTCTAGTTACACCTTATCCTGCCTCAGCTCAAGGGGACCCAGAGAGCACTTGCATTTGACTTTTCAAAGTCCTTTCCAGCCTTAGTTTTCTGAGATTCTGTGAATCCATTCCAGATCCACTGCTTCTGTGTACCATACCTTTATCCATTTGTTCATCTAACCTTCCATCACCACAGTATGCGGTCATTATGACTGAGATGGGATTGAACAGTGAGTGTCTGAGTGTCCTCATTAACATCAACCTAAATCTCTATTGTACACTGATGATGATGATGATGATGATGATGATGATGATGATGATGATGATGATGATATTTGTATAGCAGCAACACTTCAGAGCCCCAGACACAGACCAGGAGCTCATTGTGCTAGATGCCGTACAAACACAGAAGAAGAGGGCCCTTCCCCAGAATGTAGATATGAAGAATCAGATAGATACATAACTGGATATAGGACACATTTTTAATAGGGAGGGTAATTAACCATTGGAACATTTTACCAAGGGTCACGGTGGATTCACCATCGCTGACAATTTTCAGATCAAGGTGGGATGTTTTTCTAAAGGAGCTGCTCTAGCAAGTATCTGGGGGAACTTCTGTGGCCTGTGTTACTCAGGGCCCCAGACTAGAGAGCCAGTGATCCCTGCTGGCCTTCGGCTCAAAGACAACTACAAGGATACATTTCAGAGGCCAAACTCTGCCCATAGATACAGCCTATGCAAGTCTCCTGAATTCACAGAGGATCAGCCAGGCAGGGCCATCCCTGGGGGAGGCGAACGGGGTGATTGCCCCGGCCCCTGTGGTTACATGGGCCCCACACTGTCCCACTTCCAGCGGGGCAGTGTGGGGCCCGCGCGTGCCACAGCCCCTCCTCCCATGGCCGGGAGGGCTATGCCTGGCCCCTTGGCCGGCCCTCCTTGCCCCCAGGGTGGAGCAGGCAGGCTCAGGGGCGGAGCATGTGGGGCCCGGCCTCTGGGCTGGCCTGCCCCACACTGCCGGCTGCCCCCAGCAGGCGGCCTTGACCTCCCAGCCTGGGGCCGGGGCCGCTGGCTCCCTCTGGCAGGTGGCCTCCCAGCCTGGGGGCAGAGCTGGAACCGGTTTCTCCCGCCCCCTCTCTCCCAACAGGCGCCCTTGGCCTTTGGGGCCAGCTCCCTGGGGGTGGAGTGGGTCGGTCGGCCCATCAGACGCCCCTCCAGCATGGGGGGCAAGGGCTCTGCTTTGACCACTTGGCTCCTCGCCCTGCTCCCCCCATGGGACGGCCCTACAGCCAGGGCACAATCCAACCCTGGTACTCCGTTGTTACCTATTCACTGCTATTCTGTTGCAAGATTGTGCTTGCTTTCTTCTAGTGGGTCATGATTGCCAAGGGCCATCTACAGTGGTAGGATGTCACCAGGGAATGCAGGATTTGGTATTTCATTCTCTCCGGCTCGTTGTCTTTCTAAGGCAGGTAAATACAGGGTGGAACAAATAAATGGTGATTGGATAAAAAACAAGCCGCCAACCCAACTGTAAACCCCAAACTCAACTGGTTTTGAATTTCAAAACAGTTTATTTAAGTTATTCTTTCTTTGTCATGTGATACTTGTGTTGCCATGAAACCTAGATGCTCTTATAACAGACCAGAACCCCATTGAGCTAGGGGTGTCAACACAGAATAAAAAGGTGCAATTGCCCCAAAGAGTAAGAGAGCTAGGGTGACCATATTTTCTCAAGGGAAAAATGGGACACCTCAAGGGGCCAACCTGTGTCCCAGGTCCGCCGTCCCTCTCATTTATGGGCCCGGGCTATCTGGCTTGTGTCTTCCAGCCCTGCCGTTTGCCTGAGCTCCCCAGCCCCACCTCCCTCCCACCCATGTAGGGTCCGGGCCAACATGACTGCCCATCCTTCTTCCTGCCCATGGCTCAGCCTGAACTGCCCAGCCCTGCTGCCCACACACATGGGGCTTGGACTTGTTCCTGCTGCCTGCCCGTGCGGATCCTGGCCCACCCCAAGCCGCTTGTCCAAGCCCTCCTTCTGTAGGTCTGGCATCACCACTCATCTCCCTGCATATTCCTCCGCATCCTGGTACGAGTCACACATCCCTTTTTTGTCCCATTTTCTCTTGCCAGCTGATGATCAGTTGTCAAGAGCAAAAAGGGATGAATGTCCAGTTTTGCCAAAAAACTCAGGATGGCTGGGACAGGGCTTAAAAAAGGGACTGTTCCAGCCAAAATGGGATGTCTGGTCACTCTAGAGCTAGCTGGTTTCTTCTCCTCTCCTCCCTAGGCTTATGGAGACCTGAAGTCCACAAGAAGGAGTGCACTGCCAGCAGATCTACATTGTCTGCAGGTCAAGGAAAGTGATTATAACCCTCTATTTGGCACTGGTAAAACCACATTTGGAATATTGTGTCCCATTTTGCTCCCCCCCCCCCACTACAGGAAGAATGTGGTCAAATTGGAGAGAGTCCAGAGGAGGGGAACAAAAATGATGGAGCTGGAGCACATGACTTATGAAGAGAGACTGCGGGAACTAGGCTTGTCTAGTCTGCAAACGAGAAGAGCGAGGGGGGATTTGATAGCAACCTTCAACTACCTGAATGTGGGTTCCAGGGGGGGTGGAGATAGGCTGTTTTCAGAGCTGGCAGATGACAGAAAAAGAAGCAACCGTCTCACTAGAAGGGTAGTGAGGCACTGGAATGGGTTACCTAGGGAGATTGTGGAATCTCCATCTTTAGGGGTTTTTAAGGCCTGGTTTGACAAACCTTGGCTGGGATGATTCATTTGAGCATGGTCCTGCTTTGAGCAGGGGGCTGGACTAGGTGACCTCCTGAGGTCCCTTCTAACCCTAATCTTCCCTGATTCTCTGAGTGCAAATTATCTATAAGAAAAAAATCTTCAAAATAATTTTTAATTTGATCCAATTTTTTTTCATTTGCCATAAAATTTGGTTTTTGTTCAACTCCGTACTATTTCTTTTCATTTTTTTTTGTCAGAATTGCCACTGAAGTGAAAAAAATGTTATTCAGTCAGCTCTAAGTGTGAGTCGTCTCACTAACGTCAGTGGTGGTGGAGACTTAAACATGAGTTGTGGGATCTGCATCTGAGCTGTTTTTTTTTTTTCCTGGTGTTTATACACCTCAGGTATTTTTAAGTTATTGTTAACTGTGTTACCATAGCACCTAGAAGTTCCTGTCATGACTCAGGACTCCACTGTGCCAGGCACTGTATAAACAAAAAGTTGGCCTCTGCTGCAAAGTTTTTAAGTATAAGACAAGAGTCTGTGATGGGGACAAAAAAAAAAAAAAAAGGAATGTAAGGAAACAATGAGACAATACCAGTGTGCATGTTCAGTAGTGGTCTCAACACACCAGTGGCCTAACACAGGTCAGATTTTTTTTTTGTGGGTGTTGCGACAGAGGAGAGTTTTAAGGAGGGATTTGAAGGAGAACAATGAGGTGGCTTTGTGTATGTTTATAGGGACCTCCATCCGTGTGAGAGACATCATGGAAGAAAGTGCTAATAATCTTTCCCCTTTAGCCACACACCAATAAAGACTCTTTATTATGTATTTCATCGAATAAAACTGTAGATGATCTGGAACGATCCTATCTGGATAACATAGTATGGACAAGAAGAATCTCATGAGTCATCTCTTATTTCTCCTAAGTCATTAAATGTCCACAAGGATGCAAAAAAAAAAGAAAAAAAAAGATTCTATTATTTTTTTACTGGGACTCTATGCCTCTATTAGAGAATATGAGTCATTTCTATTAGCATCAATGGTGAGTGACTTGCACTCTCAATGGAGACTTACCTGAGTAGGTGTTTTCAGTTATAATAGAAGAGATTTGACCAGACTGGAAGGTTGCTGGATCTTGAAGTATAATAGTCTAGTAAGAGATTCTTTGGAATTCTTTTATTTATTTTGTCAGCCAAAAAAGAGAAAAACTATATTTTATTTTTCTAATTTTGAAGGCTATACAATGCTTGCCAGATGTGGCCTTTCAGTGAAAGAGCGGAAGGTTTCCTATACACAATTAAATTATTTAATTGTACAATGTTCTGCAGGGTTAGCTGTTCCATTTCCAGCTCTGTTTGGCTTGGATCATTCATCGTAGGCCTGCATTTCTTCATCAGGTGCTCCATGGTGTCCTTAGTGCTGATGGAAGAACCACTGAATGTTCTGATGTTCCATCTGGAGGCTTGCCTAAGAAGGAAGCATATCATTTCTGTGCATGGAGAAGGTGCTGAGAGCTACTTCACTGTTATCCCAATTCTGACAGTGTAGCCAAGAAACTTAGCCCAGATGTGGTTGTCTAAAATAAGGAATCTACTTCCATCTTTTGGCACGTAAATATGTTGTTTTGTAGGTGCTCAGCACCTTCAACTCCTAAACCAGCCCCCTTCCTGCTCTTTCTCCTCCCCTTTCAAAATCTTTACTCTACTCAAAGTAAAAGTCTATTTTATCTGGAAAAAGCAAAAGCAAAGTTAAGTGGAATGAAGCAAAGTTTGACCGATCCCAACCAAAGAAAGATTTGTCAACTCAAGCCCACCAGACCCTGAGCACAGGATGGTCTAGATAAATGTGGGGGAGAGAGAGGGGAAGGGTCAAATGCTCAGCTGGTGTTAATCAAGATAGCTCCATTGACTTCCGTGGAGCTAAATTATGGTGATGGTTTCCTCTGCAAGAATCTCCCGTGTAGAACCATTTGGCCAAGGAAATAAACCAAGTCGCATCTGTTCACTTGCTTCCCCAAGTACCACACCCACCTTTACAAGCAAGGCACTTCACAGGATGACTCACCGTAGCTGAATGGGGCAAGTTCTTTCATAGGACAGTGGCCTTCAGATTGTGAAGTGTGAGAATGGGTATTGGGCCCCTGGTGGATCTTTGGCTAAAAAATTAAAGTTACATATATTTTTTTCCTATGGCTGGGGGATTGTATTCAGTAATGACTGGGGAAAGCTCGGTACTGATTTTGTATATTTCACATTTTCAAATGGCGTCATGGGTGCCCAGCAGTAGGGATGAGTCCTCTTTGGCCGAAAGATAAGTAATAATAAATACATAAATAATATTTCTGGCTTTTAGCAACAGATGAGCCATCAGCTGTGAAAAGATCATGTGTCCATCTTTCCATAGTTTTTTTCACAGGGCCACAGAAGAAACAGAGAAAATATCCATCAGGCCATTTGAGATGTCAGACAGGAAACCCAACAGCTCTTTCACTTAGCGTTTTGAACCTGACCTTTTCATTTTCATTTGGCTGGCTCTATTTGATTTGGCAGCCTCTGGAGCACACACTGCTCCTACCCTCGTCCCCATGCAATTGACAGCCAGTAAAAATGAGAATACAGAGGAATCATTTCATAAATTAGGTGACATCCGTGGCTGAAAGGTTCAATATGTCATGACTGTACAGGGCAGAAGAATAGTTTGGCAGGTCCAATACAAGCACTCTCTGGATCAGTGGATTTTCTCACCAATAAAAAAATGTTAGTCTCTGAACTCCAGGATCACCCACCCACTAGGCAATATCTCCCACCAGTTCCCAACTACCATCAGCGTGCCACACCCGTACATACGCCCTAACACTATCACACACCTGTCCCATCTACTGGCCTCATCACCTGCTGACATTGCTGCACACCTGTATCCACCCACCAAAAGCAACACCCCCACACTGGCGGGAACCGAGTATCATCTCCTGCAGGTTCCCACTTAGCAGCACCACCACGAAGCTGTTCCCACCCAAGCCACACCACTCACCAAAATTACATCTACCCCAGCAAACCTTTGCCTGTTCAACCAGGCCCAGCACTGTCACTAACCTACCAGTGAACCACCTGCTGCCCCTTACACACCTGTAGTCAGCAGCCACCACCCCCAGCAACACCCACCATAACCCAGAAGAAGCTATTAAAGAGGATGACTTCTGGAGTCAGGGACGGCTGATGGGGAGGAGAAACATGATTGTCTCCCTGCACAGGTGTGAAGGTGGAGGAAGAAGGCACTTGCCCATGGACAAATGAAGAGAAACAACACGTGGTCCAACCTATGTTTGAAGCACAGCCAATAGACACCTATTCAGGACTGATTTGCTCATGGGTACCAAGACCTTCCAACTGGGTCTAGAAACAAGGTGTTAAATCCTGCCTAAATCCCTTTAATTTCATCAGCAGGTCATATAGTTGCTGGAGCCAATGACTAAGGGGAGCTATGATCACATTCACTAAGCCCAGGTATTGGATAAAGACTGATTAAATAAGGACATCATAAAATGGCTCGTTGCCTAATATGGCTGCTAATAACAAATGGTAATTACAGTCTGTATATAACCTGTCCCCACATCCACATGTCAGCGTCTAAGGTGGTGGCCAGGCTGGAAGAGAGTGTGAGATCTAGAGTCACAGGGTGCGTCTACACTTGTAAATTAAGTCGAATTAAGCTTTCTTAAATCGACTTAATTTACTCTGCGTCTACACTACACTTTCCTTAAGTCGACTTAAGCAAGCTGCTAAAGTCGACTTAAGGAAAATAAACTCAACTTGAGTTCCAGGTTTCTCTGCCAGGGAGCACACCCAGATTGCTATGCAGCACAAAGAGAAATCTAGTGGCTGAATCATACGTTGCCTACACATCATATCAATGGAGGAGATAGGGTGCAATCCACATGTCGTTTCCCTTTCAAAAACAGACCCCACCCCTCTCCTCAGCATTTCCTATCAGCTAGCTTGCCGCTTAGCTTTCTTAGGCCCCCAACTCTCCCCATGCAATGCACAGAGACTTTGGGGGCCTAACTCAGGATTGGAAATTCCATTTGGAGGCAGGCTGTCTTGCCTTCCTCCGCAGCATGGGGCACGGCTCACTTGCAAGTTTCAGCTAGTGAAAATGGTGCCTTCTCTGTAACTTGAAGCCTTTAAATCCTGATGTGAGGATTTCAGTAACTCAGCCAGAGGTTGGGGGCTGTTATTGGAATGGGCGGGTGAGATTCCATGGCCTGCAATGTGTAGGAAGTCCAACTGGATAATCACGATGGTCTCTTCTGACCTTAAAGCACTCGTTGCAAAGTCAAGGTCATTTTGTGGATCTATCCCCCTATGCCTCATGTAATGTACCACGCAGAGAGGCGATGAAGATTCACCAGTTAATGTTTAAGAAGCGCCGACTATTTTGGCTGTCAGAGAAATTTTATCTGGGTTTGAATTTAACATGTGATGGGAATGTCTCTAGTTCCAGTGTCTTCTTTGCCTCGCTCCTCTTTCCTTTAGTGTCTCGGTAGCATTGGCCATTGGTGGACTGGTGTTAGGAAAGAGAGCACAGAGCATCCCTGGCCTACCTATTGTAGTTCAAGAAAGAAGTAACCTATGAAATCCTCTGATTAGTGAGATCTCTTTGGTCGTTGCTGAGTACCCACCCATTCATTAAGTGACATGCTAACTATATGGCCACAGATTTATTTCTTGCTTAGATCTCATGGCTAATGGCTTGATCCTGAAACTTTTACTCACTCAAATAACCTCACTGAAGTCAGAGAAGTGAAGCCTTCTTGCATGAGGGACCAGACCCTGATTTCATCTGACTGCAGGTGATTTCCTAGGAATGGAACAAATGGCCTATCCATTAGGAAAGAACCCCATGACAGTTCCATTTCCAGCATGGGGACAAACCATAGCAATTCTCAGATGCTCCATGTGGCGATTGTTGCTCAATATAGGTTACCCAGCAGATGCTGCTGCATTTGTGTTTCATTTACACTCTCCAGGCTGTGTGGACTCTTGCAAGTGAAGCCTGTATAGAGTCACTCTCAGAGGCTATGTCTACACTTGTAAAGTTAAATCGACTTAACAATAGACATAGCTGTCCACACTGGCTTTAAGTCGACTTAATAAGGTCGACTTAGTGCTATTCCCCGTCCACACTGGCTTTAAGTCAACTTAAAAAGTCGACTTAAGGCTTAAGTCGACCTTCAGAGGTGGTGTTATTAAGTGAACTTAAGCTGTTATTTAATCAACTTAAGGAAGCGCTTAAGTCAACTTAATAAAAGCCCAGCGTGGATGCAGCTTTGTGTAGGTCGACTTAAGCGTCCTTAAGTCGATCTAAGTTGCCAGTGTAGATGCACCCAGAGAGTCTCCCACTGACTTCCATGACGAGGCCCTGAACCTGGTCCACCCCAGAGAGGCTAGCAAATGGTGGTGTGGCTAATGTGATGGAATAGCAATCCAATCTAGGTTGTATCAGTGGGCTTGATGCCTACAGGAGTGGGGCTTCAGAAGCCAATGTGATGCTGTAGACAGATCACGGGTTGAGGAGTTCAGAGACCTGGATTCTAATTTCCTCGCTTTGCTACCACTTCAGGGTGCAACCTACTGGAAGGCGCTCAGATAATATAGTGATGATCCTGGTATGAAAGCCTACAAAGAACAGATGAGAAGCTGGAGCAAGTCAGGGACTCTCTTTGTGCTTTACTGCTGCCTTCTTTAGAACATTGAGATATGTGGTGCCAACGAAAGATCATTGGGATGTCGATGTGTGACTGGAAGGAAGCTCTGCTTGGGCATGAGTCATCGTTGCCCTGAACCTTATTCTGCACCCACCCCATGCCATTCTGATATGGTCATTTTCCCTCAGGGTAAATCAGCCAAAGAAAACTATGGAGACTCAGGCCTATTACACACAACAGGTACAGCTCACCACATATACTAGCAAGAATTTCACTGAGGCCACCAAAGAGTCCTCAGGTAACCTCTCGTCACTACTTACCTGGGCTAGGATGAAACAAGCCACTTGGAAGCTGGGAAGCTTCAAAATCCCAGTTTCAAATGTCTGAACCGAGAAAGATAGAGCCTGCAACATGCAAACTCTATGATCCTTTGTTTCCACTGAAATAATAAAGGGCAGCAGTGATGAATATTTCCTTATCTTGGCTGCCTTCCTGCTGTTGGGGAAGAGTTGGCTGGTACAGAAAGGGAACACCCAGGAAAACATTTAGTGCATAGTCAGCCATCATCTACTGAGGCTGCTTTTTGCTCACATTGCAATTAAAAAGAGTTTCTACAGAGGTATCAGTGCAAAGAAGGTAGAATGGATCATTTATCCTCCCTCTACCTCTCCCAAACACATTTAGAAAAGCAGCCCAACTGGGATCTTCCAGCAGACAAGAAAGTAATCTATGATGAAGGTCTTTTTTCCATATACATTTTGTGAGTCAGTGTTACTGAAAACAGGAGAGGTGGGTGGAGTAGCAATTCGAAACTGAACAGGAAGAAAATAAGCACAATCCTTTTGTCAGGTTACTAAAAGCCAATGGGGCGAGATTAATTATTGAGTGTCGGGAGAGACAAAGCCTATTCTGAATTATCCCCAGTGCAAGTCTTTGAGGGTGCATCTACACTTACAAATTAAGTCGACTTAAGGAGGTTTAAATCTACTTAATTTGCTCTGCGTCTACACTGGGCTTTCCTTAAGTCGACTTAAGCTACTCCTTAAGTTGAATTAAGGAAACGTTAGTTTGAATTAATAACACTTCATCTTAATTCGAACTAGTGTAACCTTCTGGTGGGCTAAAATTCATTCAGTTGCCCTTCTCCAGTGCCTTACAGAAATCAATCCCTAAACCCTATGGAGAAGCAGCTGGAGACCCAGGACCCAGTCTGTATGGGACTCACAGCAAAGATTGTTCAAAGTTGTCACCCCACATTAAAATATTACTAAAAACAAACATAACAATTAACTTTATTAACTACTAATTAAATAAACCTTATCCTAAGAAAACAAAATGAAGTTAAACAGAACAATCCCTACAGAAACCCCGCACAAAAGATACCAAAGAGTCCTGAAATCCAGATGGAGTTCATCCAACTCTCAGTTCCAGTCTTTGTTCAAATCTAGAGGCTTGAGTGGCAAGAAGTAGCTGTCCTCTTCTTCGCTCATTGCGGGAATCTTCTGTAGAATTCCAGGCAGGCTTTTCCTTCTCCTCTGGAACTAGCGCCATCTGGTCAGCGCACTGCTTAAGCAGCTCTCAGTCCCCCATGCATGTGCACAAAGTCTGTTGCAGAAGACTCCATAGGATAGAGAAAACATCTTGTTCACTCCTGGCTCAGCTTCTCTTATGAAAACTAAGCCCATGGGCTCTTCTCAATTCGATCGCCCTGGCTGCTGGCTCTCAGGCATCTGACCACAGCAGCAAGCAGCAGGGGACCGTGTGGAGCATGCGCAAAGCTGCTGCTCCACATACCAGAAACTTCTGGCTCTAAGTAGCTAAGTCTGCCTAGCCACAATGACCCAACAGATCTCTTAAAGAGATAGCCCTTTTTAGGTATATGGGTTACACTAGCGCTTAAGTCAACTTTATTAAGTCGACTTAAGCCAGTGGAGACACGGAGTAGTGCCTAGGTGGACCTTTTTAAGTCAACTTAAAACGTTAAGTTGACTTAATTAGGTCGAAAAGGGGCCATGTCCACACTTGAAACATTAAGTCCACGTCTGTTAAGTCTACTTAATAAGGTCCAATTTAAGTCGACTTAAAGTCAACGGGTGCATCTACACTTGTAAATTAAGTCAATTTAAGCTTGCTTAAGTCGACTTAATTTACCCTGCGTCTACACTACAGTTTCCTTAAGTCGATTTAAGCAAGTTGCTTAAGTCAACTTAAGGAAAATAAAGTTGACTTAATTAAAATTAAGTCGACTTTATTAAACCTCATTTTAGTTCGATTTAAGTTTAGTTTAGTCGATTTAAGCCAGTGTAGACCTGGAGTAGCCCTAAGTCGACTTAGGGCTACTTCAGGACTCCCTCACTACCCTCCCTGCCGGGGGGGATGGGACACAGGGGGATCCTGGCATGACCCCACACAGGGCAGGGCACAGCCCTGCCCACCCTGCCCCTGTGCCCTGTCAGGGTCCCTGTCCCCCTTTGCCCCATTGTATCCTGGTACAATGGGGCAAAGGCTGAGCCCCCTGGCACTGGGCAAGGGGTGCCCCCTGGCACTGTGGACCTGCCCAAGGTCCCCCTAGCCCCTAGAAGTCGACCTACAGCGTCCAGTGTGGATACTCTAGGTCGACTTTGTAAGTTCCCCCCTAAGTCGACTTTAAATTTAAGTGTGGACATCCTAAGTCAACTTAACTAAGTCGACTTAAAATCGACTTAGTTAAGGTTACTTATCTAAAGTTGACTTAAAATTACAACTGTAAACATAGCCAACCTTATTAAGTCAACTTCATAAAATCAACTTAACTTTCAAACATGTAGACATAGCCTGAGAGTGAATCAGGAGAGAATCAGGCCACGGGTGGGGGGGGGGGTGTTGTTTTATTTTAAATCTACCTCAGATCCAGGGGGAAATAAAACGTCCCCAGCAAGGTGTAAGAGAGAAGTCGAGCTGGATAAAGGGACCCGTGAGATCTCTCAAGTCAGCCATGTTATGAAAGGATTGGCAGAGCAGTGAACACTGTTCTTACTGTCTGTTGACTGTTTAGTAACTTAAGCGTCAGGAGTTTTGTGGTCCTAATAGACAGGTACCCACATTACCACTAACCCCTTTGTAATCCAGGGTAGCAGGGAGGCCCAGGACTGACAGAGAAAGGAGAATGAATGACCCTTTCAACCCTGGTGAGGGTCTCCAAAACCTGAATAGCAGCACATGGCCGAGTAACATGGAGTAACATGGCCATTATCAGTCAATGTTCCCCCTCTGTGCATGATCTACAAAGGACATGAGTCTGTACCACACCCAGAGTGTGGTTCTTTTGTGTGATCAGTAACGACTCAGAGATCTGGAGGTTCCTAGTGGGTGGACTGAGTTGGATGTAGCCCAGACAGCTTGGTGTCAATAGAAGCTGTATATGTGTTGCGGCGCTACAGGGAATTTCTATCCCCAAGGATGTCAGTCTAGCTCTTTCCACTATCACTATAGCCACACAAAAAGCTTCTGAAAATGTTCATGTGAAACCCGACAGAATTAGGAGCAATGAGGACCTTTCCCCATTCAAGTTTATAAAGCCATCTCCCATTTGTGGGTCCAGGGAGGGAAGGATGCCATGTTGGCTGACACGAGACCAGTTTCAAGACAGTATGATCTCACTTTCAAGGCAGCGAAATTAAACCTCTGTAATGTAACCAAAAGCACTCATTTTACCCTGTAACAAAATAGCCCATTTCAGGAAATGGTAAACAGTTAAAACAATATATTTAACTCAATTCTGCATTAGTAGCTAATTGCTAGCTATCAAAGTGGCTAGCTTGCTAGGAAAGTAAACAACCTTACCTGGCAGCCAGCCCCTGCCTCTTTCACAGGAAGCTTCTTCCCACCTGTCCCTGTCTCCCTCCCCTGGGCTCATTTACCAGCCAACCCCTCCTACTTCCCCCAATCTGGAGTGAAGTGGAGCCCTGCCCCTTGCGACGCCGGGAGCAGAGGGCAGCCTTCCCACACCTGACTCCGAATTTTGCAGGACATTGGTAGTCATTGAGGGATATAGGACAAAGGACCCAATTCCGGGAGTGTCCCATAATTTGTGGGACGGTTGATCACCCTTAAGTCATGGCAGAGACCCACCTTGAAGACAGCACGTGTAGCCGGCAGGCAGCACAGAGGCAGATGTGCAGGCAGAATGGATGGCTTCTCTGCATCAGACACTGAATCCAATTCTGTTACTGAAGTAACGGGGAAATAAAAGGATTTCAATGAGACCTGAGGCTCCCTACTTCCTTGAAACAATAACATGCCCTTCAGACTGAACACAGAAAGGGAGGTTTCTCCATCAAAACTTCCCCATAGGTGCGGGGCAGGGGTGGCAGTGTCTGCCCCATGGAGAAGACTGTTATTGGTAGTCGGGGAATATCTGAAACCCTCAATATGACAAGCTCCAATAGGTGTGATTGAGGAACCCCTCAGGGGATGAGTTCAGGGTAGAGGTGGGGCAGAACATAGCTCCCTGCCCACAAGAAGAAGGTATTTGGGGTGCCCTGTAACTGTTTGAGGGGAACTTCAGTTAGTCCATGCTCCTTTCACCACACTGTGACTCGTTAGAGGCCCAGATAAATAGATTAAATGAATCTGGCTCAGTTGTTTACTTAACATGACGTGCTTGCCATTTCTTCTCTATTCACCTCTGCGCAGAGCTAGCCAAAAGCTGTCACAGATCTGGCCTGGCGCGCGAGTGAAACATAACAACAGGGAGCGGCGTATTTACCTCCCCCGGCTGCCCCTGTCACTCTAATGTAACCCTGTGTACCAGCCCAGCCCTATTGCCTTTCACAAAAAGAGCAGCGAGGCTATAAATTCTGACACGGTATATTTATTGAAAAATGAGGGTAATAACATTAATCCGGATAACGAGCCATACGTTTTGCTGCCTTGAAAAATTCTCTGAGCCAGCAGAAAGCAATCCACTTGGAACTCTGCAGAACAGTCAGGGATTCTCCCCCCCCCCCCCCATTTTTTCTCTCACTCTGCTCAGGCTCTGGCTAATTTGTCTCTGAGGGCATGAGGCTGTCATTTTCAAAGGTACTTTAGCCACCTCTGACTGCTTGATGATTGAGCGGTCAGTTGGGTTTTTAGGAGACTCTTGGCTCTGTCCCACACTGCCTAGGTAACCTTGGGCAAGTTGCTTATCCAAGTGTGATTGCATTCCCCTTCCAAGAAGTGGGCATATTAAGTCACACCGCTGTTTCACTGGGGTTTTGAGAGGATAAATTGAAGACGTTGGGGTGCTCAGATCTAACAGTAATGGCAGACCAGATAAGTGCCTTACATAGATAAAAAACAAACAAGGAGTTGGGTGGCACTTTTAAAGACTAACACATTTATTTATTGAATGAGCTTTTGTGGGAGAAAATCCCAGTTCATCAGATGCTTGATTCTGTAAGTTCCCCGTCCTCAAGTGTCTGACGAAGAGGGATTTTCTCCCACGAAAGCTCATGCGATAAATTAATTTGTTAAAGTGCCACCCAGCTCCTTGTTTGTTTTGATGAACTGGATGAACACGGCTCCCCCTTTGGAACTTACATAGATAGGTACTCATATTTTGTTAGCTGGGTGCCTAACTCCCTTAGGGTCATTTGAAAATCCCAGCTAAAGGGACCAAATCCAATCTTTTCTCAAGAGGCTGCAGTGCTGTTTACAGCCCTACCCATCCGGCCAAGTGCTGGATACAAAGCCTAATGGAGTCCATGAGAGTGTCTTTCCATTGATTTCAGGGAGCTTTATGTAGGGTCCTGGATCTAGAATGAGCTGGGCTACCCAGAGTAATATGGGACGGAATCATACTCCACCCCTCCCATGCTCCTTTTTTTGTCCGTGGGAATTGTTCCCTCCCAACTCCCACCCTGCTGTGATGCAATTAAATAAAGCAGAAAGTTCCCAGCTCATAGTCCTGGGAGCTCATTTATCTCTGCTGCACTGAGCAGTCCCTTTTACAAAACTTTAGAACAGGAAACTAACTTCTCCGTATTGCACCGCTCCAGCTGCAATTCTCCATTGGATCTGTCTAGCTCCAGGTTTTTCTTCCTGCTGCCACTTGTGTGGGGATCGTCTTCTCTGAGCCTCTACAGCCAGACACGTCCTCTTCAAACTCTACCTTTAGGCCTACAAGGAGGGAGTCCAAGACATTGATTTCTCCCAATATGTGCATGCATTTTGCTACACCACACTGTGCACTGGCTTTTACTGGGTGATCCTAAGAGATCATTCTTCTAATGATACAGAGCTTCCTCTCCACAGGCCTCCTTAGGGGAGAATCACAGAGAGCAAGGTCAGGAGGATCACCAGCTCAATTGGTCTGATCTCCTGCCTATCACAGGAATTAAGCCCCATTCAGAGACCTCCCACCCCAAGCCCAGCCTCCAGATTTCAGACCTCATCAGATTAAACCAATGGTCCTCAAACTTTTGATACCTGTGCTCCCCCTTATCTCTGTCTGCTCCCCCAGGGGGCTGGACCATGGTCAGGGGGTTATGGCTGGGGACAAGGCTCCCCTGGGGAGTTTGGAAGCTGCAAGGACCATAGTGGCCAGGGGCCACAGTGGGCCCCAGCAGCTAGAAGCCAGGTGGATGAGACAGGGGATGGTCATTGAGACTGGAAGGGAAGGCAGGGCTGGGTGCCATTGATGCAGCCGGAGCTGAGCCTTCAGCAGAACTCAGGACAGAGCAGGTCTGGTCATGAGTGGCGGTCCGTCTTTACCTCCCATGGGGGTGGCCCTTGGCCTACCTGTGCCCCTCTGAACATCCCTACGAGTCCCTCTGCACACACACTGAAGAGCTCTGGACTAACTCTTGTAAGCCAGGTCTGACGAAGCTCTCCTCTGATAGCTAGTGATGAGTTAAGAGAAAAAGGCTTCAGGGCCAGCATGTATGGACATGAAATACACCTGCTCTGCCTAGGTACCCAACAGACAGAGATGTCTTGCCCAAATGATCGATTTTAGCTGGTGGCTGGGTTACAAATCACTTTAGTATTAAATGCTGGAGAAATGACATATTTTATCTGGACTGCCCGAGTTAAGAGCAGCATAGATTCACAGAAGACAAGGGTCAGAGGCGACCTCAGGTGGTCATCTATTCCAACCACCTGCTCGCGCAGGACCAACCCCAACTAAATCCTCCCAACTAGGTTTTTGTTAAACCTCACCTTGAACATCTCTAAGGATGGAGAGATTCCACCCCTCCCCCCCCCCCCCAAGTAACCCATCCCAGCTTCATCACCCTCCTAGGATTTTTTTTTCCTGATATCCAACCTAGACCTCCCCCACTGCAGCTTGAGTCCATTGCTCCTTGTTCTGCCACCACTGAGAATAGTTTGGCTCCATCCTTGAAAACCCTTTCAGATAGTTGAAGGCCACAGTCAATTCTCCCCTCATTGTTCTCTTCTGCAGACTAAACAAGTCTAGTTCCCTCTGCCTCTCCTCATAAGCCATTAGGGTGCTGGAGCACGTCATTTAGTTGCCCTCTTCTGGACTCTGTCCAATTTGGCCACATCCTTTATAGTACGGGGCCCAAAGCTGAACCCTTTACTCTAAATGTGCTCACACCAGTGCCAAATAAAGGGGAATAATCACTTCCCTCCAGCTGCTGGCAATGCTTCTACTGATGCAGCCCAATATGCCGTTAGACTTCTTGGTAACAAGGGCAGACTGCTGACTCCTATCCAGCTTCTTGTCCACTATAACCCCTAGGTCCTTTTCTGCAGAACTGCTGTCTAGGCCATCAGTCCCTAGACTGTAGCAGTGCATGGGATTCTTCCATCCTAAGTCCAAAACTCTGCACTTGTCCTTGTTGAACCTCTTCAGATTTCTTTTGGCCCACAGCAGAACTGTGCTTAGCCTGTCCAGAACGAGGGGCTCAGCCTCATCTGAACTGAACTCAGTACCCAGAGATTTTGGATGTCAGATCCCAGTGGAGAGCAAGAGAGGGTGAGGGCAGATGTTCCCATCTGGAGGTGCTTTCTGATTAAGAATCCTCCGCACCATTTACCTGCCCCCTCCGCTGTTTAAAGACAGCGCTAATTAGACTCCATTTGCCGTCTTTTGTTTGGTGAGGAGATCACTAGAGCTGAAATAACAAATAATCAGGACTAAAGGCTGCTCGGATCTCTTGTGAGAGAGCGATCATGAGGAAGAGATTGCCCACCCTGAGCTAGCAAGTAGACGTAGCAGCAGAAGGTGACAGAGCAGGCAATGATGTGGTGGGTGGAGTGAATGGCAGCCTGAGGAACAGCAGCAGCAGAATGAACAACAGCAAGATAGACAGCAACCAAGGCTGGACTATGAGCCAGTTGCAGCAACGGCAGGAGCCAAGGCCTTGCTGATGATCTTCCCCCACCCCTGTGGGAGACAAACACACCTTTGGGTCTTCACTGACCCAGGGTAACAGCTGGGAGGAGGCTGTGGCAGGGAGAGTGGTGTGTTAAAGGGATGATGGTTTGCTGGGCTTTCACATGGCAAGGAGAGAAACGGAAGCAAAGGACACTACCCGATGTACTCTGTCGCAGGAGCTTTGCTCTTGGTCAGATGTGTTTGAATCATGGCTGTGGAGTTTCTCCAAATTAATGCTGGGTTTTCTCCTCTACACAGGCTCATGGCTTGCAAGTGGGGAAGTATTGCCTCTTTGAGACACTGGGGGAGAGGTGTGTGTGTGTTTAATTTTCCCAGATTATTGGGTGGAGGCTTGAGCTTGTTAAGAGGGACCCCTGGATATTGAACCTGGCTCTTGTTGCTGCTGACTCCACCTGGCATTGGCAGAAGGGTTTTAACTGCATGCTACAGACAGAGAAGAGGCTTGAAGGTGCACCAATGTCTCAAGATCCTGTAGTATCAGTTGATAGCTGACATGAGTGAAAGGAAGGTTAGATTTGTGGTTAAAGCAGGGGTCTAAGACTGAGGCTATGTAGGTTTGTTTCCTGTTTCTACCAGCCTTTTACAAGGTATTTGCTTTCCCTGTATCTTGGTCACCCTTTGGTAAAATGGACATCATGATTTCTTTATTTGACCTCCAAGACACGGACTCTTTATTATCTTGTGCTGGAACAGCATCTAATGCAAGGAGTCTGTGATATCAGTTTGGGATCCATGCATAATTATATAAGTGATTTTGCCTCCTTTAGAGGAAGGATTTCCCAGTGGTTAGGGAACAAGCTGAGGTTGGGGTAAACCCGAGTCAATTCCCTACTCTGCCATGAACTTCCTGTCTGACCTTAGGCAAGTTATTTAATATCTCTGTTCATCATCTGTCATAATGCTTCCCTACCTCACAGAGGCACTGGGAAACTAAGAATGTTTTTTAAAGACTGTGAAGTGTTTTGAGCTCTACTGGTGAAAAGCTCTGTATAAGAAATAGGTATTACTATTCTTCAGTGTGTCATGTCTGATTTCAAACAATTGGTTCTGCAGTGTAAAGACTGGGGCTTACTATCTGTACTGTGAGACACGGGAATGCTTTTGAGTCTGTCACCAAAAGCCCCATCAAAACTGAAACTGTTGCCGGAGAAGCTAAGGATTGATGAGCCATGGCTAGGCTTGGAAAGATTGGAAAAAATTTATAAGGAAATGACAATTTCATCATACACACACAAGCCCATGAAAAATAGTTCTATCAATAATAATTAAAAAGCTTCCAGATAGGCAAAGTGTGAAAAATGATACTTGAGGTGGTTGAGATCTGATTGAGTTTGATTTCAGGATATTTACTTTGTATTTTTTGATGTGTGTTCAACAATTTTTTTTAATGGTTATAAAACTAATCATTAAATAATTGTCTGATTCAATCCTCCCCAATATTCCACACTTGTGAAAATTTAAAATAGATTAAAATAGAACAAAAAGCTTAAAAATAAATATTGATATTGTCCTTCAACTTTATATTTTTTGAAAAATGCCAAGCTTAGCCATAGATGCTGGATACCCTTCCCATGTGTTGATGTGGTGCATTATTATGGCCAAGAGCTTATCAAGGTTTAAAGAGGGACTGGATAATATGGATAACAAGAATAGGCAAAGCTACAATAGCAAATGCTAAGAAAAGGAGTATTGGAAGATCTGTAGAACCTGAAGTTTAGGATTATCTCTAATTATTGAATGAAAGCAATATCCCATGTCTACCTACTACATGTAGTAGTCTACCTACTACAATATCCCATGTCTACCTACTATAGAGTTTTGGGACTTCTTGCCCTTTCCTGTGAATCCTCTAGTGCTGGCCATTTTCAGAGGTAAGACAATGGCCAGATGGACTGTGGACTTGATCCAATATGGTGATTCCATCTATCTCCAGCAAAAGATTGAGGTACACTGGTGGGGTGAGTTGATGGGTGTTTGCCCAACTCTTCTCTGTGCCATGCATATCTAGAAGGCTTCGCCTCCTGTGTTGTCATTTTGCCACCTTGCAATAACAGAAAAGGTCAGTCAAACACTGCTTTGGGTTAGCATGCAGCATAGCGAATTGGTTCACTGCAGCACTCGCCACTGGATCTGACTCCATCCTGTCAAGAAATGTCATGCTCTGCAAAGTCCTTTTGAAAACCACTTCATTTTCCAGTGATTGCAGAGGTGATTGTACCAACCTGGTTTCGATTGAAATGAGTGGGGACCACACAGCTCTAAACAACAGCAATTGGCAAACTGAAATAGCAGCGGGCAACGAATCAGTCCAGCCTGAATGAGCATCTGAGTGAGATTTAATGTCCTATGGTACATGGGAGATCACAGCACTCATGGAAGCTGTGATATTCAGAAAAGCTGGGTGAATTGTTTCTAGCAAACAGTAAATTGCCAAAAAATGCATTTTGGGGAGCACTGAAGTTGTTGGTATATTCAGGATGAACTCCACGAATAATTTCATCCAACCAATCCTCCCACTCTTCCAATACCAAAAATGTTTAGAAATGTCAAAACATCTCTTTTGGGAAAATATTGAAACACATTGTTTTGTTTCAAAAATGAGATTTTCAAAACAAAACGTCATTTTCGTTGACATTCAAAATGCTTCATTCAACCTAAATACAACTTCAGTTTTTTTGCTTAGTTGAAATAAATTGGAAAAAAAATGACATATTGAAACAAAACAATTAAAAAAAATGGTTCATCCAGTGAAATAAAAAATCCTTTACTCACTCCATTGTAGTTCTTAGCACTTTGGAAAAATCAGACCACTTATTAGACATTCAAAAAAGGATTTCCTAAAATCATAATTCTTATAGCTCTCAGGAACTATTATAATCATCTGGTCTGACCTCCAGAAGAACACAGGCCGGAGATCCTCACCCAATAATTTCTGCATCAAGCCCCTAACTTCTATTTGAGCTGCAATTTATCTTTCAGGACAACTTCCAATGTTGATTTAAAGAGTTCAGGTGATGGAGACTAAATTTGTTCCAGTGGTTAATTACCTTCACTGTTAAATGTGTCTAGCCACTGTGTCCAACTATGCATCCTCCTTATGTCTTTTTGTGCTAAATTAAAGTGCTGTCTATCAGAAATACCTTACCCATGTAGGGGCTAATAGACTAATCAAATCACATTTTATCCTTCTCTTGGATAAAATAGATTGATTCTCTTTAGTCTTTCTTATAAGATGTATTTTCCAGATCTTATGTCATTCTTACAGTTCTTCAGGATCTTGATTTTAGGAACCCATTTTTAAAAATCTTGGCCCTCCTGACTTGAAGTGATGTAGCAAAATATAGGTCAGGATCTTGTTATTATTTTATTTTACAATGAGAAAGTAATAGTCCGTAGTGCCTCAGAGACCACTGATATCAGCAATAAGAAATTAACTCTAAGTATCATTTTTCACCTCTTACCAAAAAAAAAAAAATCCTTGGAAAATTGGTTCATGGGCTCTTTAAAAATATGACTTCCTGATGTTAGTGTAAAGTATATACATTTAAAACAAGCTTCTGTTTTCCAGCATTTCATTTCTCCTTTAAACCCTTTTACAAGCTTATTCTTTGGACATGTAATTTTTGATCCACAAGGATTTATGAGAGTATTTTTATGAATAGGGGCTTGAGAGAGCTTTACCGCCTTCCTACTCTGGCTGCCATAGCCATTTACGCTGAAAAGGAACTTGAGATCATGTTTCCTTTTTCTAATTTAAACAGACATAGTCCTGATGAAGTGGCAGTGGGTGACATTTTATGAACTAACGGGAGGTTAACACACGTCACCAGACTGTGTGGGTTTACTCTTCAGACTACAGCGAGGGAAAATATGAGGTGCTTATATTTTGTGATTCTAATATACTCATTGAAAACCTGTGGCCACATTGGCTAGGAACACTTATGGTTAATGGGTCTGGAGCCCAAAGACTGAACTCAATGTGCATATATATACTGGGATATGAGTATTGCCAGACTGAATCAGGCCACTGTTCCCTCGCTTGCAGTATCCTGTGTCCAACAATGGCCAGTAGCATCTTCTTTGGTGTAGGGGACCCTGCAATGGGCAACTCTGGAGTAATCTGCCCAGAGAGAAAGTTTTTTTCTTCATCCTCAATAAAGATTGGATTATGCCCTGATGACTGAGGATTTCCATCCCTTCCTTTTTTATTTTTAAATGCTTAAAACAAGAAGTCTGGATCTTCAGTTCACCTTTACAAATGTTCAACTCCCACCGATGTGAATTTTGCAAAGCTCTTTGTCTCAAAGATTTCCTGTGGCTATGAGTTCCACAGGCTCATCCTATGTCTACACTTGTAAAGTTAAGTCGACTCTGTTAAGTTGACTTAACAAAGTCGACTTTAAGTCGACTTAGAGTCGACCTTGTTAAATTGACTTACCAGAGTGGCTACACTTTAAGTTGACTTAAGTCGACCTTGTTAAGTTGACTTAACAGTAGACATAGCTGTCCACACTGGCTTTAAGTCCACTTAATAAGGTCGATTTAGCACTATTCCCCATCCACACTGGCTTTAAGTCGACATAAGAAGTCAACTTAAGGCTTATGTTGACCTTCAGAGGTGGTATTATTAAGTCGACTTAAAGAAGCTCTGAAGTCGACTTAATAAAAGCCCAGTGTGGATGTGACTGTGTAGGTCGACTGAAGTGTCCTTAAGTCGACCTAACTTGCCAATGTAGACGCACCCATTGTGCCTTGTGTGGAAAAGTATTTCCTTTTATCTATTTTATACCAGCTGCCTTTCAATTTCATTCAAATGCATATGTCTTCCCAGAAGCAAACTCAGTCTTGTGAACTGTCCATGCTTCTTTTATCCCTCGAACAAACAAAAATCAGCAAGCAACTTCTATTCAACAGTCATGTGACTAAAATAATGTGCTTCAGCAAACATACCTGGCTGATGAGTATGGGGTTGATAGATATTTTAAAGCTGGGTTAAGGTTGATAAATTAAGCATGTAAAAGCCAGGTGATTGAAAAAAAAATAGTTCCCTACAACCATATTACAAATAAATATATACTATCAATGGTTGCTGGATAATGGAGCCAGTTGTCCTGAGAATATAAGAGAATGGCAAGGTACCAGAAATGGTCTCTTTAGCCTCCTCCTTTAATGAGATCCTGATCTCAAATGGCATTCTTAGGCACTAATGTAATACTGAGCCAACAGTGTGCTGGACAGGAAGATGAGCCAACAGTGTGTCCTTGTTGCCAAAAAGGCCAATGGCATCTTAGGCTGCATCAGTAGGAGTGTTGCCAACAGATCTAGGAATATGATAATTCCCCTCTATTCGACACTGGTCAGGCCGTATCTGAAATACTGTGTCCAGTTTTGGGCTCCCCACTACAGAAAGGATGTTGACAAATTAGAAAGGGTCCAGCGGAGGCAACAAAAATGATTAGGGGGCTGGGGCACATGACTTATGAGGAGAGACTGAAGGAACTAAGCTTATTTGGTCTACAGAAGAGAAGACTGAGGGGAGATTTGATAGCAACCTTCAACTACTTGAAGGGGTGCTCCAAAGAGGAGGGAGCTAGGCTGTTCTCAGTGGTAACAGAGGACAGAACAAGGAGCAATGGTTTCAAATTAAAGCTGGGGAGGTTGAGGTTGGATATTAGGAAAAACTTTCTCACTAGGAGGGTGGTGAAGCATTGGAATGGGCTACCTAGGGAGGTGGTAGAATCTCAATTTTTGGAGATATTTAAGGCCCGGTTAGACAAAACCCTGGCTGGGGTGATTTAGTGGGAGTGGTCCTGCTTTTTAGCAGGGGGTTGGACTAGATGATCTCGTGAGGTCCCTTCTATCCCTATGATTCTATGATTCTTGAAATAGTCATTATAATCCACACACCTGTCTCTCACCCTATGATGTGTCTCATCAAGTACATCAAATGCCCCACAAATGTCTGGTTTCCCCTACAATTCCTACGCTCTCAAAGGAACTCTCATTAGAGACAAACCATGTCCCCTGCAATAACACCATGTCACAAAGAGATAACTCCCTAGCTAGCTTCAGTCCTTCTCCTCAAAGGAAACATGTACAATACTTTCCAAAGGCAAGCCTGGGAACTTAAGCTCATAACTCTGCTAGATACTAAAAACCATGGGCCAAAGAGAGACATTGGTTTTATGCTTCATTAAACAAAATTGTAACACACCCCGTGGCCTGATGACCCTTTTTCCTTTTCCTATTTCCTTTTAAGTGGTCTGCTCTGGCATGTGTTAACAAGCCATGTTTAACAATCAGTCCCAACTTGTATGTAACTTACATACTTTGGTTATCAACCCCAAACCATCACCTGAAGAGCTCTGTATTGCTCAAAAACTCATACCTTCTATCAATGGATGCTGGTCCAATCAAAGATACTACCACTCTCCCTCATAAAAGCCCACAGTCATATTCTGAATTGTTCTCTGAGTCTTATTAAATGGCCCCACTCATTCCTCTGTTTATAAATCTGCTCTATAAACACCATGAACCCAAGACCCTAATGGGAGAACCAGAGGGGGGCAAATTCTCCTACTCTGTTTATTATTATTAATATTTTTGACTGAAGTCATCAGGGGGAAATCATTACAGGAAATCAATTAAGGATGTGAACATAGCAATTGTTTTAGACACCAGGCTCTTATTTTTTTATGACTCATTGTTCTCACAAGTTGCACTGGCTGGGGACTGAGTGTTTGCTAAAGGAAAGCCAAAAAAAAAAAAAAAAAACAGGAGTCCTGTGGCACTTTTAAAGACTAACAAATTTATTGATTGCATGAGCTTTCGTGGGAGAAAATCCTACTTCGTCAGCTATCCCTTTGCAACTTGTTAAAGGAAAGTTTACCTTCAGATGAAAAAGAAAGAAAAATCTGTGAAAATCTTCATGGCGTTGTCATTAGGAGAATATTTCACACTTGGCTGGATCCAAGTGCCCCGGTTAAAGCAAAATGGATCTTTTACAGGTTTACTAAGCAGAATGGCCTTTAGAAAATGCTTGGACAGGCATATTAGTGAAAACCTTCCTTCTGAACTCACACTAATAGCTCCACCGCTTCGCTTTCCCAGAGCAAACCTCTTATCAGTGAGGGAGATGATCCACATCCTTTTAACTTCCCTCTGTACCTGATTCTACTCGCATTCACACAACATTTTCCACCTGTTTATCTCAGCAGTTAGTCATGATTTACACCATGTCAGAGGAGGATAAGGGCCCATGAATGATATTGAAAAAAGCAATATAGAAAGTGGTTAATTTTAACTGACTGCAGAGCCAGTAAAAGATGCTAGAATAGATTCATGGATCCTAAGGACTGAATGGGCTGTTATGATCGTCTAGGCTGATCCAGAATAGCACAGTGTAAGAATTTCACCTAGAGGATGACCGCCGTGGAGACTGAAAACGGCTAACCCTAACACTTCCTCTCTGCACATCCTTGGCCTAAATGCTATATCAAAGAGACCTGGGTGGGATCTGCATAGAGCCATACTCGCTCCCTGCCAACAAGGTAGGAAATACCTCAGCTGCCCAGGCCTATGGCACAAAACACTGTTTATTACTAACGCTAATGTAAATATGGATGGACCATATATAATAGTAATTGGGTGCATTGTGTGGAAATTCACTGTCGGGTTTCAGGGAGAATTCAGATTCATACCCTGGGCCCTGAATCTGCTTCTATGGTTTCATTTGGGTTTGGATTCCAATCCAGCACAGGGCTCAGTTTTCTAGTTCAAAATCTTGTGAGAACCTTTCAACTTAAGATGGTGGAAAACTCCAAAGGAAAGGTGATAGCTCAGAATGGGCATCAATCAAGACAGCAGACACTTTTCATACATTCTCCCCCCCCCCCCCCCCCCCCGCAAAATCCAATCTTCTGTCAAAAACAATTCTGACTAAAAATTTTTGACCAGCCCTTCTTAGCTTAGGTAAGATAAAGTGGATGTACTATGTGGATTGGAGAAGAGTCCTAAAAACTTGAAAGGCTCAAAAACATAGTAAACACTTGGCAAGGAAGGAAGGGGAAAGGAAAGGAAAGGAGAAAAACAGACACGAGAGAAGAGGAGAAGAAAAGATGCCTTAAACGCTGTAAAAACATGACAGTCGGGAAAAGTTTGAGGGAGGGACAGCAATGAAGAAATTAATTACAAGAATGGGGGCGAGGGGGAATGTTTGCTGAGAAATCAATCTAGTGAACAGTAATTCACTGATGTAGAAGAAAAAAATAATGCCAGAGAGATGGAGGAGAGGAAAACCCAAAGAAAGAAAACATATGAAATGAGAGACAAAAAGCCAAATAAATGTAAAAAAGAAATGAAAGATCTCTCCCCCTTCTGCTTGTGTATGATTTCCCTCCTGGACCTCAGCTCCAGAATTCAATTTATTTTCTTTCCCAGCTCTTTGTGCTGCAGAACTGAAAGCAGGGAGGAGATACCTTAACCATCTGAGTCATACCCAAACGTGAGAGCGAAGGCAGAAAGGAATTTCGTCTCTCATCCTTTGGGGTGTGGGGGAAGTGTCCCCATTGTCTCGTTTAAATAACATTTGCTAAAGAAAAATAGAAGAGTTCAGATCCTGTTTGCCGAATGTTCTAATAAGGGCCCCTCCTTGAGCAATTAACTGCCTCTGGAACGTTCTTTGTAGGGACATACGCCGCTACATCCAACCCTGTTAAGTGACCCTGCTTAGTTCTGCGCTAGGTTTAGTCAGGCAAAAGAAATTTAGGTAGCAACATGTTTTAAACGATTAGTATAAATCTCCACAGCATGTTTCTAAGGAAGTCTGAACAGGGGACCTTCAATATCGTGGTCCCGCCCTCGCTCGCTAGAGCTAACGGTTGGATTCAAGTGACAGGTTGCAGTAGAAAGCTGTTAGGTTTTTTGGGCTAGCCATGATATGAGGTCGCAGTACACACTTTGTTACACTAGCCCAGCAGTTCCCAACTGTTTTGGCTTGAGGGCCAGAAATATAATTTTTGCCCCGGGCTGTCTCCTTGCTGATCTGCCATCCCCATCCCTGGCTGCAGCAGGGAAACTGCACAGTCTTGTAGTCCCGACAATGTGTTCCCCCCATCCTTAGACAGTGTGGTTCCCTTCTGCAGCCAGCAGAAGGGGAGCGGTGGGGCATTTTGTGGTGCCCCGGGGACCACTTTTGGCCAGGGCTGGATCAACACAGGAGCTATATGGACCAACACGTAAAGCTCCTGTGCAATCCCGCCCCCGCTGCCTCGCTCATCCCATCACAGTGCTGGCAGAGCCTGGGGGGGCAGGGTGCTGGGGGGGCTCTGCCTGCACTTATAGGGTGAGTCTACACTTACAAATTAAGTCGACTTAAGCTTGCTTAAATTGACTTAATTTAATTTGCATCTACACTACATTTTCCTTAATTCGAATTAAGCTGCTCCTTAAATCGAATTAAGGAAACGTTAGTTTGAATTAATAACACTTCATTTTAATTTGAACTAATGCTTAAGTTGACTTTATTAAGTTGACTTAAGCCAGTGTAGACGCAGATCAGCCCTAAGTTAACTTTAAGTCGACTTAAAGGGCTTCAGGGCTCCCCCACTGCCCTCCGTGACAGGCTGGCTGGCACAACCAGAGCCTGGCGTGCCCCCTCACAGGGCAGGACAGAGCCCTGCCCACCCTGCTCCTATGCCCTGCCAGTGTCCCTGTCCTGCTCAGCCCCCACTGTACCCAGGTACAATGGGGCAAAATGCTGAGACCCCTGGCACTTGGCAAGGGGTGCCCCCCTCCCACCGTGGACCAGTTCCAGGTCCACCTAGCACCTACTGGTCGACTTAGGAGTCCAGTGTGGACGCTCTAAGTCGATTTGGCAGGGTCCCCTTTAAGGCAACTTAATTTTTGAGTTGTGGGACATGCTAAGTTGACTTTAATTAACAAGTGTAGACATAGCCATAGAGTGGGGCCCTAGGGACAGAGGCCGGGCTCCACAGGTAGACCAGACAGATGATGGCCAAGATGTTAGCATTGCGGAGAGTTGCCTCTGGCCCCAGGGCCCCCTGCAGGCCACAATGGGAGGGGGGGAGGATCTGGGGCCCACAGTGATGGGGGGCTGGGGCCCTGGGGGGCCCAAGGTCCCTTAATTCAGCTCTGCTTTTGGCCCATGGGCCACAGGTTGGGAGCCACTTCAGTAGCCTATATGAGTATATCCATACTACAAAGAAAAAACAGCACTTTTTCAGAGGCTGGGTCAACTGACTTGGGCTCACAGAGCTTGGGCCGCAGGGCTAAAACTATCAGTGTAGATGGGAACATCCCATCTTCTCAGATTTCAGAGCCCCACTTCCAGCTCAAGTAAAAACATCTACACAGCTACTTTTAGCTCCCCAGCTCAAGCCCTGTGAGTCCGAGTCAACTGATCCGGACCCTGACAAACCAAGCTGCGAGTTTTCTTCGCAGGGCAGCTGTTCACTATGTAGAATTTGCATCTTTGAAGCACGGTGGCTAAATTTTATTTAATTGAGTTAAACAGCCCTTCTAGCCATAGCAGCTTGATTACCACTTTATCTGGCCATGTATCTACTTTCAAAGCAGGCCCATGAGGTAGGGATGTATTATCTAGATTTCATAGCTCATGCACAGAGACTAAAAAACACACAGAAAGTCTCTCAGAGCAACCAGTTGAATCTCTCTTAAATCCCAAGAAAGCCCCTGAACCACTAGGTTATCCTTCATCCTGTGATGACAACTTCTCTGTGGGGCAGGTAAAGCAGAGCTATGAGTTAGAATTGTTTTTCACAATTATTCCTTCAAGTTCCTGCATGGTTTGAAGGTACATTCAATAACTGGGGCTTACCAGCATCAATACCCTGGGGGAGTGAATTTGAAACGCCAGTAGTCACCGCAAGCAAATTCCAGCTGTTGGTTCGGTTACAAAAAAAGGTTCCCCAACCCCATGGAAATTATGAATGTGACAGTCAAATATACCATTCCCAATGGGAGCAGGGCTAGCTCCTTACAGAAGTTGTACAGTGTGTCTTATAAAAGGGTGCTTTACTCACCTCTGGGGCACCATTGAGGTCCGCAGCTGGGAAATCACTCCGCTTCCTTTGAAACCCCCTTCCATCTCCTATTTACACTGCTCCCTCCTCATGCTCCAGAAGTTCTAGAGTGCTTCCTCTTGGAGAATAAGGATCCTCCCTCTGCCTGGCTTGACCCTCCAGCCAGGTCACTAGAGTTTCGCTCCCCTCAAAAACAAACAAACAAACAAACAAACCACAACCTCCCTGTTCCTGCCTAATCAGCTCTTGCCTCTCAAGTATAAGTGTCCCTCAGGGGTAACCTATCAGGTCACTTAACCCCTCCTGAGTCACATTAACTCTTTGCAACACTTCACAATTGTGCTCTGGGTTGGATTGCTTCTGTGCCCAGGTTCCATCACACACAATGCATTTGTATTGAGTTCACCCAGCGGGGAAAGTAAAATTCACCCGCCACGTGATTTTCACAGCACTTGAGAGGTTGATAGGCAGTGGTCCCATTTTACAGAAAGAGAAACTGAGAATTGAAATGGCATCCCCGAGGCTCCAGAGGCAGTCAGCATTTAAAACCAGGATTCCCATCACTCAGACCCAAGTTCAGGCCACTAGCCCTCACTCTGTCTCGCTATCAACCTGACGGCATCTCTGAGTGCTCCCAACTTCTAAACTGAAGGTGGTAAAGTGAACTCAAGAAGCTTTACATGTTGACAAGTACCAGAGGGGTCGCTGTGTTAGTCTAGGTCAACAAAACAAACAAGGAGTCCTGTGGCACTTTTGAAGACTAGCACATTTATTCATCGCCTGAGCTTTCGTGAGAGAAAATCCCACTTCTGCCAGGTGATATGGTCCCAGAGAGTAAACTGATGAGCCATTAAGGACACAATGATTGTATTCTTTATGTCCTTAATCGCTCATCAGGATACTCCCTGGGACCATTCTACCTGGAAAATTCCTAAACATTGAGGAGACAATGGTTGTTCACATCCTCCCGTTTAAGGCATTTCTCCAGAATGACACAAGTTAAAGTATGGATATAACATCAAATTTCTAACTTCTAATCGAAATAGAATTCCTAGACATAAACTATATAATCATTCCCAGCAAATTACTACCTTTCTATTGATACCAAACATGACATAGTTCCTATGGATTATAGCATTTATGAGATAGCCATTGAAAATAATATCATAAATGTTTCCCTAAGTCCAGACAGCATCACACACAGAGCTCTGCCCTGCCAGGGTCCCTGTCCCCCTTTGCCCTATTGCACACCGGGGGTGCCCCCCCAGCCACCGTGGACCTGCTCAAGGTCCCCCTAACCCCACAAAGTCGACCTAGAGCATCCAGTGTGGACGCTCTAGGTCGACTTTGTAAGTTCCCCTTTAAGTCGACTTTAATTTTAAGTGTAGACACACTAAGTCGACTTAGTTAAAGTCGACTTAAAAGTGCAAGTGTAGACATAGCCATAGATGGCAGCAAAGGAAAGGGAACCAGCCGAAGACCCAGGCGGATTGTGCTTTCTGGCTGCTGCCAACCCTGCGGTTGTGTCCCAATAATCCATTGATATCCAGGTGAATGATGATGGAGGGCCTGGCAACACAGGTGCAGCTGTGAACCTAGAGTGAAAGCATTAGCTGGGGACACTGGGATCCTTATTGTGCTAATCTGCCTGCATGGGACTTTATGTGCATTGTTGGCTTGATCTGTAGCCTGGAATGCAGCCCAGCAAACTCGCTCATTAATAGTGTAATTAGTTCACTCAGCTTCCTCTCTCCCCCTCGCTGTGCACTGTGGACAGAAAGGTGAATATGTCAATACCTTGTGTGAACAAAGATATTGTTTCCATTTATTTGCCACTGTAATCTCCATAAAAAGAGGGAAATGAACATCCAGAAAAACATTAGTGTGTTCTAGGCATTTACGTCTGCATCATTTCTATAGCATCCATCGTCTTTTTCTAAAGCACTCGTCCCCACAGCAGCTGAGTCCTTCCCAGGTAAGCTAGATTTTCATGACAAGTCTCTAATGAACTTCCAGGGACCTTCTTCTCATCTCCTTTACCTGGAATATACCTCAAGATGGGTGGCAGGAGGAAAAATACATATACGGCAAGGGGAGTGTGGAAACCCTCATATTTAGACTGACTAAACCTTGCCATTGCACGTTTTTGTCAGCCATTTTTTGAAAAGCTGTGGCACAATTTGCAGCAGGAGTTTGACATTGAGCAGAAAAGTCTGCAGTCAGAGAGATGACTTCGGCTGTCCCCAGGAAAATCCGTTCAGACTAGGCTGAACGATAAACTGTTTAACACCACATACAAAATCTTTCTTTTGCCTGGCAAAGCCAGCAACCGGCCAATGCTAAAATCTCTGCTATCAACACTGCCCTTGTGTCTTGTTCAGAACATCAGACGCACTGAAAAGCAGGCAAAAAATAAACCTCCTGGAATATCCTTTGGCCAGGTGGAAGGTGCACTGGGCTGAGATCAAGACACCAAATTTAAGTTTCACTTCTTTTGTTGATTGGTGGTAATAATTCTGGAGCAACACTCCGTACCCACGGTGGAGTGACATGAAGTCTGGCTAGAACCTAGGGCAGTGTAATGGGTAGAGAAACCCCTCCTGCGAAGAAGGAGTTAAAGAACGGCTGTGGTCAAAGTCAGTTTGTGCATCTTGAGAGACCCTGTCAGTCTGAGCCCTCTGAGGAACAAAGCCAGGCTGGTCTGTTTCTATGATTAAAACCTCCAGGGTTAGCTCTTGGCCTGTAGCCATGCAAGAGGGTGGGAGCTGAGACTTCCTGTGGGATTTCAAAGATTGCTTCCCCTTCTTTGTGTAAGGGAGGGGCCCAGCCCCTTGTGGGCTCTGGGTCTATTTTCCTTTTTGTTTGGACTCTTTTATGTCATCTGGAGGGGGGTGGACTTGGTAAGAAGTGCTGTCACCTGGGAAGGGATGGAAGAAGTAAATAGCCTTTGACAGGCAGACTCAATGTCAGCCATTTAGCCACACTGTTGATTGGAAAGAATCAGCTAAATCTAATTTCTCATTTATGCTCTATGTAAAATGGGGTTTGTATTTCAGAGAGTTCTGTATCCTTTCCTAGTGGCTGGTGCACACGGGATAACAGTCTACTCCTGCTACCAGCCATTGTATTTTATCTTTTATCTTCCTTCATAAAGGCACGTACTTGGATTTTTTTTCTTTATAAAAGAGACTCTTGTAAATACCATATACAAAGTATAAGAATGTTATTTAGTCTGTTAAAAAAAAATCTATTGCTCCAAAATTAAGAGAGCCTAGAATTAAAGTTACCTTCTGCAGCCTTAATTCTGCCCCCAGGTACATTTTTATCCCCACCCCCGCCAAAGGGAGGCTGAGAAATTTGAACTGGCTGGAGTGGGACAGTGGAAGTCAGAGGAGGAATTTAAAAAGTGGGATGGGAGGACTGCATTTTGTGTGGACTTTGGAGGGGATTATATTAGAGAGAGGCCATTTAGAGGCCTTGTTAGAGAGAGTATTGAGGAACTGGTTGAAGCACTTATGGCAGGGAGTGGTGGGAACTTGAAGTACAACTTTAGCAATGGGAACAGGAAGAAAAACCTGGCGTTTGCTCTCCTTTGCCCCACATGCCCCAAACTTGCTCCTTCTTAATCCATAACACTTAAAAAGGGTCAGAGATCATCTCTAAATCTCAGACTTACAGGACAAGGAAGATGGAAGTGGTGTAAATGGGGTAGAGGACCAAGCTTGGAAGGGAAGGTAGGGATCTATTTTTAGACTATATTACTAGGCAGGCATCCCGGAGAAGATGTCAGATGCGAGATTCACTGGCTGATGCCAAATGAGGAGTGGAAGGTCACTGCCAGCGTGAAATTGGTAGCGGATGCCATTTGCATTCACCCAGAGGGAAGGTTGAGAGTGCGGGAAAAAGGGGATGAAGGCAGCTTTCATTGTCACAGATTGAATGATTGGTTAAGGGGGACTGCTCAGGAAAAGGCTGAGGACATCTCTTTCTGTGCCTGTGGTCTCCACTGAGCACCACGACCAGCCCTCTAGCTAGCCCCGGCCACCCTTCCTGCAAAGCATTCCTCGGGATGGGCCGTCTGTGCGGCGTGAGGAAAGCGAGGTTCCTTGCTGAACGATTGACAGGCAGCGGTCCTGAGGCACTAGTTTGGGAGCTTGCTCACTGGTCTTTTCAGAGCGGCCAGGAAAAGTAAACAAAAACAAGAGCCGCGTGATGTGGAGCTGAGCTGGAAAAAGTTACCACCTGCTGGACTGACATCACCCTGACATCACAGGTTCCCAGTGCCAACTAACACAAGCTTTCTTTTTTCCTTTTTCCTTACTAATCCCCACTCTTCTTTAGCCCCAGCCACCCTCCTTCCCTCAGCCATCCATCTTTGCACTGTTATGGTAGTGCTAATCTTTTAGGAGCTGATTATGCACAAAGACAGAGGATGCTGTGAGCATAAATAAAGGACCTGATCTTTCAAAGCACTGAGTTTCTCCTGCTGGGCACCACTGATTCCCACCGCCCCCCTTCCACACACACAGTCAGAGATTTCCTTCAGATCCTTTAGACTTTGCGGCTATGTCTATGCTTATAAAAGCTAGTTCGAATTAGTTAATTCGAACTAACTAATTCGAACTAATTTCGAATTAACTTAATTCGAACTAGCATGGCCCCACTAGAATGTCTGTTTGAACTAGCCATGGCCATGCAGGGCACTTGCTTAGTTTGAATTAGTCAGTTGCAGGAAGGTCAATCTGCCGATTAGTTCGAACTAAGCAGTTAGTTCGAACTAACATGGCCACACTGGATTAGTTTGAATTAACGGATCGAATTAACCATTAATTCGAATTAAGCAATTGTATTTATTAGTTCGAATTAAGGAAGCCCTTAATTAAGGCACCGTGATAACTGAAGTGTGATTGTTGTCCGAGAAACTACTGCCAAGATCTGCCGCTCGTGCAGAATTGGACAGAATATTGGCAGAGCCCAGCTATCACTCATTTGACACTGCAGTGTTAACAGGTAGCAACAGAAAAGCAAATACGCATTTGATCCTGTCTCTTCGCCCAAACTGCCAGACAGTTGCTAACGTTTGTGGGCCAGAGAGTGTCTCTTGTCTTCAAGAAGAATTCAATGGGATACTGACTAAAACACGATGGTATAATGTGGCCCAGAATATTTATCCTGGTTAATTGACATCCAGCTATCTCTAGTCGAATCAGGAATTAGTTCAGAGAAGTCCTATGGCCTGTGTTATGCATGAGGTTGCACCATGTGATCACAGCCATCCCTTCTAACCTTAGAGTCCCCAGCTCTGATGGTGGTCTTGCTTCTTGAAACTCACCCAGAGCTGGATGTTGATGGTTGTACTCCTGTTGAGTATTACCTTAACCCCTTCAAGCAGTCCCATAGATTTTCACTTGTGGAAAAGATGTAATTGAAGATGAGTTAAAGGTGTAGGGTGCTGGCCAACATTAAGCAAAATGGGTAGGGAAGTATTACTGTGTATATGTACAGTGGCTAACACAATGTGGTCCTGATCTCAGCTGGGGCTATAGGTGACACTCTGCTATGAATAATAAACAACAATAAAAGTCGTAGAATGGGGGCGGGAGGACAGCCAATCTGTTTCTGCTCTCGTTTACACCCACATACCTGGGAAGCAAATACATTGAAGACAATGGAGACACACTGGGGTAAAGGAGAGGAGAAATCGAACCTGGAATATCTAGCTGTCATTATTTGTGGGCTGCTTTTCTGACCAAGTATTCATTAAGTGCTAGAAGGCACGCACACACACATACACATGCAGTGAAGAGCAAAATACTATTTTTTGAAAAAATTACTTATTCTATCCATTTTACACCCATTTTCAGTCCAACATTCTACACCTCATTTCTGCCGTGCAAATGCTTTTACTGGAGTGCACACCGGTGTTATATTTCTTGAGACCGAAGCTATACTCATTAGAAACAGATGGATTTTTTTGACTTTTTAAAATATGCATTATGATTTTGACGAAAGAGGAAATAGGGAAAAAAAATCATTAATGATTTGCCATTTTCCCTCTCCTGCTGGCCCTTCAACCAATATCAGAGCTGTTGAGGGATTTTATCAAACTGAAATCCCAATTCCATTTGGAATTTTCCAGTTTTGAATCTCAGTGAAAACATACACAAAAATCTTCATTTAAAAAAAAAAATCTTTTTTCCTTGTGTTTTGACCAAGTGTAATAATAATTAGATCCCTGCGCGGATACAAATATGTGGATCTGTATCTGCAAGAAAAGGTCCGTAGATATCCACATTGTATCCACAGATGCAGATATAATGCAGATATCCATGGATATCTGTATATTTGCAAGGCTCTAACCCTGCACAGATAAAAATATGTGGATTTGTATCCAATCTGCATCCTCAAAAAATGGTCTGCAGATATCCACAGATTTTCAGGGCTATAATAATTATAATAATAAATAAAATGTTGCTATCAATTTTACTAGCTTTAAACATTATTAATGTTCAGATAATAGTGAGTACTGACGGAAATCAGTACTTTCAATCCAGTAGAAACCTTGTCTGTAATCTCGGCCCTTTGACAGCAATGTGAGTTTTATCACTGACTTTGATGGAGCCTGGATTTTACTCGTTACTAAACACTGGGTATGATAGAATCTGAATTATATACCTGCTCCTTGTGAAGGTCAGCAAGGGGGGAAAAGGGACTAAACTCTTTGGGGCGCAGATCTTATTTTTGCCCTTTGTTTGTACAGCACCTTACAGAATGAAATCCTGTTCCCCAGATGGGGTTCTAAATCATATAAGGCTGTCCAGTTACTCTGGAGAGTGCTATATTAACTATAGAAATAATCCCTTTGTATTCATCCCCATTTCTCAAACCTGGGTCAATGCTCCCATGACGTTCCATTGTGAGGGCTGCTACCGCCTCCTCCACTCATATCCATTCCCCTTCCTGTCCACTCACGATGCAGCTGCGAAGATCATCTTTTCCTTTTCATTCTGACTGCTTTGCTCTTTCACAGATCGGCTTTGACTTATAAAGATGACTTTTCTCTTCTTCCCTTTCACAGTTCTCCCTCTCTCTCCATCCCCAGCTTACATTTCTACCTTCTTCTCCTCCAAAAAACAAGGCACCCAAACTCACTCACTTTTGAAAATATGGGCCAATTTTCTACTTAGCACCAGCCTCTATAGAGCCACCACCTGAGTGAAAGTTCAGCTGTAGCCAAAATACAGTAGCAGGGACTGGCTTGATATGTTACAGTATTTTTCCATAGCCATTGCAAGATGGAGTCAGCTTTGGACTCAGATCAATATGACGGCGTTCTTGCTTTATTTCCCTGTTATTTTATTATCTATGGTACATACTGCAGAAAAGAAAATAAGAACTAATAAGGTATGGGATAGCAGGATAAAATTGCTTTTCTAGCTGCCTGTGACTTAAATCCCTTGGGGAAGGTGAGAAAACATTGGTGTTGATAAATAGGAAAGAGCCACCTGGTTTAAGAGCACAGATATTTATTTCTTGATCATGTTTCTGTTCAAACAATCCCAAGCGAAGGAGAACACGTCGCTCCCTCTATAAACTGGCCTACAAGCCAACAGAGACCAGTTAAAGGATTAAACCCTCAAGCTTCAGAGACTACTCTGTCCAGCTGATCCATCAAAAACTCATGTAACACTAATATCTTGTACTGATGTACCACCTTCTCTCTCAAAGGCTACCAGAGCATTTTAAAGACTGTCTGACTCTGAAATGTAGCCACCTGTTAGGTGGGACATAGCTGCTGTTTCACAGCAAGGGGCAGCTCTACATAGCCATTCAGGACAAGAGGGAAAGGTGTCCTTAGACAGACAAAACTTACTTTGAAGTTAATGGTGAGGAATACTCCACAGACAAGTTGCAGGATTTACAGTTGCAACTACAAGAAAATATTTTGATACCGTAGTGAACTACATTGGAACTTGGCCAGGACACACAGATTTAATAATTTGACTCTTGTGGAGAAGACAACTGGCCAGGGATTTGGTTTGATTTCTTATCTGAAAGATGCTACCTCAGGAAGCACGGTTTCCCTCCAGCCCCTCTTGTCACGGTGGTGGGACACTAACCCAAAGGGGAAAATGGCTGTAATTGAAATGATAATGATATTTTCTACAGAATCTAGATTGTCCTTGGAGGTCAGCTGTCCAAATCCTGGCCACATCCAACCATGTTTGGCTTGGAAGGAGTAGCGGAACCCCACCATCAAACAACATAGCTGCAAACTGGCTCACAGTTCCCTGCCTTGATACAAGCCATTTGCAGTCCAAGCTACTGTCCTATCCATGACCTCGATGCTGTTATGTAAGATACACCCTTTTTGAATTCAAGAATGTTCCATCATCCTATTCAGGACAGCCCTGGATCTTTGTCAAACAGAACCTTCCAAATGCATGCTAAAGCATAATTAAAAAAGAGTCTCCACCTGGCCAAGTTAAGACAATCAAGTGTGTTTTCTGGAAGACTGTAGTTCTCTGCTGAATGCCAGTCAAAAAGGTAAGTGCCTATTGTGAAAGATGGCCCGAGAATGAATTAAAAAAACTAAAAACCCACAACCCAAAGCTGCATGTTTCACAAGTCAAAGATGATTTTGGAAATAATTCTCTTGTTTTATTTCTTGGGATTCAGAAGATCTTCAAGGAATAGTATCATTCCAACTGTGATGTTCTACTGCCTCCACTGCTTTGAATGACCTCTTCTGCGCAAAACAAGTGTTCAATGGGAAAGCTACTTCACTTGGTCTGCAGAGCTGTTCTCCCTACCAGGAACCCTAAACTTTCATCCTTAGTTCACTTTTCAGCTGCCAGGAAAAAAAATAAGGGAGGGGGATGTGTCTCTGCCAGACAGGAAAATATAAAAGCCACTATTTCCATGAAGACTAAACAGGTGGGGACTGACCAAGTGCGAGGGAGCTAGAGACTTAAGTCTTTGTAAGTGATTCTGCTCTTTTTCAGCTAGCATCCAGCTGTCTTGGTAGAGGAGTTTATGACTGAGGTCAAGCTTGAGTGAACTTGTTCATTCCCTGTCTCACTTGTAATGCGAGGAAGCTCTGTCTGTATGAGAATACAGTAATCATAAATTAAAATGTGAAACCTGACAGCACTGAAGATTAATTCTGTTAATCTGTTGAGCATTAAAGAAACAAGGTGGGTGAGGTAATATATATATTATTGGATGGACTTCTTCTGCTGAATGAGGTAAGCTTTTGAGCTCCACAGAAACCTTCTTCAGGTCTGCTACCAGCCAGGTTGTTTTACTCCTGTTTGCCTCCAAGTCCACCTGGATCTGTTCCTGCCTGTGTCTATTATTTTTGCCCATGCTTTCCCTCATGCATTGTGATTAGAAAGCACTAATGGAATCCAGCTGAAATGAGGAAGGAAAGAAGGTTGGTGTCTCAAGAATAGCTTTCCTGACTCCAGTAGATAGGTTCCTTAATCTCTGAGAACAATCTTGTATCTCCATGGGCAGGTCTTCACTGAAGGCGGCAAATTTGCCACCATCAGATTAAACTTCCCACTCAGTCTATCAGGAAGTCAATCCTGGGGAGGGCGTTCCCTTTGACTAGGTGTCCTGATCCCTTTTGGCCAAAAAAGTCTATGACTCTAACTGCTGATGGGGATGGCAACACATCTCCCTCCTCACCTTCAAGAAGATGATATTCCCAAACCTTCCTAACCCCTAGAAGTATTTTAGGAGAGCCTTCTGTTGAGTCACCCCATCCACAGCATCTGCAGGTGTTCTAGGGAGACAAGCAGAGATTTTTGGCTCTCTCCCTTGTTTCCAAGTTACCGCCCTTCCAAACCTGACTGGCATGCCCCCAACCCCTCTGTTTAAAAACAACTTGTGGGACTGATGGAAGGGCCTGCTAGGGCCAAACACTTCTAGTCAATGGCGCCTGGTGCACATCAAATCCCAGAGCAGGCCCAGGTGACACAAGAAGGTCAAAGTCTGCCATAGGCACATGTGGGCCCAACAACCGTTCTCTAAAAGGCAAGGGGAGATGGAGAGAACTGGAATGGGAGTGAAGGGAAGCGGAAGCCTGGAAGCAGGGCAGTCAACCAAGGGAGTGGGGACATGGGGCAAAGGGAAAAGAAAAGCTCCTTAATCAAGCAATCCCAAGCCACAAAGATTCAGATTTTAGGGAAGAGGCAAATGCTAACTGACCTGGGCAATGGAAAGAACAGTGTATTCTAGCAGATAGCACAATGCATTGGACCCAAAGAGGCCTGTGTTCAGTCTCAGTTCCCCATGGATCTTTTAAGTGACATTGAGTTTCCCTTGCAATCAATGTTCCCTCTAAGGTTTGGCAGCTTGTGTGCAAAATTTTCAAGCCATGTGCAAAACTTTTTCTGAATAAAATTTTTGTGTAAACTCACACGACAGAAATTATAGGCAATAATTGAAGTTAAAGTAATTTTAAATAGAATTAATTAATTGTGTTTAATTGAATTTGAATGAATTTTGAATTTAAATTTAATTTTTAGAAAGGTTTTTATTTAAAATTAATTTTTTTAAAGTTTTTTTTAGAAAGAAAGAAAGAAAGAAAGAAAGAAAGAAAGAAAGAAAGAAAGAAAGAAAGAAAGAAGCCAAGGCCGCTGGCGGGGGAGGACCCTACCGCGTCCCTGGGAAGCTGCCGGTGGGGCGGAGCAGACCCCAGCCCGGGAGGCTGATCCCAGCCCTGTGCTGGGAGGCCGAGGCCGTTGGATGAGCCTGGCCCCGGGCCGGGTAGTCGAGGCGGTCGGCGGGTGGGAACCCGGGAGCCCGCCACGGCCACAGCCACCCCTCTGCTCCGGCCGCGTGGGGCAGGCAGGCAGGCCCGTGCACCTGAGCCTAGCCTGAGCCTGCCTGTCCCACCCTGGGGGCGGGGAGGGCCAGCCCAGACGCTGGGCGCAGGTCGTGTCTGCAGTGGCAAAGCCACAGCCCCGGGGGTCTGGAGGGAGCGGCAGGGGCTGCCGGGCTGTGCGGGGGTCCCTCAGTGTTGCACGGGGGGTGCGACAGCCGCTGCACAGCCACGCACCCATGCAACTTAGAGGGAACAGTGCTTGCAATACGTTGTCTCTTTGGGACAAGGACTGCCTGTTGCTGTGAATATCTACAGCAGCTCACTCTTGGTTGGGCCTCCTATTACTACTGTATGGTTAATAATAATTAATTTCTCAGCCTCGTTCAGGGCTTTCTCTCCTGCAAGCATGAATCCCTCCAGCCACTGAACAAGGGTCTTGACATATTGCACGGGAAGTGGACACCACAGCCACCTCTGACAATAAAGACCACTGTCTGTAGCAAGCTGGCAGCCTTCAATTTGCCCAACCTGGCATGACAAGCCACAGCATGAGAATCCGGAGTCTGCTCCTAAGTTTCCAGATATCCACTTCATCATCAGAATGATCTTATACTGAATATTTGAATGGAAACCCTGTTATAGAGAAGACCAGTCAATCATTCAGGATCTGCGCAGTGCATCTCTCACTCCCACCCCTCCTCTGTCTCTCCCCCAGCACAATAATTTCAGGTTATTTATTGCTCCAGTGGCTTGCAGGGAATCTCCAGCTGGAGGCAATTTTATACCAAGATGCCGGATCCCGATGAATCAGTGGGTCAATATGCATGCAACGGCCACTGTCAATCCACTGTAGACATCGCTCCGGCTTCAGCTGTTGGCATGTCTGCCACCTGATATGGTGTAATGGAACTTGTGTCACTCGGGGAACTTCCTCTCAATGTGTGTGAAACACATAATACGGCAGCGATTGAGATTAATTATACCCATGTGGAAATGTATATGTGGACGGACAGCAATGGGGCGAGACCAGTGAGATGTTTGCGAGAGGTGATAGAAATTCAGTGTGCAAATACAAAAAAACGTCTTTAAGCAGGGGTTGAAAAAGCACATTCTAATAGGAGGGTCTGAAGACTAAACAGACAACGGAGTCCTGTGGCACTGTTAAAGACTAACAGATTTATTTATCGCATGAGCTTTCGTGGGAGAAAATCCCACTTTGTCAGACGCTTTGAAGATAGGAAAGTTACAGAGTGGGAGGAAATTGTCATACACTCCCCTGCATTTAATTTCCTTCCACTCTGTAACTTTCCTATCTTCAAAGCGTCTGACGAAGTGGGATTTTCTCCCACGAAAGCTCATGCGATAAATAAATCTGTTAGTCTTTAAAAGTGCCACAGGACTCTGTTGTCTTTCTACAATAGACTAACACGGCTACCCCTTTGGAATTTGAAGACTAAACAATTATTCATATTTTAAATTTCTGATGCCCCAGTAACATTGGGGTGAATTGGAGCTAAACCCCTATTTTAGGGATTAAGGGGATATAACCCCACCTCCTTGTTCCCTGGACTTTGAGCCTGAGTGCTCTAGGGTATTTCCCTAGTTCCTCCCTAGAGTACTGGGCAGGAGTTGGATGAAGATGAGAAAGGAATTGACAAAGCCTTATAGGCACCATAATATCATAAATTGCTTCTGGTTTAAGCTGCAGCTCCTCTGGGCTCTCAATAATACGCACAGGACTTCAAAACAGCTTTCAAATAATGATGTTTGCTAGGGGTAAGTGGGGAACAGGGGCCGATTACCGCATGGGCCAATGGGGCCTGTGCCCAGGGGCCCACCACAAAGTGGGGGCCTCTGCTCTGCCAGCACTGGGGCGGGGACTGGGGTTGGCTGATCCAGAGGCTGGGCTCTGAGCTCCCAACCTGCCCCTGGGCTGGCCGGTCTGCCCCCAGGGCTGGGGTAGGCCAGCTGTGGCCTGACTGGTCAGCCACCGGTGGTGGGGGGGTCGATCAACTTGAACGTTCAGTACAGCCTCCAGCATGGCCTTTGGGCTGCTCCTCACGCACCAATCAGCCCTGACACTCCCAGGGGCCCGACACTCCCCCTCAACGCTGGCCCACTGGCAGGGAGAGGGAGGTCCGTTGGTGGGGATGGCCCACCAGTGGGGAGGCCCAGGTGACCTGTGGCCCCTAATCCACCTCTGCTGGGGAAGGCCTGTCAAATTTAATCCAAACCAGGTATATTGGTTTCCTCGTCATGTGTGGTGTTTAAATGAGATGCGGAGACTTCATAACTGGCACCATTAGGAGGAATGGGCTCCACATAGGTGACATTCTCTGTCTTGTGTTACGGAGGAAGTGGGACTAGAGGCCATAATGGAGCCTTCAGGAGGTGAAACCTATTACTCTGAAATAATACTATTAGTTTTTAGTCCTTGCATCACTGTAGTATCTGTTTCCCACGACCTCACTGTGCTTGGTGCTGTACAAACACGAAGACACTTACTGAAAACATCACAGAACGAATCCGGAAATATGTGAGGGCATGAATAGCAGCGTCAGCGTCACTGCGTGTGGTGGGAAACACCATTTACTTCCGTGAATTTGAGTCTGTTGATATGGCAAGAAAAATATTAACTCACATTTCCGTTTCTCTGTCTCACACCTTCTCATTCACTGACTCTCAGTATTCAAATGCAAAGAACAGCTGCACTGTACACTGTCTAAGACGTGAATTAAAGAGCAACTTGCATGATCAAGAAAATGAATATAAAGTCTGTCTTTCAACAATGAAAAAGAGGAATCAATAAAAGTGCAGATTTACAATATGCGAAGTGGTCATAGTATAAACTCCGAAGGGGTAGGTAGACGTGTTAGTCTAGTTCAGCAAAACAGACAAGGAGTCCTGGGGCACTTTTAGGCCATGTCTACACTTAGAAAGTTAAGTTGCCTTTATTCAGTCGACTTGGAGAGTCTACACTAGACTCTCTAAGTCTACTGGCTAGGTGGACGGAGAGCCGAGGCTCCTTCCCCAGGCTAAGGGAGCCACCGATCCTGGGGACAAGGAGACTCACGGCTCCCGGGGACAAAGGAGCCGTGGCTCCCGGGGACAAGGAGACTTGTGGCTCCCAGGGACAAAGGAGCCACGGCTCCCTGCCAGAAGGGAGCTGCAGCCCTCTGCCAAGAAGGAAGCCGCCCGCGGCTTCCCTGTCTTGGAAAGAGCCAGCCATGCATGTCTGGCTGTCCCCGGGACAAGCAGCGAGTGGCTTCCTTGTTGCTGGGGGGAACCCCTTGTCTCTGGTGGAGTCACGGCTTCCTTCTACTGGGGAAAAGAGCTCCCCCTAACCTTAGGATGACCTAGGTCATTTATGTCGACTTGGGGCTACTCCCCATCTACACTGGCTTAAGTCAATTTAATAAGGTCGACTCAACACTTAAGTCGACCAAAAAGTAGGTGTTATTAAGTCGACAAGTTTTCCTGAAGTTCTCTTAAGGAACCGCTTAAGTCAACTTAATAAAAGCCCAGTGTGGACAGGGAGTAGTTTAGGTGGAATTAAGCCTCCTTAAGTCGACCTAACTTGTAAGTGTAGACGCACCCTTAAAGACTAACACATTTATTTATCTTATGGGCTTTCGTGGGAGAAAATCCCACTTCGTCAGAGCAGGAGATGAGGTAACTGCAATGATGACTGTGGTGATGTAGGGTAGAGGGAAATACTGGATGCAACGTTTTTGTTCTGCGTACAGCCCCAGGCACAGTGGGGTCCTGATTGTGGCTCCTAAAGGCTTCAATAACAAATAATAATAACTTAAACCTTCACCTAAAACTCACACGGACCTTCGACTTATAGTGTAATTCCACAATGTTTAATCAACCTTTTAAAAAATGTAATACCTTCCTCATTTTCTTGATCTTTTGGCCCAAAGAGGAAGCACTAAAATGGCACTTGCCCATGAGTGCTGGGTGCCCAAGCAGACAGAATGTCTATGTCTACACTTGTAAATTTAGGTTGACTTTAGTTAAGTCGACTTTAAGTCAACTTTGTTAAGTCGACTTAGCATGTCCACAGTTAAATTTAAAGTCAACTTAAGGGGGAACTTACAAAGCCGACCTACAGCATCCACACTGGACATCTAGGTTGACTTCTAGGGGCTAGGGGGATCTTGGGCAGGTCCACGGTGGCAGGGGGGCACCCCTTGCCAAGTCCCAGGGGCCTCAGCCTTTGCCCCATTGTACCTGGGTACAATGGGGCAAAGGGAGACAGGGACCCTGGCAGGGCATAGGGGCAGGGTGGGCAGGGCTCTGCCCTGCCCTGTGGGGGGGCATGCCAGGCTCCCCTTGTGCCACCCCCTGGCAGGGAGGGCAGTGGGGGAGTCCTAGAGAGCTCTAAGTCGACTTAGAGTCGACTTAGGGCTACTCTGCATCTACACTGACTTAAGTCGATTTTAGAAAGTCAACTTAAGCCTAAAGTTGACTTTAAAGGAGGTTTAATAAAGTCAACTTAATTTTCATTAAGTCGACTTAAGCAAGCTGCTTAAGTCGACTTAAGGAAAGTGTAGTGTAGACGCAGAGTAAATTAAGTCGACTTAATTTACAAGTGTAGACGCACCCATTGATTCCACCCAAGTTGGAATAAGGGAATCCTGACTGTCTCCTGAGCAAGTTTCTTTGGAGTCAAACTGATGCCTCATCATTAATGATTAAAGATCAGTATTTCCACAGGGCTGCTCACCCTGAAGCAATTTCTAAACATGGCATTCTTTGCTTTAAGTCGACTTAGTCCACTTTGTTAAGTCAACTAACCACCCTTAAGTCGACTTAATAAAGTCGACTTAAGGCTTACTCCATGTCCACACCATCCTTCACTTGACTTAATGAGTGGTAGTAACAAAGTCGACTTGAGCTTTCATGAAGTCAACTTAAGGAATTTCTTAAGTCGACTTAATGAAAGCCTAGTGTGGATGTGGCTTAATTAAGTCAATTTAAGCCTCCTTAAATCGACTTAAATTGCCAGTGTAGACATAGTCTTTGTTTGAAATCTTTTGCAATGAAGGCCTGATGGTTACTCACCTCATCCAGGGTACCACCACCTTTCCTAGTATCCACAGACTCCCTCTAGTGATCACCAAAAGATGTCCCTCCTCTCAGAGATTCTCCCATTTGCCATATCGGGCTGCCATTGCACATCCTCATTCTTCCCCCCTCCTGATTGGGTGACCTCCTGACATGACCCATTTTCCCCATCCTGGTTCCCAGCCTGCGGGAGCTGGCAGAAGGGCTCAAGGCAGGGAGATAGGTCTACAGTAAGAAGAAATAAGGTCATTTGGGACTCATTGCAGCTCCATCTCCAACATCCATATCTACAAGTTCATCTTTCCTTCCACACAACTGCCTCCAAACCTTTAGGAATGAGCTGATCTATTAAAAAATCCATAGTCTCTTTTGAGGATATAATGGCCAGGGCATGGGCAGTCAGGTCAGTAATGTCCACTGGATCAGGGCTGAGGGCAGGAGTTGTGACAGATTACCAAGTCAAGGCAGGAAACAAGTACCAGGAAGGTTAACAGCAGGAGTTGTTATCAAGAGAAGTCAAAAAATGTCTACCACAGTCAAGCTGGACCAGAATCAAAAGCAGATACTTGACAATCCAGAAATTGTTGAGTTGTCCTTTATTAAGCTCCCCAGTGGCAAAGTAGACATGTCAGTTTTCCAGGACACCCCAACCCTGGGTCCTTGATCTGTAGATCCTTACACAGGAATCTCACGGAAATAATTTTCCTGTTCTTGCTTCATAATTACTGAAATCACCAAAATTCTTTAATATCCATATTGTTCCTCCCAACCCTCACATCCCAAGCTATATTCCAAAGGGGTAGCCGTGTTAGTCTATTGTAGAAAGACAACAGAGTCCTGTGGCACTTTTAAAGACTAACAGATTTATTTATCGCATGAGCTTTCGTGGGAGAAAATCCCACTTCGTCAGACGCTTTGAAGATAGGAAAGTTACAGAGTGGGAGGAAATTAAATGCAGGGGAGTGTATGACATAGCATCAGGTCAGGCTGTAACAGCAAATCAAAATAGGTGTTAGGATTCAAAACACTGAGGAACAGCACATAGAGGAGGGGGAGGTCAAATCACTTGTTGTAATGCGAGAAAAATCCATAGTCCCTGTTTAACCCCAAGACAACTGAGTCAAATTTGCATATAAGTTCGAGTTCTGCAGTCTCTCTTTGAAGCTGTGATTTGTTATTCATCTGTTGCAACACAGCTATTAACAAGTCGTCAAGGGAGTGAGCAGGGAGATTGAAGTGTTCCCCTACAGGTTTTGCAGTGTTGCAATCCCAAGCTATAGTTGGCCTTCCTCATTTGAAACAAAATAGCATAGAGAAGAGCAATTTTCTGCTTGTATTTCCTTTCGGAACGCCATCCTACCAGCAGCTCCAGCGTTAAATTCAGTGGAAATACCAGGGAGCGTGTTGGTATTTCAAGGACAAGGATGGGGAAGGGGGAAAAATGATGAAAGGGCCAGAGCCAAATTCATAATGTGGTTTAGCTTGGGCTTGCTTTAAATCAAGTTTTGAAGGCTGCCAAGACTGAAATTATAGCTTTAAAGAGAATGTCATTCCACCCCACCACCTTCCCATTTCAAATACGGGAGTCGAGACTTCAGCGCCAATAAATAGCTCCTCAGATAAAGCTTTGGAGAAGTGGTAGCTGTGTAAATGGCTGCCTGAAAGACAAAATGTCCTCCAGATTTCAGAACAATCATAAGAAACAGTTCAAACCCAACAGATACTCAGATGGTGACCACCTTTGATTTTTGTAAGCCCCAAAGGTGTTCATTAAAGGTGGTTTCCTAATTTTACCGTAGGATGAAAGCTCATGCACCCTTTCGTATCTGCAAAGATTGCTTGTCTTATTTTGTGTGCCCATTGGAAAACTGTGAAAAGAAAAATGGGAGTGAGATTTCTCTTATGGTAATGATACTGGACTAAGAATGATGAGATACACATTTTAGGCTCTGTTCTATTATTAATTAATTATTATTATTATTATTATTATGTTGGCAAACAGGAGTCCTCTGCTAGTTTCAGGATCCTGCTGTGCTAGGCAGTGCATATACATAAAGTAGGAGACAGTCCCTGCTCCAAAGAGCTCATTGAACTAAATCACTGAGAAGTAGGGTAAATGAAAGTGTTTTTATACCCATTTTACAGCTGAAGAATTTTGCATAGTGAACTCAGGTGAGTTGCCCAAGGTCAAACAGGGACATTATAGCAGATCCAGCAATTAAACACAAAGTGATTGCCTGGAACTCCAGAGACTTAGTTACACCACAGTCCTTTCTTGCTTGCTATGTTTTCCATGGACTTCTTGTGGTCAAATCACTTAACACCTTAGAGCCTCAGTTTTTCCATCTTGGATATGGGATAACAGAGGTTTGAGAAAATATTTTCATTTCTATCAAATATTTTAAAGATGACTTTTTCAATTCATTGAGATGTTTTGAGATTTATTTGTTGTTGTTATTGGGGATTTTTTTTTTTTTTTGGTTTTGTTGTTGTTTTTTGTCGAAAAAACTGAAAACTTGCACATTTTTTCATTGAAAAGCTCAAAAATGTCTTCCAAAAAGTAGCTTTCTCATGAAAATGTTTGTATTTGTCCAAAAGTAACTATTCATTGAAAACACGGCTTAGATGAATACTTTTTACCAGTGAAATAAATAAATAAATAAAACCTTCACTGGACTGGTATGAAGCTTAATCCACTTTTGTTTGTAAAGCACATTGTGATCTCAAATGGAATGGATTATGGAAGGAAAAAAATACTATATGCAGCTAAATTTAAAAGTAAAAAGAATGATAAATGGGTCTTAGCATATTTAATCAGAGGAACAGATATTGCGGACTAGTTAACCTTAAACACCACTGCGAAGTAGCTCAGAAATTATTATTCCCATGTTTCAGTTGAGGAAAAGGAGGCAGAGAACAGTTAAGGGATTGGCTCACATCAGTGGCAGAGACAAAATTAGAAATCTGGATCACAGGGCTTCTGGTTCCCCATTTGAAACCTTGGGGAAGGCTTTTAAAAGTAAGTGGGTTTCTACCTACAGCATTTCACCTGTGAAGAAGGAAAGGGTGAAGAACTGAATCAAAGCAGCTAGCTGACATGCTATGGGGAAATTGACTAAGATCTTTTCTTTCCTATTATATGCAGGGCCTAGTTTAAGGGCTATAAACCAACCAACCAACCAACCAATTAATCAAAATATATTTAAAACCTATATTTCTAAAACAGCTTTTTAAACTGGCAAAGCATTCAGCAGACTTGTACTGATATACAAACTATGAACAAGGGATCACTTTTAGCCATTGCTGAAATGCAGCTGCTTCTGGGGCAGAACACAGCAGTGGTTGGACTGTGCACAGCAACGCCATCGCAACAGTTTGGGACTGGAAATGATAAACATTTTACGCAATTGAAATGACAGGTGGCGTTTAGGTGAGGAATCACCGTCCAACTGGGCCAGGATTCTCGAATAAAAGATTTCATACTTGATGGGAATTAACCCTCAAGGACAAGGAATATAATAGTTCTCTCACTATAACCAGACAGAAGAAAATAGCTTCAGAGTCTTTTCTGGGCTCCATAGTCTATTGGGAGAGGATTAAAACAGTTTCGTAATCACACCCTCACAATGCCTACTTTGAGCTGCAACAGCAAGCTATCCCCAGGGCAGCAGAGCAGGAGTTGTGGATGTATGCTGATGCTTTCTATCCATTTGGGTGCTGCCAGAAATGTTCTCCCGCTAGAAAGTGTGTGTGTGGGGTGACGGGGTGCTCTTGGTTAGATATTTCCCACTCTTCCAGAATACATCCTGATTTCAGGGCAAAATCAAGGGCTAGAGTCCTCAGCTGGTGTACATTGGCCTAGCTCTCAATGACTTCAATAAAGCGAAGCTGATTTACGTCAGATGAGGTTCTGCCCCGAAGTCTGGAGATCAGGCCCCAGATATAAAGTGCAGGTTTGCTACGTTCTGAGAAAACTTCAAACTGGGACATCAAGAAAAGCTGCCTCCTTTCCTCTGGCCTGGAAGAAACCACAGTATAAACTCTACCCATGCTATGAAATATGGTTCCCATTATCTCAGGACACTGCTTATGATCACAGCAATAGTTTTCCCTCCACATTGAATGATTACACATCAAACATTTTCACACCAGTCAGGACTGACAGATTTTGCCTCAGGAAATCTTCTTTATCCACGTTCTTCTTCTTTTTTAAAAAAAAATCCACATAGCAGTTTTACGGAACAGGCCACTCTTTATTTCAGCTGAGATCCCTTCCCTGAGCTAGCAGCAAAAAGCAGCTATCTGGAATCTCAGATATTATGTGGCTGTACATACAAACCTGGTGGTATGAACATAAGGAGAGGGACTGGGAGACAAGACAGATAAAAGTCTCCCCCCCCCAAAACCCACCCGAAACTAAAGACGAGAAGTTGATTTGGGGTTTAAGTGATCATTTTAAAGGGCTTCTATTAATTATGCGAGGGAAACCATTTCTTCTTATTAATTAGAACTAGGTCAAACCTTGAGACATTTTCCCTCTGAAAATTTAATCTTTTTTTCCAAATAAATTGAAAACTGGGTGTGTTGTGGTTTCATGACCCAAAAACAAAATACAAAAACTATCAACCAACCAAAAAAAACCCCAAAACCCCAAACCCCGTACACTTTTTAACTTTCCACAAAACTCTTAATTTAGCTAAACCCCCAATTTTCCATCCAAAAAGAGTGTTGATGGAAAAGTTTCAGCGATCTTAACAGTAGATGAAAACTCACTATCAGAGCATCCCTCTTGTCTATATCCATCCATAATTTATGAAGAATTCAGCAGGGACATGATGCAGACATGTAAAACGCTGAGTGATATTTTGACTAATGGCTTGCTATTGGAGAGGAGAATATACGAATATGCTCAAACTACAGCTGGACAAAGGGTGTCCAGCAAAATCATCTTTTCCCCATCAAAAATTAGCCTTTTCTCCCTTTTCATGCCCCAACTCCTCCTCCTCCTTCCCCCCCACCCCTCCGCCCCTCACACACAAAAGGAAATGGGACAATTTACCAAAAATCTAAAATGTTACATATGAAATTTTCTGTCTTTGCTATGAAAAACTGAATAAATATTTTTGCCTTTTTAGAAAAAGCAAATGTTAGGTTTAGGTTTTCAGTAAAGAATTGTTCTTTGAATGAAAAATAAACCTGAAAACTCTGGAGTTTTCATTAAAAAATATTTTCATGTGCAATTTCTTTATTTTTATTTTCCCCCATAGAAAATATTTTCTGGTTTCTGCTCAGCGCCACCTGAACTAGAAGGACATCAAATGAAGCCAGTAAATGAATAGCCATATGAATATTGCCTAGGGAAAGTCTGTATGCAGTCGGTTTTCTTTGAGAGAACAGTAAATGTAGATCTGATGTCCCATCACTCATATTTGAGTGTGGTTTTCTGAGAGGAGGAGGAACTTTGTGGTTTGAAGGAAAGGGAACACCATAATGAAGTTTTCCTCTAAAGAGAATTGGGGTCCCGTGGAAAAAAATAGTATGATCATATAATTAAAGACTACATATCATAAGACAGATCCACAAGAGAATCAGATGAAGGTTGAACAGGCAGCAATGGGGCCTTATTCTTGGTTGGTTCTTAATCATGTTTAATCCAATCGTGCCTAATAGCTACGTGGATGAAAATGAGAAATAATGGAGGGGAAAGTGGGAAACACATTTTTCAAGAAAATTCAGGTTTTTTACCTCATGTTTCAGTTGCACCTCTGAGGATTGTTCTCTAAAATTATAGTAGCACTGACAAGCCACAACAGATTTGTACCCCTTTGCACTATGCACTCAACAGAGTTTTGACCACTGATGCTGTGTCCCACTTTTCCTCTAAATCTTTTCCGAAAAACAGATCGATATCACTCCACTGGCTTAGTAGTACGTCTGTCTTTTGGCCTGGATTCTGCAGGGGACGGTGTGTGCGGCTGTTTTAGTGTTGGACTAGTGCAAGTAGAATTAACTAGTTAGAGGGACACGCTCAGATTGTGACCTGGAAAAGAGCGGACCGCCCTTCTGAGAAGTTACTCCTTAATCTTTATAAATGGGCCGTATGGTTATAGCAGTTGAGCCTACAAGGAACAGTCATGCATGACTGAGTAGGGCCACGTGAAAATTTCAGTCAACTTTTTTGACAGGAAATGGGTTTTGACAAAATGATACTTTTTGTGAAAAAAAAATCATTTATGTGGGAAATGTTGACTTTTTGGTGGAAAAAGCCCAACAATTGAAAACTGAGGTTTTTGCTGAAAACTGAAAAAATTCAATTCTGGTATGCTGTCACAGTGCCTCATGGTAAATGTAGTTTGTGTTCCTCATATTCCCATTCTCTCCTGTGGGGTGAGCTCCTTAACTGGACTACATCTCCCATGATGCACCATGGCCATGAGTTCCATAATGCAGTGCTATGATGTGAGGAAGATAGACAATCAAGTAATTGATGCAATATATCCAAGGATGCCAGCCTTTAGAAATCTTTGTCAAGATTTTAAACGGAACCAAACCCCATTTTGTGACCATCTGCACTTCTGAATTTTAATCCTCCCTGGCCACCGATTTACTGTGCAATGTTTGGCAAGTCATTTTACCTCCTTGTGTCACAGCTTCCCTGCTTCTGATGCAGATAATAATATTAATTTTGCTCCCAGATACAACGAAAACAATTAATGATGGTACAGAAGTGTTTAAGTTCTAACTATTATATTTGACAGGCTCCATGACCCTGGACCAGTCGCTTAATCTCTTTGGGCTGAATGCTCAAAGGAGTTAGATGTCTAAGTCCCTGCTTTATGTTCTTACATCCCAGTTTTGGGATCACTCTAATGCACAAAACTCCTGTTGAACCCCTGAAGGTGCCTACACTGGCTCAGCACCTAGATTTTTACAGGAAGACAAGAGAGTCCTGTGGCACTTTTAAAGACTAACAGATTTATTTATCGCATGAGCTTTCGTGGGAGAAAATCCCACTTTGTCAGACGCTTTGAAGATAGGAAAGTTACAGAGACTCTCTTGTCTTCCTACAATAGACTAACATGGCTACCCCTTTGGAAATAGATTTTTACAGTAAATGTTCCCTTGATGCTGGTGTGGCTGTTCCTGAAAGAGTCATTTGGGCAAGAGGAGAGAGAAAAAACAAGAACATGATTCCACAGTGTGGTGGTTAAACCCTCATCTGGCGTTTGAGGGATCCAATGCCCCTGCTGCAGGGACTCTAAAAAGCTAGCCAGCTTCAACAGGAGAAACTGAGGGAGTCCTACATTGGGGTAGCTTCATGGTCAGATTATTTACCTGGGAGATAAGCAGCTACTTATTTTTTCCTATGGCAGAAGGGGCAGCTGGATCTGGTAACTTCCCCTATCCCAGGTGAGTTTCTTAACCAGAGAGCTACCAGTTACAAGGGGTCACCTGCACTTTCTTTCCCCTGCACACAGCGTCTTGCTAAAACAGCAAAGGGCCTTAACTCCAAAAAGGGTTCTGCACTGAGAATCATAACAGAGGGAGACATCCCCTTGCCACCTGGACATAGATGAGCTTTCTAGGTGTGTCTACACTGCAAGTTAGGTCGACTTAAAGAGGCTTAAGTCGGCCTAAACAAAGCCACGTCCACACTGGGTTTTTATTAAGTTGACTTAAGCATTTCCTTAAGTCGACTTAATAACACCTAGTTTTAGGTTGACTTAAGCCTTAAATTGACTCCTTAAGTCGACTTAAAGCGAGTGTGGAAGGGGATTAGCGCCTAAATTGGCCTTATTAAGTCAATTTAATGCATTAAATCAACTTAATAAGGTCGACTTAGGCTAAGTCTACACTAGAAAAAGTTAAGTCGACTTTGTTAAGTTGACTTAACAAAGTCGACTTAAGTTTTCTAGTGTAGACATAGCCTCTGAGAGAAAGACAGAGCTCATCACACACCCTTCTGGTCAGGACCTTCCATTGGCTATTTTAAGGAGTACCCCACCGGCCTCACCCACTGGTGTGTGTGGTTTCCATTCCAAAGCACCCATCACTCCCCTATTCCTGGCCCAGGAACCTAGGGGTGCTGGCCAGACTTTGTGAATCACAGAGTATTTAAAGGCACCTAAAATGGTCCAGCATTCAGCCTGCTGTGCTTTGCAATGAAGTCTATAATCCGTTCGGGCAATGCTCTGCAAGGCAGAATTGCCTGCAGTGTTGAATCCATGGCAAGAGGGGGAACAGAACGCCAGTTTCCTGACCCTACCAGGAAAGGATGACTATTGCCCACATACAGGTCCAGGCTGCTTTCTTGCTGAAACCCACTCAGTTTAAGGTGCTATTCAGAAACAGGCCAAGGGGTGGGTGTGGATTCCATTGTCGCTTTTTAAAATTCCTACCCCATAGAAATATCCAAAGTGCATACAAAGAACAAAGATTTTCAAGCGTCTGACGAAGAGGGATTTTCTCCCACAAAAGCTCATGCGATAAATAAATGTCTTTGTCTTTCTAAGTGCCCCAGGACTCCTTGTTGGTTTTAGACTAACACGACGAACCCTCTGGAACCTGTTAGTGATCGCAGATGATAAAACTATTGCAAGAGTATAAACACAGAACCCTCGGGGCACAGGATCCTGGGAAAGCCACTTCACCTCTTCAGGCTGAGGGCCCAGAAGGAATTAGGCTCCTATGCCACAGTTTTGGGTTTACTATGATGCAAAGATCTGCAGCTCAATCCCTGTGTGTTGGTGCCTAGGGCATGAGGGTTGGGCATCTGGGGTTCTAATCCCTACTCTGATCTGTTATGTGAGTGATTCTGGGCAATTCACTTCCCCATTTGTGCCTCTGGCTCCTTCCCCACCCTTTTCTGTCTTGTCTATTTAGACTGTACGATTTGTGAGACGTGGCCGGCCGCTGGCTATATATTTACACAGCATCTAGCCAAGCCGGGTCCTTTTTTCTCAGCTGGGCCTCTAAACACCAGTGAGGCATTAATAAAAATGGCCATGGGAAGAAGAACATTTTGTACCTCAGATGAGCTAAGGGAGGAAGACAACCCTCCACCTCCCCACCCACAGGAGAAGGGAGTGGGTTACTGACTTGGTACTTTACAGCCAGATTGGCAGATAACACTCTTCCCAACCTGGCACAGTTCAGCGATATACTTACGGGTCTGATCTGCCTGGAACAACTTGCGGTGTCTTTTTATTTTTTCACCTTCTTCCAGACGCACACTCTCACCTCCTCTTCCCCCTCCCTGGACTGGGGAAGAGGTGACTTGAGGAAGTGTTTGTGTGCATGTGTGTGCACACACGCATGCACCCGCATCCTTCAAAGGAGAGGAAGAGGTGGGGGGATGTGTTGCCACTGAGAAAGGCGGCCTTAAACAAACGTAGTGAACTCTGGGCTCCGGCACACAGCTGTGTAAACGAAAACTGCAGGCTTGCTCTCGTGTGGCCTGTTACTTATGGAAAACGAGTGAGATATAGCTCGGCAGCAGGGGACTTGTCTGTCAAGCTATTTCACGCTGTTGGTCAAACAGGGCTCTTTGAATGGAAAGGAAAAAAGGTACTCCCTATTACCAAGCCTAATAAATTGAAGCTCTGAGCCTCTTGAAGCCTTGAAATGATTACATTAAGGTTTTTTTTGCTACATAATCATCAATAAATCAAGCATAACCCATTAAAATATAGAGGCCTCGAAGGCCTCTAGTTAAATGTGCTTTCGATAAGAGTTGGGCTTTTTTTTTTTTCTGGGGCTGTAACATTTTTCTTTCCTCTGTTTGTTTTCTCTAAGGGTCAAACAATGCTGTTAAAAGAGCAGTTAATAGCTAGATCTACCTTTCCATATTCCCGTCACGGTGTTTGACTCTGGGAGATAGAGGGAATATTTTTTCCCAGTTCAACAATAGCATGTTTTGTTGTATTAAAGAGATATTTTAGCGTGAGTGGAGATTCTTAATAACTTCGCTGCTGTCTCCTGTCCAACAGGAGGCCTACGCAAGGCAGAGAGCAGGACCAATGATACATAAAGAGAGAGAGAGAGCAAGAGAGAGACTATATACATATAATACATGCCTCTGACTATTGGGTGTATATTTTAATATGACAAACTCTTTAGGAAGCTAAAAAGTTGGTATGCTCTAGCCAGATGTCAGGCAGCATTTTCTTTATTAGACATCTCCCACCGGCACATTGTCTGTAGCAAGCGCCAAATGTGAGGGTCCAGATTCTCGGCTAATGTTTTCAGTGGAACATTATCAACTTCAGTGGAGCTGTGCTGGTTTGCGCCAGCTGATGATGTGGACACGGACATACTGGAGAGGGAGAGAGAGTTCAGAGAAGGCAACATCAATGATGAGCGGGGCTGAGCACATGACTTTTGAAGAGAGGTTGAGGGAACTGGGCTTGTTTACTTTGTAGAAGAGAAGAATGAAAGTGGTGGTGCAGGGGAGGAATTTGATATTAGTCTTCAACTAGCTGAAGGGGGCTTCAAGGGGGATGGAGCTAGGCTGTTCTCCGTGGTGGCAGATGACAGGACAAAGAGCAATGGTCTCAAGTTACAGTGGGGAAGTCTAGGTTGCATATTTGAAAAAACTTCTTTCCCTAAAAGGGCGGTGGAGCACTGGAATGAGTTACCTGGAGAGGTCGTGGAATCTCCATCCTTACAGGTTTTTAAGGTCCAGTTTGACAAAGCCTGGCTGGGACGATTTAGTTGGGATTGGTCCTGCTTTGAGCAGGGGAGTGGATTAGATGACCTCCTGAAATCCCTTCCAACCCTCATATTCTAGGATTCTATGATCTGGCCCAATAGATCACACTATCATAAGGTGTTAATGCCCATGTATTTGAGGAGACGCTTAGGCCAAGAGAGACTCATGTAGCCTCATCCTTTCCCAGCAAAAAAACCTACCCTTTCACCAAAATGAAGCTGCAACCTGATATTTTAAAAGAGTTGCATGGGCCGTCCAACTTCCATTGGTTTTAATGGGATTCAGCCTTCCAACTTCCATTGGCTTAGCGGTAGGACAAATGTCTGTGTAGCTCTCAGAAACTGCAAGGGTTTGATCTGTGTAATTGCTAGAAATATTTCTGAGCCTCCATTCAGCATAGAATTCATTCTTGCTCCTTCCGCTTCATCCTCAGTTCGCTATGCCATTGTGAAATTCCAGTGGGACTCTTCCCTTTGGAACTGATCGCAGTTGCTCTTACATCAGCCAGAAGGGGTCACTGCCCAGCAGTGTCAGACACCAGGTCTCTCCTGCCCTTCTTAGACAGATTGTCTTCCAACATAGCTTCCCCAGTCCTTGCTAGTCAGAAGGGGAAAGAAAGAAACTGGGAAGCCACCATAAATCTATGTTATGCATGGTTTCCAGAGGCCAAGAACACCTAGGTTATGTCTACACTAGAAAAAGTTAAGTCGACTATGTTAAATCGACTTAATAAGGTCAACTCTAAGTCAATTTAAAACCGACCTTATTAAGTCGACCTAACCACCCTTACGTCAACCTAATAAAGTCGACTTCAGGGTTACTCCTCGTCCTTAAGTCGACTTAAGGAGTTGACTTAAGGCTTAAGTTGACCTAATGGGTGGCTGTTATTAGGTTGACATAAGCTTTCATTAAGTCGACTTAAGGAATTTCTTAAGTCGACGTAATGAAAGTCAGGTGTAGACATGAAGTAATTTAGGTTGACGTAAGGGTCCTAAGTCAACCTAAATTGCTAGTGTAAAGATACCCTTAGCCCGGGGTTTCATCCCTGACCATCTTGACTAATAGCCATTGATGGACCTGTCTTCCACAAACTCATCTATTTCTTTTTTTATTAAAAACCTTGCTACAGTTTTGGCTTTCAAATGGCAAAAATCCCATTCACTTCAAAGGGCCCAGGATTTCACCTTGGGGCTTTTAGCTCAGGCTGTTCTCAATAACTGGGATAGAGGCAAAGAAAGACGTTCTCTCCAAGCTAGCCTAGACACAAACCTAGATCCAAAGGTCCTTAGGAACAAAACTAATGTCTGGAATTGCACTGGGGAGGGTGCAATTGCACAGCGGATTAGAGGAAAGAATGCAAGCTGTAGTATGAGGCTTGGAACTAGAGAAAAAGGGTCAGGTTTCGGGGGACGGGGGGATTTAGCTGGCTATGGCACTAAGGGTGCATCTACACTTGTAAATTAAGTCGACTTAAGCTTGCTTAAGTTGACTTAATTTACCCTGCGTCTACACTACACTACCCATGTACAATGGGGCAAAGGCTGAGCCCCCTGGCACTGGGCAAGGGATGCCCCCCCTGCCACCGTGGACCTGCCCAAGGTCCCCCTAGCCCCTAGAAGTCGACCGAGGCATCCAGTGTGGATGCTTTAGGTCGACTTTGTAAGTTCCCCCCAAGTCGACTTTAAATTTAGGTATAGACATGCTAAGTTGACTTAAAGTCGACTTAGTTAAGTCGACTTAGCTAAAGATGACCTAAATTTACAAGTGTAGACATAGCCTAAGAGCTTTAAGAATGAACTACAGTTCAGGCTACTAATTCACAAACTCTAGAGATTCAGCAAGCATCCCAGGCTTCTCAGCATGCTTGATAAAGATGTCTTTCCTGCCACTCTGCCTACCTGCTGTAATTATTATTAATAAAACAGGAAGCAGTGGAGGCAATTGAGCATAGGTGCCATGCTTCCTGCCAGAAACGTCTCCACGTAAATGGGTAGCCATCCAGATGGGTGCTGTGGGCACATGATCACCCTGAAGCCAATGTGATTTGACGAAAGTTTCCTTTGAGTAGGCACCCAAAATACAAACTGTTATATGGATCCAATCCTCTTGTCCTTAGGGTGGAACACAAAATGCAGGCATCTTTATGGACTTCTTGAGACCATGAAGCTGGGATAGAAATGTCCCAAGTTTGTCTTTGCTTTATTGCATTTGTTTGAGCCAGGTGTAAAATGTGCTTTGCCGATCCAGGTAGGATGGTCTTGTGGCTCAAATGCTGGCTTTAGATGCACAAGGTAGGAGTGTGATTCCTCCTCCTATAAACTATTTGTACGAACTTGAGTCAGTTATTTAGCTGTTCTGTACCTCAGTTTCCCATCTCTAAAAACATAATGTTTCTTTTCTCTCATCTTTTGTCTGTTTAGATTGTCAGGGCAGTGGAAGTCTCTTACTGCCTGTATGTACAGCACCTAGCACAGCAAGTCCTTCAGATTACTAGTGGTCTCTAGGCACAGAAGTGATACAAATCAGTTCCACTCAGGCTCCCAGAAATGCACAGGCGCTGGTACATACATATTGCTTAAAATGGCCGTTTGGTTATCATGCTTGTTTTAGAAAGATATACACACTTCTCCAACTTGAAGTAAAGGTTCAGTTTGGGGTCAGGGTTAGTTCAAAGGCAGACAGGGAGGAGGTCTTATTTTTTCTGAGATAGTTTTTCCATCCCTACTCCAAACTCCTCTGCATTTGTCAGCGGGGTGCTCGGAGGAGAGCGGAAGGAATGACTGACTGAGCTGAATCAGAGCTTCAGCCTATTCTCTGCCAAACAGCAAGCCGTCCAATCTGAAATTCCCCGAAACCATCCATTTCACAAAGCAAAGCCTCCAGCATCACTGCTTTAGCATGCACTGTGAAAGATCATATGAAGGGAACTCACAGCGGTTTCTCACATCAAACATGCTCCCTGTAGATATTAAGTGACCTGTGCTCTGAACCTAAGGCACCCAAACAGTTATTTCAGTGAGCGCCTGCTGGATTCTAACTGTAGATGACATCCTGCTAGCAAGCAAAAAAACCACCCCATTAATTTAAACATCTGCACATCTTCAGTCAGTTGAGCTTCACTTTTGGTGAAGAGAAGTGTCTGGATTTCCCGTGCTCTGCAGCACTGAAATTTCTGCAAGCATGATTGCATCCCATTAGTTGGAAATCTCTTCCTGGAACATCTCACTTCATTATTTCCATTGGAACTACAGCCTTGTGTCCCAGTGCTCCGGTGCTTAAAGGAGGGAATTGGGCCAGCATCTTGTTTAACATCTCTGTTTCAGAGTAAATAAGCTCTCTGTAGAGTGAGTGACTGGCAATTAAGCCACAGAACATACATTCAAATGCCATCCAGAGCATGAATTAAATCCATTCACTGCATGTGAAAATAGCTCACAAAATCTCAGTTATCTATTATTCAAGGTGCTTTTTCTGGTGGTGGGGGGAAGGAAACAGGATGGTTAAAACAGAAAAAAGAAAGGTGGGGTAGCTGGAAAGCTCAGAAGAATGTTGTTAGGAGAAGGAAGAAGTCATTAATTTCTAAGCCTTAGGCAAAGACAAAATAGTCTGGTCTATTGGGCAGGGACTAGCCTAGGATTCTTTACATGTGGGTCTTAGGGCTTGTCTGCACTGAAATCCCTGCATTGGTCTATACGGATCAATACAGCGGGATTGATTGAGCAGCCAGTGTAGACCCGCTCAATCGATCCCGGAAATGCTCTCTCTTCGACTCAGTATCTCCACCGCCCAAAAAAGAGTAACACTGTGTTAAACAGAGAGCATTTCCCATTGGTGCAGCTGAGTGAAGAAGCTGTGGTAAGGGAGGGTAAGTAAATCAACGGGAGATACGCACTCTACAGTACATAGATTGCATATCTCCCATCAACGCAATGTGGCAGTGTAGGCTAGGCCTTACTCTTAGCTCTACTCCTAACCTGCTCTGTGGCTTTGAATGTCTCACTTCACCACCTGATCTTTGCCTTTCTTGTGGAGTTGGACTGCAAATTCTGCATGATAAAGACTGTCTTTAATTACTTGAAAATCGTAACGGAATGCTTCACAAAACAGAAACGTGGACAAATGGCTAAAGAACAGTACAGAAGAATAGCACGAGCATGTAGGGACAAAATCAAAAAGACCAAGGCATAAAATGAGTAACACCTAGCAAAGGACAGACATAAATGGCAATAATAAGAAGCTGTTTAAGTAAATAAGGAGCAAGAGAAAAACGAAGGGAAATGTAGGTTCTCAGCGTAGCCAGGAAGAAGAGCTAATAACTGTTTACAACAGGGTAGCTGAGATGTTGAAGGCCTGTTTTTTTGCGTCAGTCTTCACTAAAAAGGTTAATGATGACCAGGTACTCAAAACAATTAATATTTACAAGAAGGAAGGAACACACAGAGAAATAAGAAAATAACAGGGTAAAGAATATCTAGATGTATTAGATGTATTGTTGGCAGGGGCTGATGAAACTCATCCTTGGGTACAGTAGCAACCTTGGAATCACTGTCTTTGAGAACTCATGGAGGAAGGATGAGACCCCAGAAGACTGCAGAAAGACAGAAATAGTTCCTGTTTAATAGTTCCTAATAGTTTTAAAAGGGAAGCAAACAGGACCCAGAGAAATTTTAGACTGGTCAACCTAACTTTGATATCTGGAAAAATACTAGAACAAATTATTAGACAATCAATTTACAAGCACCTAGAGCAGTGGTTCCCAACCTTTTTGGCTCGAGGGCTACAGATATCATTTTTAGAACCTTGAAGGGCCACCAGCCTCCACCAGCAGGGCCCCTCTACACTACATACAGATGGAAAAAGTTCAGCAATGAGGTTTCCTCCTCGCTGATCTCTCATCTCTCTGGCTACAGCAGGGAAACTGCATGTGTCTTGTAGTTGTGTGCATTCCACCTTGATTCCTAGGCAGTGGTTCCCTTCTGCAGCCAGGGAGGTGGGAGATCAGTGCTCCCATCTTTCTGGCTCCAGCAGGGACCACAGTGCCTATGGACCTAGGAGAAGCACTTTGCCAAGCTCACTGCCTCAGACAGGGGGAATGGAGCACTGATATCTCATTCCCTTTGACTGCAGCAAGGAGCCAGAACCAGTCTTTTAGCCCTGTGGAAATGTGTTCTGCCTTGGTCCTTAGGCAGAGGCTCCCTTCTGCAAAAAGCAAGAGGGGAGCTGCAGGCCACTTGTGGACCACTTTTGGCCCCTTGGCTTACAGGTTGGGAGTCACTGACCTAGGGGGTAACAGGATTATAAGGAACAGCCAGCATGTATTTGTCAAAAACACGTCAAGCCAACTTAATTTCAAATTTTGACAGAGTTACTGGCCTAGTAGTTGTGAAAGCAGTAGATGTGATATATCTTAATTTCAATAAGGCTTTTGACACAGGCCTGTATGACATTCCCATAGACAAATGAAGAGAATTGTGGTCTAGATGACATTACAATAAGATTGTTGTACAACTGGTTGAAAGACCACTCTTAGGCTATGTCTACACTTGTAAATTTAGGTCGACTTAGCATTTCCACACCTAAATTTTAAGTCGACATAGGGGGGACCCTACAAAGTCGACCTAGAGCGTCCACACTGGAAGCCTAGGTCAACTTGTAGGGGCTAGGGGGACCTTGGACAGGTCCATGATGGCAGGGGGAGCACCCCTAGCCAAATGCCAGGGGGCTCAGCCTTTGCCCCATTGTACCTGGCTATGATGGGGCAAAGGGGGACAGGGACCCTGGCAGGGCATAGGGGCAGGGTGGGAGGGCTCTGCCCTGCCCTGTGGGGGGGGCATGCCAGGATCTCCCTGTGCCACGCCCCTGGCAGGGAGGGCAGTGGGGGAGTCCTGGAGAGCCCTGAGTCGACTTAGGGCTACTCCAGGTCTACACTGGCTTAAGTCGACTTTAGAAAGTCGACTTAAGCCTAAAGTCGACTTTAAAGTAGGTTTAACAAAGTCGACTTAATTTTCCTTAAATCGACTTAAGCAGCTTGCTTAAGTCGACTTAAGGAAAGTGTAGTGTAGACGCAGAGTAAATTAAGTCAATTTAAGCAAGCTTAAGTCGACTTAATTTACAAGTGTAGACGTACCCTTAGACAGTAGTTATTATTGGTTTACTGTCTAATTGGGAGGGTGTGTCTAGTGAGATCCTGCAGGGGTTAATCCTGGGTCTGATATAAGTCAATATTTTCACTAATGACTTGGACAATAGAGCAAGGAGAATATGCTTATAAAATGTGTGGCTAACACCAAGATGAGAAGGGTTGCAAGCACTTTGGAGAACAGGATTAGAATTCAAAACAATTTTGAAAAACTGGAGAATTGGTCTGAAATCAACAAGACAAGAGTCAATAAAGACAAGTGCAAAGTACTGCACTTGGGAAGGAAAAAACAAATGCGCAACTATAAAATTGAGAAGAACCGGGTAGAGGGTTCAGAAGGATCTGGGGTCTCTCGTGGATCACAAATTGAAATTGAAGGAGCAATGTGATGCAGTTGAGAAAAAGGCTAATACTGTTCTGGGGAGTTTTACAGGAATATTGTTTGTAAGACACCAGACATAATTATCCCACTCTGCCAGCACCAGTGAGGCTTGAGCTGAAGTATTGTGTCCCATTCTGGGTGCCGTATTTATGGAAAGTGTGCAGAGGAGAGCAACAGACATAATAAAAGATTTAGAGAAACCTGACCTATGAGGGAAGGTTTTTAAAAAACAAGACATGGTTAGCCTGGAGAAAGGAAGACAAATTAAGTTCTCCCTCCCCTCTGTCTTCAAGTATGTTCAGGGCTGTCATAAAGAGGATGGTGATCAATTGTTCCTCACATCCACTGACGGTAAGACAAGAAGTAATGGGTTTAATCTGCAGCAAGTTCTATATCAGGAAAAGCTTTCTAACGATATGGGGAGTTAAGTTCTGGAATAGGCTTTCAAATGATCTTGTGCAATTCCCCTTACTGGAGGCTTTTAAGAACAGGTTGGGCAAATACTTGTCAGGGGATGGTCTAGAAATACTCAAGGCTGGACCTGAGAACCTCTTGTGGTGTCTTCCATGCGTACATTTCTATGATAACTTGGAGTTATCACTGGTTTGAATCTGCCAGGGTTAGTGGCGACTCAAACTGTATGCGTTAGCCTACCTGAGCTGGTTTGAATCCAGGTATTGTCGGAAACCAGAGCAGCGATGACAGTACAGTGCAGGATTCAGAACTGGTAGCCCCAGCCCCATGCACATACCCTGGTCACTAGCCTGTGCTGAACCCCACATTGTACTGTATTCACTATTGTATTTATCCCTGCTCGGTAGATTCATGTTCATTTGGGTGGGGGAGTCAGTGAACAGTTTTGCATAGCCTCAGAGTTGTCGGTAGTGCACAGGTTGGTAGCAGACTTTGTGAAGAAGTTGTTCTTGTGCATTTCCTTATGGCAAGGTGCACCCACTCTGGTGCTGGGACTGACTGGCCTCCTTGTTGGCAAAGAAGCAAACTACTCACGGGTGAATTTTTCATCAGTCTTGAACCTGACCAGCTTTGAAAATAACCCCAAATTCCAAGTTTACGTTCCCTGCTGTACGGCCTTGAAACCCACACAGAAAAGCCCCGTGCAATTGTCTGAATAAAGATCTGTGTGGTAAGTCATTCTTGGCAGGCACCTAGCGTTTAAAGAAGTTACGGCTAAACCTCAAAAGGTCCAGAGTTTAGAAAAACACCTAAAAGTTCAGATGTTCATCCAAAGCTAATCGCATCTAACTGAATACCTTGGAACTCTTACAAGAGCAGACTTTCTTACATGTTTCCTACACTTTGCTTCTGTTTGCATCCAGATAGGCTGAAAGTACGGGCCTTCCTTTGATAGTTCAACTGTGGTAGATCTCGCACTGCCTGGAGACCAGAACTTATCTGCCTGTTTCAAGAAAGGACGAATATGAATTTGGATCAAGAGGCAAATGATGGTTTGAAGCATTCTTAAATTTCCAGTCCTATTCATTCATCCCTCACTCAAAGATCTCAAGGAAATGCTTGAGATGTCCAGACAAGACATCGAGGGTATTTAATCAGGTTTGGTCTACAGAGCTGGCAAAATTTCAGCTGCAGTTGTCCTGAGAGATGCGACCTTGTGTATCTCCTGTCAACTTCCTAACTTCTACTTACCACAGCATCCCCACTACACTGCACCGAATGGAAATGCCCTCCTGTGATTGCAGCATTACTCTTTTTTGTTGGGGTGAATTAATGCCATCGATTTATGGCTCAATTGAGTGAATCTCTCATGCTACTCAATCGATCCTGCAGAATTGATCCAGTGGTGCCAACAGTGCCATCAATGTAGATGTACCTTCACACACTGAAGAAATAAAAAAAAACATTCTGAAGAACACGTTGCATGAGAGAGCCAGGATGGCTCAAGGGGTAGGTCAATAGCTGTGATTCCAGAGTAGGGTTCAATTCCCTGCCATGCCAAGGTCTTCCTGTGTCTAACAATACAGGTCACTTAGTTTCTCTCAGCATCAGTTCCTCATCTATAAAATGGGATTCATATATTGACTACCCTGGGTAAATGTTATGGGGCTCAATACATTAAAGATTAGAAGCAATGTGTGCGAGCAGGGATGCGGGGTCATATTCCCCCACCTAGAGTTCTGCCTTCCTTATAGCAATAGATAAATGTTTCATGGGGACTCATCCAGAGAGGCTGCAGCAGGCTATGCCTGACAGGACAATAGGGTTGGGCAAGGCCTAAGACTGCCTCTCACTGGGATGGCCATTAGTAAGGAGGCACTGACTCTCCCAGGTGGCCCTACTCACAATTGAGTGCGTCTACACTGGCAACTTAGGGCAACTTGAGGACGCTTAAGTCGACCTACACAAAGCCGCATCCACACTGGGCTTTTATTAAGTTGACTGAAGCGCTTCCTTAAGTCGACTTAGTAACACCACCTCTGAAGGTCGACTTAAGCCTTGAGTTGACTTCTTAAGTCCACTTAAACACAGTGTGGACGGCTATGTCTACTGTTAAGTTGATTTAACAAGGTCGATTTAAAGTGTAGCCACTCTGTTAAGTCGCTTAACAGAGTCGACTTAACTTTACAAGTGTAGACATAGCCGTTAATGTGTTCATCCTGAATGGGAAGGGAGACAGCAGGAGGATGGCTGGTTGCAGGCTGAGCTACTTTGCCTGCCACTGGAATCCCAGAGTTTCCCACCATCTGTTTTGCAGACTGCCTGGGGCACACACCCCATGACTATTCTCTGGGCAGAGGCCACTCTCCCATTTCTGTAGTAGGGCTCTGCCTAGGGGAAACTGCTCATCTCATATTGGAAGTGGACTTGCCTGGCATTCCTTTTAGCAATAGTTTCTTCTAGGTTCAGAGGCAATATGGGGGATGGTCACATGTCCCCCAAGAACCTTTAAATTGTGCTCCACCCCCCCACCCCCACTTTCAACAGTTACACATCACTTCTGGTAAAAATCATGAGGTCCTCAGATATTATGGTAACAGAGGCTGTGTGAGGAGTAATTTATAGGGGTGGATTTTTGTGCAAAGTCCCTAAGGAAATTGCACTGTCTCAAGGTGTGCGTTCATTTTTTGAATTTACTCTACCCTTTTTTTGTAAGTGGTTTGTTTTGTTCTGATTGCAAACATGTTATAAGGAACCAACCTTTTCCCCAGGCCTGCTCTCTGAGTCCAGCAACAAAAAACAAACCATGTAACCTAGGTGTCCAATCAAAACTAATCAGCATGCCTCAGCAAATAGGTATCACGTACTCACAACTAAAGTTGGTTGGAATGCTTCAATGAGAACAAAATTTGGATGGAAAGACACTTGGTGGAAATTTTCACAATTTTTCCAATGAGCTGTACACACAGTGGGTGTGTCTACACTAGCAATTTAGGTCGACGTAAGGACCCTTAAGTCGACCTCAATTACTCCTTGTCTACACCTGACTTTCATTAAGTTGACTTAAGAAATTCCTTAAGTCGACTTAAATGAAAGCTTAAGTCGACCTAATAACAACCGCCCATTAGGTCGACTTAAGCCTTAAGTCGACTCCTTAAGTCGACTTAAGGATGGTATGGATGGGGTGTAACCCTTAAGTCGATTTTTTGAATCGACTTAAGGGCAGTTAGGTCAACCTAACAAAGTGGACTAAGTTGACTTAACTTTAAATCGACTTAGTCGACTTTGTTAAGTTGACTTAATATGGTCAGCTTTAAGTCGACTTAAAGCTGACCTTATTAAGGTGACTTAACAAAGGAAATGGTTCTTCTTTTCGTGAAGTGCAAAGATGCCGAATAAGCCTCAAGAGCATGTAAAATATTAGAGAAAAGTTTGTTTGTGTTAGGCCCCTAAAGGACTGACATAACTTGAAAACAATTCCCATAGCAATTTCATAATAATATAGCTCCCAACTTCACCTGTGAATTGAAGTTGTGAGCCTCTGCTTGGCTGCCAGGCTAAATTAAGTCCTTTGAGACTGGAACAAACCTCTGCTTAAACCAGTCTTCCAGGTTAATTTGCCCAAAGTCAGAGCAGGTCTCTGTCTAAACAGAGCTCCTAAACCAGATGAAGTCTTCTAGGGCTTAAACTTAAGAACAGCCATAATGGGTCAGACCAACGCTCCATCGAGCCCAGCATCCTGCCTTCTGACCATGGCCAATGCAAGGTGCTTTGGAAGCAATGAACAGACCAGACAATCATTGAGTGATCCTTCAAACTGGGAAGACCTCTGCCTGTACTGTACTTGGTTTCTAATATGACTTCAGTCCCAGGTTAACTAAGTTTTCCAAGGGTGGAACAGGTCTTTATTATACCCAAGATGTGATCCCAGATTTTTGCTATTTGAAAATTGGGACATGTTTTACAGCTCTTGACACCACCACTATATTGCAGTCAATTAGCAATTAGCAAGGTACGCCCTTCTGACCTTAAAGTCTGTGCGTCTATGAGAAATCACTGTCAGTTGCAGACCACTCCATCATAATTCTGCTCAGTTAAGAGCTAATGTCTTCAAATGGGACTGTGCTCAGAATTTTCAACGGTTTTTAGCTATATGGAAAATGTGATGGGCTAGTCAAAAGCTATCAGTTAGAAAAAGAGGTCCAAGAAAACATGTGACTCAAAACAGTGGTTTTTTAAATGGTTTTGAAAGGGTTCGTTTTCAATTTGTTTTAATTCAATTAAACAAGCTAACAGATTTACTTGAAAATTCTGAAGTCAGTAAATAAAATACACTAATTAAGTAAATAAAATGCAATAAAATAATTCATTCTTTATTCACTCTAAATTTGGAAGTGTGAAAGGTCAGGTCATCAACTTCCTGTTCGAAGCAAAATGCCTTTTTTTCACTGACATAATTACAAGGAACTCATAGAAAACACTTACACATTACTATGATGACAGATGAAGAGGATTTACCTGCCTCTTTCATGAACCCAATGAATATAAAAGTGGCATAATAGTATGGGATGAAACTAAGTCAAGGGAAATATAGGTTAAACACAAAAACTTTCCCAAGAGTGAGATTTATTAGAGTTTGGAAAAGTTTCCCAAGGAAACAGGGTGGAAATCCCATTGCTTGAGTCATTTGCAGCCAGAAAAGATGAAACACTGGCATATACAGAGCAGGGAAAAATTCTGTACTGCCAGTGAGCAATAGACCATGGGTCTTATCCATTGCTCTTGACGGCCATAGCAAAATACCTAAGAATGGCAAAGCTGCCTTCTGTTGGACCCAAGGAGCCATTAGACTGCCAACATCAGGTTCCACAAGAAACTCAACGGTGGGCACTTTGCATTGGTTGGATCACCACTATAGTATCTACTCTAAGCCCAGGGAGGGTGTTCAAGGTACAGCAAGTGGGTGGGGAATATGAGTTTGTTATGGCATCCATTATAGCAGGATTTTTACCATCTCTATCTTCCATAGAATCATAGAAGATTAGGGCTGGAAGGGACCTCAGGAGGTATCTAGTCCAACCTCCTGCTCAAAGCAAGATCAATCCAAACTAAATCATCCCAGCCAGGACTTTGTCAAGTGGTGCTTTAAAAACCTCTAAGGATGGAGATTCCACTACCTCCCTCGGTAACCCACTCCTAGGCTATGTCTACACTTACAAAAGTTAGTTTGAATTAGTTAATTTGAACTAACTAATTCGAACTAATTTTAGTTAGTTAGAATTAACTTACTTCAAACTAGCATGGCCCCACTAGAATGCTAGTTCGAACAATCCTGTCCATGCATGGAACTTGCTTAATTCGAATTAGTCAGTTGCATTAAGATGAATGTGCCGGTTAGTTCGAACAAAGCAGTTAGTTCGAGCTAATATAGCCACATTGACTTAATTCAAACTAACTAGTTCAAATTAGGGGTTAGTTCGAAGTAAAATGAGATTTTACTAATTCGAACGAACTTTTCCTTAATTTGACTTAATGAACTGTGTAGACTCAGAGTAAATTAAGTCGACTTAAGCCCGCTTAAGTCGACTTAATTTATAAGTGCAGACACACCCCTAGTGAAAAAGTTTTCCCTCACATCCAACCTAGACCACCCCCTCTGCACCTTGAGTCCACTGCTCCTTGTTCTGTCATCTGCCACCACCGAGAACAGCCTAGCTCCAATTCTCTTTGGAACCCCATTCAGATAGTTAAATGTTGCATACTCACAAACAGGGAAGAATTGGTACAGGAAGTAGAAGTGGACGGTAAGCTGGGCAGCAGTGACCATGAGATGGTTGAGTTCAGGATCCTGAGAAAAGGAAGAAAGGAGAGCAACAGAATGTGGACTGTGTACTTCAGAAAAGCCGACTTTGACTCTCTCAGGATAGTGATGGGGCAGGATACCTTGAGTGGTTAATATGTGAGGGAAACAGAGTCCAGAAGAGCTGGCTGTATTTTAAAGAAACTCACTGAGGGCACAGGAACAAACCATCCTGATGTGCAGAAAGAATAGCAAATATATCAGGAAACCAGCTTGGCTAAGCTGAAAATTTTTCAGTGAGCTTAAACACAAAAAGGAAGTTCACGGGAAGTGGAAGCTTGGACAGATGACTAAGGAGGAGTATAAAAATACTGCTTGAGCATGCAGGAGTGAAATCAGGAAGGCCAGACTTACATGGATGCAAGAAAAGCACAAACCAACAGAGTTTTCCTTCGGTGAGAAACGTTCCCTAATACTCTAAGTTTGAGATGATAAAGAAATGCAGAAATTAAATAAATAAAACAAACAGAAAATAATATCTTTTGAGCCCCTGGAATAGCCCAGGATTGGGGGAAGGAGAGAAAGTCACCTTTGCCTTCTCTTACCCAGACTGTGAGTTTTGTGTTGTGATTTTCAGGGTGTCTAGATTTAATCCAGGTGTGTGTCTGTAGCACCTGTAGACATGCCTTACTAATTGGGGTACTGATAGCAGATCAGCTGTGGAGGCACAGAGTTCGGTGTAGGCTGTACAAGTGCCCCCTGAGACTCTGGGTAATTACTTAGGCAGGTGGCTCGCTCTGAAGTCCAGACTGCTATGATTTTCTTGCTAGCTAGCTTAAAGCTAACTCAGGTGCATCTAACCATGTTGCAATTACTGACCCCAATGACAGGGTGGATGTGCATTTAGACGCATAACATTGAATCTAGCTCCTGGTGCTTTGATTTCTCTTGCTCTGGTCCCAGCTGGAAAATGACCACTGGAGGAAAGTTTTATGAACCTTAAAAATCAAAGCTTACTTCTCAAATCAAACTGGAGCATTGTTGTTTTACCTGACCTGATCGAAAGGCTGAATCATTCCACTTTCCTAATTCACCCCTACATCTTCCAATAGCAAAAATGTATACAGCCCATGTCTTGGCCATCTTACCATAGACTTCAATGAGCTGCAGCAGTGGGAAGAACACAGAGGACAAACAGGATGATGGTAAAATGAAAGCAATGTCTATTTACAAGCCCCCTGCAGTGCTGGAAATGGGTGAAAAAGCTTTTCATCTGCATGTGTTTTCTCTCTCTCTTTCTCTGAAATGAAACCCCTCTTTCACTTTTATGAGCCGATCTTAATGGGAACTGTCAGGTCAACCTGACCTGACGGCAATTTGTTTTCTTTATTTTAGGACACATGAAGAGTCTGGTCGGGAAGAAGTCATACTAGTCTATTGACAACACATCAGGGTCACTCTGTCTATGTTCCTGCAGGCAGACATATCTGAGTTTTACCATGTGCAGATAGCATGGCAAAAAGAGTGGTGGATAAAAATCAAGCACAAGTGCATACATTTTTGTGACTCCTATGTATATTTTAATGAATTTTTATCATTATTATTGCTATCGAAGCAGGAGGTCCCAGCCCCACTGTGCTTGTAATAAAGTGTATATATCTCATCCTGCCTCTGAAAGAGTTAACTGGAATGGATCAGACCAATTAACCCATCTGATCACATCTGGAAGTGGGCCTGGCCAATTAAGGATAAAACCTAGCTGAGTCAGAGTTGCTGCAAAGAAAGGAAATCTGGAGCACAAGAGGGAAGGAACTCTGCAGTTCTTCTCTGGACTCTAGATTGGAGACCAGCATAGTTAAGGAAGGAGCCCAAGGGAAGAGTTAGCCCAGAGATGCTCTTCTGAGAAGACTATCAGTAACCCTGGAGAAACGTAGAACAGCCAGAGGTGTCAAGCAGATTCAGCAGTGAGCCTTCATAAAGGACAGGGTCTGGACTTCCAGGGAGACAAACCTAGGAGGAGCCCAGGAGAGGAACAGATCAAGGGAAAAGGGACAAGTGGTCAACCCCATTGAGGGCAATAGTGGGTTTACATTGGTGCTTTTAGTCTGTGAATTTGCTGGAGGATTCAAGGAGGGGTATGTTGGGGGAAACTTATGTGTCCTAGCTGTGAAAGAGGGGGAACCTAGAAAAACTAGGGGAGAGGCCTGCTACCAAGCTACAAAAGGAGGAAGTTCAAAGAGGCAGCAACCTAGAGTCTGAAGGACCTATTCTTAGCTACTAATAGGGTTCCTGGACTGGAACCTAGTGTAGTGGGAGGCCCGGCGTTCCCCTACCAGCCACTGGAAAGGTTTTAGGAAGCCCCTGACATGAGGAGATGAGGACTTTTGAGGACCCGAGACAAGAGGATGTAAGGACCATGGGCCCTAGAATTGAGGGCTGAAGACATGATAAAAGGACATTGGACTTTCTTGTGCTGAACTTTCTGTCACCCTAGAAGAGGGGGCTAAAATGTGAGCTGGCAGGAGGGCAGACTCATGGGAAGAGGCAGACCCTTGCAAGACCACAACTGTCAGCAGGGACACTAGAGAGGAAAGAGCTCTTACGCCACACCCAGTAGTAGTGAGTCGACACTTCTAAGGTGCTATATAAACATATAACACAAGGGGACAGCACATGCCACAAATCTATGTGTAAGGTGAGAGACAACAGACAGGGGAGTCTAAGGAAACATTTAGATCATTCTGATCGGTCCAGGAAGAAGAGTTGGTCACAAAATGTTTTTCCTTCCTCCCCCCGCCCATGAAAATTACTGATGAAAATCTTATTTTCATTATTTTTTTTCCCCTGGAATTTTCCAGAAAACATTTTTTTTTTGGGTGTGGGGGGGGGATATTATTTTTTCATAAAAATGCCTGGTTCATAGAAAAACCATTTTCTACCAGAAAACACATTACCATGGAAAATGTTTCACTCTAGTGGAAAGCAGCTATCATGGCATGTGGGCTGGATAGCTGTTGTCAAGTGTTTTGAAGGCACTGGCGCAGAAGTGACTCTGAAGGGGAAGTTTCTAGTGTTGGTGATTAGATGCCCAGGAAGTCCTTTCTGCAACCAGAGAACTATTTCCTGATGTTGCCACTCCACCAACTTATTTATACTTTCCATGTTGAAAAGGGTGGAAAGAAATAGTCTTAGATATAGGCCCAAATGTTGATCCTCTGTGATTAATCATTATTGCTCATTTTTTGGGAAAGAAGCCAGACAAGCAGGTTAAACTGGTACAAAACACAGTGCCCCTTGGCTTAACAACACATATCTCCATGAATTCATCACCCTAGTCTACTGCTCAATGCTTTGGTTTCCCACTGTTTATAGAGTCCACCTCAGAGTCTCTGACCTGCTGTCAGCATCACAGGATGCTGAACCCCAGCGGATTGCTTTTCACAACCACAACCTCCTCCAAAGGCTACATTCTACGAGCACCATGAAATTGTCGGGTGCTAGGAACTGACTTATGCTGTGGAACTCACTGCCACAAGAGAGAAGAATGACCGATGCCTCTGCAATTTTGGAACTAAAGGCAAAACTGATTGCTGTGACTTAGTTCCCCCAAACTAGCCATTCTCTCAGAACACCCATACATGGGGTTGGGTTTTTGGTGAGAGGTAGGTAGGCAGAACTGACTATCCCCCAGCTTTGGGGATGTTTGAAATCCGAAATCAGATGTAAATTTCACAAATGCCCCCTTTCTTTATGATGGGCTGACCCAAATCATGATTGTAGTAAATACAGAACTCTACAGTAATCAATATAACAAGTCAGGCTGCTAACTCTGACAGACCTTACACTTTTCTTAGGATTTCTCACTCCCACACAGTCTATGCTATTAGCACGCAGGGTCTCCCTAAGTTCTGTCCTGGACGAGGAAGCTATGAAGAGGCTTGCTGGCTTCCCAGCATGATTTGAGCTCTACATCTTGACCCAATCAACAGCTAAGAACAGGCTGCTTCTGTTGAGCGTGACTTGTTCCGTGCTTGGGAGAGGAAATGCTGCGTCCAATAGAGCCGCAAAATAACTTCCACATTGAAACAAAAGTCTACAGCGTTTCTTGACTTTATGTTTAGTTCATGTGGCTTTTCTGCTCCCGGCGCAGCTGGTGAGGTGGCGGCCAAGAGCAATAAGGGCCCTGTGTCACTTTACAAGCCTTTCCAGCGGCAACACATTTTGTTGCACACAAGAAGACAGTGATTGGCTGAAGGTTTCTGAGGCAGTCCACTGAGGCACTAAGATCTAGACCAGAACCATCTGTCAACCAACATCAGCTAATATTCTGCAGCAGAGGACCACGCAGTATACACATATCTCTGCTTCCTGATTAGTTTAGCAGACATGATCAGTGTCTTTTCTAGACCTCTGCTTTCATCTTTCTTTCAGAGTGTTGATTTAAAAAGAGAAATAGTCATGAGGCTCCAAACTAATGGAGTGAGGAAGTCTTGTCTAGTGGGTAGAGCCAGGAAGGCCTGGGAATCGGGACTCCAGGGCTCTACTCCTGGCTGTGATGCTGACTTGGTGTCAGTACCCATGATGCCTCATGGACATAGGGCTACTTTTTTTTATCACGGAACTGATAAGAAAAAATGCCCTTTCTTCAAGTCATTGTTTGGGCGTTTGATTTGCAACACCAACTCTGTTTTTTAGAACAATTTAAAAGTTTTAAAGCTGTTGGACAAGAGGAGATGGGGGTTTTTTTGTTTGTTTGGTTTTTTTTGTAAGTGATGTAGGAGACATAATATTGAGCTCTTCAGCATGCAGATGAGACTAAAATGGTGTCCAGACAGTGGCTCATGTGACAAACCGAAAGACCCTTGTTTAGTTCATTCTTTTCTTTATTATTTTTATTATTTTATTTTACTTTATTATTTATTATATTATTATTTTATTACTTTTATTGCAGTGGCACAGAGGAGGCCTTCTCATACACTGCCCTAGGCAGCGTACAAACACAAACCAAAAAGCCAGCTCCTGCCCCAAAGAGCTGACAAACCGAATACAGGACAGAAGACAACTGGTGGATACACACAGATAGACAGGGCCCGATTAACACAGGAATTATAGGGGCTGCAGCCCTGGGCACTAGCCTGAAAGGGGGGCCTGGACTGCAGCCCACATTGTCAAGTTGACCCAGCCCTGTGAGGCTGGGGCATGGGCGCTGGCTCTGGGGGAAGGCGCTGGAGCCAGAGGCCGTGGCAACCCGCAGCATTCCTACCCTTCCCCCAGGCCAGCCGTGCCCCCTGAGGCAGAACAGCCAGCTTGGGGATAAGACATGGGTGCCACAGGTGACTGTGGCCTCTGGTCCCAGGGCCCTGGCACACCCCACCATCAGGCCACCATGGTGAGGGGGCGGCACACCAGATAGCAGGCCCACTATGGGGGCCCAGGTCACTGGCAGATGGGGATCCATGGTAGGGCCCCAGGCCAGGGGAGTGGGAGCAAAAGTGGGCAGCCCAGGGCCCTGCGGACAGGAGAGCAGAAGAAGATGAGATAACACTGGCCAACATGATAGGCAATGGTCTCAGCCCACCAGCTGACAACCATCTTCACAACTCTTCCCAAGGTCCCACTCCCAGTACCATAGTATCGCACAATCATTCAGCATGTTTGTCGTTGTGAAATAGGAGTGTGCGGTTATCCTTGTTTTACAGATGGGGAACTGACAGAGAGAGAGTAAGGGCTTGTCTGCAAGGGGAAGCTAGATATGCTAGAAAGGTGCTGAGGGAGTTGGGGGAAGTGATTGCAGAGCCGCTGGCCATTATCTTTGAGAACTTGTTGCGAATGGGAGAGGTCCCGGGGGGTTGGAAAAAGGCAAATATAGTACTTATCTTTGAGAAAGGGAAAAAGGAGGATCTGGGGAACTACAGACTGGTCGGCCTCACCTCAATCCCTGGGAAAATCATGGAGCAGGTCCTCAAAGAATCCATCCTGAAACACTTGGAGGAAAACAGAGTGATCAGGAACAGTCAACATGGATTCAACAAGGGCAAATCATGCCTGACCAACCTGATTTCCTTCTATGATGAGATGACTGGATTTGTGGATGTGGGAAGAGCCGTTGACATGGTATACCTTGACTTTAGCAAGGCTTTTGATACGGTTTCCCACAGCATTCTCGTCGGCAAGTTAAGGAAGTATGGGTTGGACAAGTGGACCGTAAGCTGGATCGAAAACTGGATAGATCAATGGGCTCAGCGGGTAGGAATCAATGGCTCGATGTCTGGTTGGCAACCGGTAACGAGTGGAGTGCCCCAGGGGTCGGTCCTGGGGCCGGTTCTATTCAACATCTTCATTAATGATCTTGATGATGGAATAGACTGAGTGTTTAGAAAGTTCGTGGATGACACCAAGTTGGAGGGAATGGTAGATACTCTGGAGGGCAGGGACAGGATCCAGGGAGACTTGGACAAATTGGAACACTTGGCCGAAAGAAACCTCATGAGGTTCAACAAAGACAAGTGCAAAGTCCTGCACTTATGACGAAAAAATCCCATGCACTGCTACAGGCTGGGGACCGATCGGCTAAGTACCAACGCTGTAGAAAAGGACCTGGGCGTTATGGTGGACGGGAAGATGAATATGAGCCAACAGTGTGCCCTTGTTGCCAAAAAGGCCAATGGCATATTAGGCTGCATCAGTAGGAGTGTTGCCAGCAGATCGAGGGATGTGATAATTCCCCTCTATTCGACACTGGTCAGGCCGCATCTGGAATACTGTGTCCAGTTTTGGGCTCCCCACTACAGAAAGGATGTGGACAACTTAGAAAGAGTCCAGCGGAGGGCAACCAAAATGATTAGGGGCCTGGGGCACATGACTTATGAGGAGAGACTGAAGGAACTAGGCTTATTTAGTCTAGAGAAGACTGAGGGGAGATTTGATAGCAACCTTCAACTACTTGAAGGGGTGCTCCAAAGAGGAGGAAGCTAGGCTGTTCTTGATGGTAGCAGAGGACAGAACAAGGAGCAATGGTTTCAAATTACAGCTGGGATGGTCAAGGTTGGATATTAGGAAAAACTTTCTCACTAGAAGTGTGGTGAAGCATTGGAATGGGCTACCTAGGGAGGTGGTAGAATCTCCGTTTTTGGAGATTTTTAAGGCCCGGTTAGGAAAACCCTGGCTGGGATGATTTAGTGGGAGTGGTCCTGCTTTTTAGCAGGGGATTGGACTAGATGACCTCGTGAGGTCCCTTCCATCCCTATTATTCTATGATTCTATGATATGATTTTTAAAAATACAGCAGTGTGCTGCATGCTATCTGGCAAGTGTCGATTCTGCTGGTGTGAAGGAAAAGTTCTTCACCTCGTAATAACGTAGCACTGTAAGTGACTTGCCTAGGGTTAGACATGGAGTTGGTGGCAGAGCAGGGAATTGATCTGAGGTCTCCTGAGTAGAGCTGGGTGACACTTCTCAAATAGTTTATTCAATGAAAAATACAGTTTTGATCAGCCTGAAACTACTCACAAATTTGACTTGAATAATTTCAGCCAATGACAGAACAGCTGGAAGTGAGGGTGGTGAACTGGCTTCTCTGCCATGAACAGCTTTTAGCTCAGTGATTTGGGCAGTCACCATGGATATGGGATACTCCAGTTCAAACCCCCTCCAAAAAGGGATTTGAAATAGCCTTTTTCAATACACCAATCATTCTGAGACATCGCCGATTCGGGGCAGGCTAAACTGATTTTCTTTTCAGACCAGCCATGGAACTGAAAAATCAGATATTCACCTG